>CAMRHE010001118.1:0-70000 GCA_947044405.1 Leptodactylus fallax
GTGTATATTTCGGAAGTCTCCTGATTTGTGAACCATTGGCCCTAGTCAATAGTGTAACTGTTTGTTTACGAAATTGCGGTAACCAGGTGGAAACTTTTTACATGACATTCCTGCTGAGTGTATGTGTAAAAAGGTCAACAAATAGACCCCCCTCTCTGCATAAACCTCAACCCCCAGCAATATCCAAGGCACAGGAGGTTTGTCATTTGCTAGAGCGTATGGATTAATTCAGCTCCATAAAATCCTGAGTAATGGGACTGGATCCCTGATTTCAGCACTTCGCCTCAGAAAAAAAGGGGAAAAAAAAAGTTAAATGAAGTGTAAAAGAAATGTGCAGTAAATAAAGGTGCAGGTCCCGGACGAGCCCCCACAATCCCAGCACACGAAGCGCTCCCAGCAGAAGCCGCATTGTATCCTGACTCGTCATTTCCGCACCTTGTACAGTCCAACTATTTTCAATTTAACCAAAAGTTGTTGAATGAATTTTTATTCCTCGAAGGACAGAAAATAAAAAAGAATTTACTGCCAGATTACTGGATGCTCACAGCGAGGATTTATGGCTTGTTGGCCCCTTACAATGTAAAACAGGATTTAATGATGAAGTAGGGGGAGGGGGGGACCCTGCACATCTGGGGGCAGCAATCTTTATATTCACATTGTATTATGTGTGTGGGTATATATATAACTCCATGGTGCCGGGGTTATAAGTGCAGGGGGATAAATAGTGACTCCACCTATACATGATGACTTGTAATCCTGCTGCCTCGCTTTCCTTCCTCCTGCGTTGCATTGTGTCATATGTAGTTCATTTCTACATTATACCACTAATCAGTGCTTAATGTGAACATTGCATCTCCAACCAAGCACTACAGCAGAATTTGCTTTCTGTACTAAACCAGTAGGAGGTAGCGAGGAGGTGTGAAGTGGTCACATTTAGATGTGAAAAGCAATTAGTCAGAAACTTGTTAATGAGAATAAACAAAAAGCCTGTCTGACCACTGTCTATGAATCATGACAACCCATTTAAATACACATGATCTCAATAAGGGAGTAATGTCTGTATCTCTGGTGGTCTGGAACACTGAAGGGTTATTTCCCATTTGATTAGTGGTTTATGGCAGAAAAGGTGTTAGTATTGGAATCCCTGGTGATGTTGGGAAGTAAGGGGGATAATGCCTATAACCTGGTGGCATATTGCAGTGAAGGGGTTAATATCAGCATACTTGATGGTCTAGGGTAATAACCCTTTTAATGCCCTGATGATCTAGGCTAATAAAAGGGTTAATATTTATTCCTGGTGGTCCAGGGCAATGAAGTCTTAATGAAAGCACCCATGGTGGTCAAGGGCAATGAAGTGGTTAATGCCAGTATATCTGGTGGTCTAGGGCATTAAAAGAGTTAATGTTAAAATGTCAGTATACCTGGCGGTCTATGGCTTTTAAGTGACAAGTGTCAGTATATCTCATGGTGGAGAGCAGTAAAGGGGTTAATTTTTGTATTTTTAGTATACCTGTTAGTCTAGGGCAGTGAAGGGGTTAGTGTCAGTATATCTTGTGGTCTAGGGCAGTGAAGGGGTTAGTGTTAGTACATATGGTGGCCTAGGGTAGTGAAGGGGTTAGTGTCAGTATATCTGGCGGTCTAGGGAAGTGAAGGGGTTAGTGTTAGTATATCTGGCGGTCATGGGCAGTGAAGGGGTTAGTGTCAGTATATCTGATGGTCTAGGGCAGTGAAGTGGTTAGTGTCAGTATATCTGGTGGTCTAGGGCAGTTAAGGGGTTAGTGTCAGTATATCTGGTGGCCTAGGGCAGTGAAGGGGTTATTGTCAGTATATCTGGTGGTCTAGGGCAGTGAAGGGGTTAGTGTCAGTGTATCTGGTGGTCATGGGCAGTGAAGGGGTTAGTGTCAGTATATCTGGTGGTCTAGGGCAGTGAAGGGGTTAGTGTCAGTATATCCGGTGGTCTAGGGCAGTGAAGGTGTTAGTGTCAGTATATCCGGTGGTCTAGGGCAGTGAAGGGGTTATTGTCAGTATATATGGTGGTCTAGGGCAGTGAAGGGGTTAGTGTCAGTATATCTGGTGGTCTAGGGCAGTGAAGGGGTTAGTGTCAGTATATCCGGTGGTCTAGGGCAGTGAAGGGGTTAGTGTCAGTATATCTGATGGTCTAGGGCAGTGAAGGGGTTAGTGTCAGTATATCTGATGGTCTAGGGAAGTGAAGGGGTTAGTGTCAGTATATCTGATGGTCTAGGGAAGTGAAGGGGTTAGTGTCAGTATATCTGGTGGTCTAGGGCAGTGAAGGGGTTAGTGTCAGTGTATCTGGTGGTCTAGGGCAGTGAAGGGGTTAGTGTCAGTATATCTGGTGGCCTAAGGCAGTGAAGGGGTTATTGTCAGTATATCTGGTGGTCTAGGGCAGTGAAGGGGTTAGCGTCAGTATATCTGGTGGTCTAGGGCAGTGAAGGGGTTAGTGTCAGTATATCTGGTGGTCTAGGGCAGTGAAGGGGTTATTGTCAGTATATCTGGTGGTCTAGGGCAGTGAAGCGGTTAGTGTCAGTGTATCTGGTGGTCTAGGGCAGTGAAGGGGTTAGTGTCAGTATATCTGGTGGTCATGGGCAGTGAAGGGGTTAGTGTCAGTATATCTGGTGGTCTAGGGCAGTGAAGGGGTTAGTGTCATTGTATCTGGTGGTCTAGGGCAGTGAAGGGGTTAGTGTCAGTTTATCTGGTGGTCTAGGGCAGTGAAGGGGTTAGTGTCAGTATATCTGGTGGCCTAGGGCAGTGAAGGGGTTAGTGTCAGTATATCTGGTGGTCTAGGGTAGTGAAGGGGTTAGTGTCAGTACATATGGTGGCCTAGGGCAGTGAAGGGGTTAGTGTCAGTATATCTGGTGGTCTAGGGCAGTGAAGGGGTTAGTGTCATATATCTGGTGGCCTAGGGCAGTGAAGGGGTTATTGTCAGTATATCTGGTGGTCTAGGGCAGTGAAGGGGTTAGCGTCAGTATATCTGGTGGTCTAGGGCAGTGAAGGGGTTAGTGTCAGTATATCTGGTGGCCTAGGGCAGTGAAGGGGTTAGTGTCAGTATATCTGGTGGTCTAGGGTAGTGAAGGGGTTAGTGTCAGTACATATGGTGGCCTAGGGCAGTGAAGGGGTTAGTGTCAGTATATCTGGTGGTCTAGGGCAGTGAAGGGGTTAGTGTCAGTGTATCTGGTGGTCTTGGGCAGTGAAGGGGTTATTGTCAGTATATCTGGTGGTCTAAGGCTGTGAAGGGGTTAGTGTCAGTGTATCTGCTGGTCTAGGGCAGTGAAGGGGTTAGTGTCAGTATATCCGGTGGTCTAGGGCAGTGAAGGGGTTAGTGTCAGTATATCTGGTGGTCTAGGGCAGTGAAGGGGTTAGTGTCAGTATATCCGGTGGTCTAGGGCAGTGAAGGTGTTAGTGTCAGTATATCTGGTGGTCTAGGGCAGTGAAGGGGTTATTGTCAGTATATATGGTGGTCTAGGGCAGTGAAGGGGTTAGTGTCAGTATATCTGGTGGCCTAAGGCAGTGAAGGGGTTAGTGTCAGTATATCTGGTGGTCTAGGGCAGTGAAGGGGTTAGTGTCAGTATATCTGGCGGTCTAGGGAAGTGAAGGGGTTAGTGTTAGTATATCTGGTGGTCATGGGCAGTGAAGGGGTTAGTGTCAGTATATCTGATGGTCTAGGGCAGTGAAGGGGTTAGTGTCAGTATATCTGATGGTCTAGGGAAGTGAAGGGGTTAGTGTCAGTATATCTGGTGGTCTAGGGCAGTGAAGGGGTTAGTGTCAGTGTATCTGGTGGTCTAGGGCAGTGAAGTGGTTAGTGTCAGTATATCTGGTGGTCATGGGCAGTGAAGGGGTTAGTGTCAGTATATCTGGTGGTCTAGGGCAGTGAAGGGGTTAGTGTCAGTGTATCTGGTGGTCTAGGGCAGTGAAGGGGTTATTGTCAGTGTATCTGGTGGTCTTGGGCAGTGAAGAGGTTATTGTCAGTATATCTGGTGGTCTAGGGCAGTGAAGGGGTTAGTGTCAGTATATCCGGTGGTATAGGGCAGTGAAGGGGTTAGTGTCAGTATATTCGGTGGTCTAGGGCAGTGAAGGGGTTATTGTCAGTATATCTCATGGTCTAGGGCAGTGAAGGGGTTAGTGTCAGTATATCTGGTGGTCATGGGCAGTGAAGGGGTTATTGTCAGTATATCTGGTGGTCTAGGGCAGTGAAGGGGTTAGTGTCAGTATATCTGGTGGTCTAGGGTAGTGAAGGGGTTAGTGTCAGTACATATGGTGGCCTAGGGCAGTGAAGGGGTTAGTGTCAGTATATCTGGTGGTCTAGGGCAGTGAAGGGGTTAGTGTCAGTATATCTGGTGGCCTAGGGCAGTGAAGGGGTTATTGTCAGTATATCTGGTGGTCTAGGGCAGTGAAGGGGTTAGCGTCAGTATATCTGGTGGTCTAGGGCAGTGAAGGGGTTAGCGTCAGTATATCTGGTGGTCTAGGGCAGTGAAGGGGTTAGCGTCAGTATATCTGGTGGTCTAGGTCAGTGGAGGGGTTAGTGTCAGTATATCTGGTGGCCTAGGGCAGTGGAGGGGTTAGTGTCAGTATATCTGGTGGTCTAGGGCAGTGAAGGGGTTAGTGTCAGTATATCTGGTGGCCTAGGGCAGTGGAGGGGTTAGTGTCAGTATATCTGGTGGTCTAGGGCAGTGAAGGGGTTAGTGTCAGTGTATCTGATGGTCTAGGGCAGTGAAGGGGTTAGTGTCAGTATATCTGATGGTCTAGGGAAGTGAAGGGGTTAGTGTCAGTATATCTGGTGGTCTAGGGCAGTGAAGGGGTTAGTGTCAGTGTATCTGGTGGTCTAGGGCAGTGAAGTGGTTAGTGTCAGTATATCTGGTGGTCATGGGCAGTGAAGGGGTTAGTGTCAGTATATCTGGTGGTCTAGGGCAGTGAAGGGGTTAGTGTCAGTGTATCTGGTGGTCTAGGGCAGTGAAGGGGTTATTGTCAGTGTATCTGGTGGTCTTGGGCAGTGAAGAGGTTATTGTCAGTATATCTGGTGGTCTAGGGCAGTGAAGGGGTTAGTGTCAGTATATCCGGTGGTATAGGGCAGTGAAGGGGTTAGTGTCAGTATATTCGGTGGTCTAGGGCAGTGAAGGGGTTATTGTCAGTATATCTCATGGTCTAGGGCAGTGAAGGGGTTAGTGTCAGTATATCTGGTGGTCATGGGCAGTGAAGGGGTTATTGTCAGTATATCTGGTGGTCTAGGGCAGTGAAGGGGTTAGTGTCAGTATATCTGGTGGTCTAGGGTAGTGAAGGGGTTAGTGTCAGTACATATGGTGGCCTAGGGCAGTGAAGGGGTTAGTGTCAGTATATCTGGTGGTCTAGGGCAGTGAAGGGGTTAGTGTCAGTATATCTGGTGGCCTAGGGCAGTGAAGGGGTTATTGTCAGTATATCTGGTGGTCTAGGGCAGTGAAGGGGTTAGCGTCAGTATATCTGGTGGTCTAGGGCAGTGAAGGGGTTAGCGTCAGTATATCTGGTGGTCTAGGGCAGTGAAGGGGTTAGCGTCAGTATATCTGGTGGTCTAGGGCAGTGGAGGGGTTAGTGTCAGTATATCTGGTGGCCTAGGGCAGTGGAGGGGTTAGTGTCAGTATATCTGGTGGTCTAGGGCAGTGAAGGGGTTAGTGTCAGTATATCTGGTGGCCTAGGGCAGTGGAGGGGTTAGTGTCAGTATATCTGGTGGTCTAGGGCAGTGAAGGGGTTAGTGTCAGTGTATCTGGTGGTCTAGGGCAGTGGAGGGGTTAGTGTCAGTATATCTGGTGGTCTAGGGTAGTGAAGGGGTTAGTGTCAGTATATCTGGTGGTCTAGGGTAGTGAAGGGGTTAGTGTCAGTATATCTGGTGGTCTAGGGCAGTGAATGGGTTATTGTCAGTATATCTGGTGGTCTAGGGCAGTGGAGGGGTTAGTGTCAGTATATCTGGTGGTCTAGGGCAGTGGAGGGGTTAGTGTCAGTATATCTGGTGGTCTAGGGCAGTGGAGGGGTTAGTGTCAGTATATCTGGTGGTCTAGGGCAGTGGAGGGGTTAGTGTCAGTATATCTGGTGGTCTAGGGCAGTGAAGGGGTTAGTGTCAGTATATCTGGTGGCCTAGGGCAGTGGAGGGGTTAGTGTCAGTATATCTGGTGGTCTAGGGCAGTGGAGGGGTTAGTGTCAGTATATCTGGTGGTCTAGGGCATGGAGGGGTTAGTGTCTGGGGTCTAGGGCGGTGGGGGGGGGGGGGTATATCTGGTGGTCTAGGGCATGGAGGGGTTAGTGTCAGTATATCTGGTGGTCTAGGGCAGTGAAGGGGTTAGTGTCAGTATATCTGGTGGCCTAGGGCAGTGGAGGGGTTAGTGTCAGTATATCTGGTGGTCTAGGGCAGTGAAGGGGTTAGTGTCAGTATATCTGGTGGTCTAGGGTAGTGAAGGGGTTAGTTTCAGTGTATCTGGTGGTCTAGGGCAGTGGAGGGGTTAGTGTCAGTATATCTGGTGGTCTAGGGTAGTGAAGGGGTTAGTGTCAGTATATCTGGTAGTCTAGGGTAGTGAAGGGGTTAGTGTCAGTATATCTGGTGGTCTAGGGCAGTGAAGGGGTTAGTGTCAGTATATCTGGTGGTCTAGGGCAGTGAAGGGGTTATTGTCAGTATATCTGGTGGTCATGGGCAGTGAAGGGGTTATTGTCAGTATATCTGGTGGTCTAGGGCAGTGAAGGGGTTAGTGTCAGTATATCTGGTGGTCTAGGGTAGTGAAGGGGTTAGTGTCAGTACATATGGTGGCCTAGGGCAGTGAAGGGGTTAGTGTCAGTATATCTGGTGGTCTAGGGCAGTGAAGGGGTTAGTGTCAGTATATCTGGTGGTCTAGGGCAGTGAAGGGGTTAGCGTCAGTATATCTGGTGGTCTAGGGCAGTGAAGGGGTTAGCGTCAGTATATCTGGTGGTCTAGGGCAGTGAAGGGGTTAGCGTCAGTATATCTGGTGGTCTAGGGCAGTGAAGGGGTTAGTGTCAGTATATCTGGTGGCCTAGGGCAGTGGAGGGGTTAGTGTCAGTATATCTGGTGGTCTAGGGCAGTGAAGGGGTTAGTGTCAGTATATCTGGTGGTCTAGGGCAGTGAATGGGTTATTGTCAGTATATCTGGTGGTCTAGGGCAGTGAAGGGGTTAGTGTCAGTATATCTGGTGGTCTAGGGCAGTGGAGGGGTTAGTGTCAGTATATCTGGTGGTCTAGGGCAGTGGAGGGGTTAGTGTCAGTATATCTGGTGGTCTAGGGCAGTGGAGGGGTTAGTGTCAGTATATCTGGTGGTCTAGGGCAGTGAAGGGGTTAGTGTCAGTATGTCTGGTGGCCTAGGGCAGTGGAGGGGTTAGTGTCAGTATATCTGGTGGTCTAGGGCAGTGAAGGGGTTAGTGTCAGTATATCTGGTGGTCTAGGGCAGTGGAGGGGTTAGAGTCAGTATATCTGGTGGTCTAGGGCAGTGGAGGGGTTAGTGTCAGTATATCTGGTGGTCTAGGGCATGGAGGGGTTAGTGTCAGTATATCTGGTGGTCTAGGGCAGTGAAGGGGTTAGTGTCAGTATATCTGGTGGCCTAGGGCAGTGGAGGGGTTAGTGTCAGTATATCTGGTGGTCTAGGGCAGTGAAGGGGTTAATGTCAGTATATCTGGTGGTCTAGGGTAGTGAAGGGGTTAGTTTCAGTGTATCTGGTGGTGTAGGGCAGTGGAGGGGTTAGTGTCAGTATATCTGGTGGTCTAGGGTAGTGAAGGGGTTAGTGTCAGTATATCTGGTAGTCTAGGGTAGTGAAGGGGTTAGTGTCAGTATATCTGGTGGTCTAGGGCAGTGAAGGGGTTAGTGTCAGTATATCTGGTGGTCTAGGGCAGTGAAGGGGTTATTGTCAGTATATCTGGTGGTCTAGGGCAGTGAAGGGGTTAGTGTCAGTATATCTGGTGGTCTAGGGCAGTGAAGGGGTTAGTGTCAGTATATCTGGTGGCCTAGGGCAGTGGAGGGGTTATTGTCAATATATCTGGTGGTCTAGGGCAGTGGAGGGGTTAGTGTCAGTATATCTGGTGGTCTAGGGCAGTGAAGGGGTTAGTGTCAGTATATCTGGTGGTCTAGGGCAGTGAAGGGGTTAGTGTCAGTATATCTGGTGGCCTAGGGCAGTGGAGGGGTTAGTGTCAGTATATCTGGTGGTCTAGGGCAGTGAAGGGGTTAGTGTCAGTATATCTGGTGGTCTAGGGTAGTGAAGGGGTTAGTGTCAGTATATCTGGTGGTCTAGGGTAGTGAAGGGGTTAGTGTCAGTATATCTGGTGGTCTAGGGCAGTGAAGGGGTTATTGTCAGTATATCTGGTGGTCTAGGGCAGTGAAGGGGTTAGTGTCAGTATATCTGGTGGTCTAGGGCAGTGGAGGGGTTAGTGTCAGTATATCTGGTGGTCTAGGGCAGTGAAGGGGTTAGTGTCAGTATATCTGGTGGCCTAGGGCAGTGGAGGGGTTAGTGTCAGTATATCCAGTGGTCTAGGGCAGTGAAGGAGTTAATGTTTTCTGGGGCAGGTCTGTGATGCAGCAGTGTAGTGATTAACCCTTTATACCCGGCGACCATAAAGGAGATTCAGATCTGCCCTCTTGCGGATGAAGTGCTGGGGGTTCCCCAAAATTCTACAGTCTGGAAGATCAGGATGCTTCTCCAGTGTGCTCTACAATGGCAGCCATAATGATTGTCACCCAGCTTTCCCAGATATGAATGTGATGTATGTGATGGGGCTCTTGTCCTCCTGGTACCACAAGCTGCAGCACAAGAGAGAGAAGTTAATTTCTTTTTTTAGTATTTTGGGCCAAAGTAAACACCGCCCCCCCCCCCCCACCGCCGGCCCTCCCCCCCCACCCCCCAGAGCTGAGGTCGGTGTTTGTATGAATCACTTCCCTGGAAATGTAATATTCTGGTGACCGGGAGGCCAATAAGCCTTATCTTCCAGGGGGCGCCGCAGAGCGCAGCATTCCTGGACACATGGAGTGGTGTGACTGACGCTTCACACATCCCGATGATTGCCTGGCTTTTACGGCCTCCCCTAATCTCTCCCATCTCTCACCTGGCCTCGGCCTCCGCTTTGATACCTGGGTGGGATGGAAATTTATGTTCGCTTTCATGGAATTGCATTAAGTCAGAAACCTATAAATTGTGTGAGCCAGATGACTGCCAGAGTCGGCAAAAGGCCCACGAGAGGGGAGCGCCCGCGGGGAGTCGAGGGTCCTGCAGGGGAGAAAACAGGAAGAAGAAGAATAGCAACCTCTATATGGCTGCAACCTAGACAGCGGCGCTGTACAATCCAGGGACAGATAATGGAAGCAGAAGAGAACCTGCGGTCACCTCCAAGTCAGAGGGGTCAATGGTGTACACCATACCAAGGTTTCCCAATAAAGAAGGTGATGATGTCATCGTAAACAATGTGGTGCAGAGTGACATCATCAGCAGCAAAGATGGGAAAACCTCACGTCATCAATATACCCCAAGGTAGACTAAGTAGGGGCAGAAACATAATAACCCCTGATATTTACCAATACTTACCCAATACTTACTGATACTCACACAGTACTTACCCGATACTTCCCTGATACTTCCCTGATACTTACCCAATACTTACCTGATACTTACACAATACTTTCCTGATACTTACCTGATACTTACACAGTACTTACCCGATACTTCCCTGATACTTACCTGATACTTACCCAATACTAACCTGATACTTACATAGTACTTACCCGATACTTACCTGATACTTATCCAATACTTACCTGATACTTACACAGTACTTACCCAATACTTCCCTGATACTTCCCTGATACTTACCCAATACTAACTGGATACTTACACAGTACTTACCCAATACTTCCCTGATACTTACTTGATACTTACCTGATACTTACCCAATACTAACCTAATACTTACACAGTACTTACCCGATACTTATCCAATACTTACGCAATACTTACCTGATACTTACCCAATACTTACCATATATTTACCTTATATTTACCCAATACTTACCTGATACTTATCACAAGACTCTTGGACATACCGGGAAAGTTGGCTAGTATGAGAGTACTAGCTACGTTGTTCCTCACTAAGGTAGTCATTGAACTACACTTACCAGCATTCTTGGATGTGGGTGGAGGAGTGAACTTTACAGGTGTCACATAATGGAGGGGTGTTGTAAACCAGCACAATGGAGCCCAACCTGATCACTGTTTTGGCACGTCCTCTTCGCTAAATTCTTCCATGAGTCCTAAGTTTTGTGGTGTATATCCTCTACTGTGTGACCGGCTCTTGTAGGAAGTGCCACCATTGTGGTGTATATCCCCTACTGTGTGACCGGCTCTTGTTGGAAGGGCCACCATTGTGGTGTATATCCTCCACTGTGTGACCAGCTCTTATAGGAAGGGCCACCATTGTGGTGTATATCCCCTACTGTATGACCGGCTCTTGTAGGAAGGGCCACCACTGTGGTGTATATCCCCTACTGTGTGACCGGCTCTTGTAGGAAGGGCCATCATTATGGTGTATATTCCCTACTGTGTGACCGGCTCTTATAGGAAGGGCCACCTTTGTGGTATATAGCCTCTACTGTGTGACCGACTCTTGTAGGAAGGGCCACCATTGTGGTGTATATCCTCTACTGTGTGACCGGCTCTTGTAGTAAGGGCCACCATTGTGGTGTATATCCCCTACTGTTTGACCGGCTCTTGTAGGAAGGGCCACCATTATGGTGTATATTCCCTACTGTGTGACCGGCTCTTGTAGGAAGGGCCACCATTATGGTATATATTCCCTACTGTGTGACCGGCTCTTGTAGGAAGGGCCACCATTGTGGTGTATATCCTCTACTGTGTGACCGGCTCTTGTAGTAAGGGCCACCATTGTGGTGTATATCCCCTACTGTTTGACCGGCTCTTGTAGGAAGGGCCACCATTATGGTGTATATTCCCTACTGTGTGACCGGCTCTTGTAGGAAGGGCCACCATTATGGTATATATTCCCTACTGTGTGACCGGCTCTTGTAGGAAGGGCCACCATTGTGGTGTATATCCTCTACTGTGTGACTCTTGAATGCTATCCATCATCTATGGGTGTAAAGAAGAAGCTGGACATCTCAGCCTCCACTTTTTATATTCTTGTTGAAGAGTAATTCAGACTTGATGTCTCTGGTCCAGTGACCACTCTATAGGTGGTGGAATTGTCGACCCCACGAAGAGTAAAGGACTACATAAAGTAAAGTAATCATTAAAATTACCGAGTGACGTCTCCCGACACAGAAACTCATTAACATCACAAACATTAGGACAAAGTTGTCACCCAAATAGGGTGTGCCAGGCATCTGTGCAGCACATAAAACAAAGCCCTAGGTTCTGTCTGTTCATTTGCCATCGACCAACTCCAATGTACGCTGTAGCCTCGTTCCCCGTCTCTCAGCATGTTTTACGATTCTTGGACACTGCCGGCCATGACATAGTCCAACCTGGCAGACGACAAGAAAAGGAAATGAAATGTGCTCACCAAAGCAAAAGAAAGTAGACAAAGGGCGGCCCTGGAGCGAGTATAGAGACAAAGGGTGGCCCCGGAGCGAGTATAGAGACAAAGGACAGCCCCTGAGCAAGCATACAGACAAAGGGTGGCCCCAGAGCAAGCATACAAACAAAGAGTGGCCCTGGAGCGAGCACATACCTCCCAAATTTCAAAGAACAGAAAGAGATACAAAATGTGTGGCACGCTATGCACGTCGCGGCAAATTTAGCTCCACCCACTTCTACATTGACTCTGTCCATTCTCATCCATTTTTCTTTGTGCCCCCACACAGTATAATGCTCCTACAGTCATCCTATTATATGCTCCCACATTATAATATCCCCCTCCAATTACCCAAAAGTATTGAGTCCTTCTCCTGGTGACCCAGTTTAAACTGTCAGAAACTAGAGGGGGACATGAAACTGGGGCAGCTGGAGGGGGACATTAAACAGTGTGGGTAGTTGGAGGGGGACAATAAATTAATGGCAGCTGTCCCACCTTCATCTGCCCCCAGTTTAATGCCACCTCCATCTGCCCCCAGTTTCATGTCCCCCCTTCATCTGCCCCCAGTTTCATGTTCCCCTAAATCTGCCCCCAGTTTCATGTCCCCCCTACATTTGCCCCCAGTTTCATGTTCCATCCTTCATTTGCCCCCAGTTTAATGTCCCTTCCTTCATCTGCCACCAGTTTAATGTCCTCCTCCATTTGCCCCTCCTTCATCTGCCATCAGTTTAATGTTCCCCCTCAATTTGCCCCCAAAGTTTAACATAAAAAACACTGATACTCACCTCTCCTCGCTCCCCTGCTCCTCCCCTCTCCTCACTCCCCTGCTGCTCCATTTGCAGTCTCAGTCACAGAGTGTTGTGGGAGCTGAAGGTGCAATGTGAGTGACATTATCACATCGCACCTACAGTTCCCGGGCCGGAGCAAACAGGGAGCAGAGTGGTGAGTCAGGAGCGGTCTGCGGACGGCTCCTGCTTCATTTACCATTGTATTCAACTCATCTGTGTCCTCTGGACTCAGATGAGTTGAAGCTGGGACATATCTCCCACCAACTGGGACGGCAGGACAGGACTCAGAATCCAGGACTGTCCCACTGAATCCAGGACAGTTGAGAGGTATAAGCGAGCATACAGACAAAGGGTGGCCCCCGAAGTGAGTATACAGAAAAAAGGATGCCCTAGAGCAAATATATAGACAAAGGGTGGCCCTGGAGTGAGCATCCAAACAAAGGGTGGCCCTGAGGTGAGCATCCAAACAAAGGGTGGCCCTGGGGCAAGCATACAAACAAAGGGTGACTCTGGGGCGAGCATACAGACAAAGGGTGGCCCTGAGGTGAGCATCCAAAAAAAGGGTGGCCCTGAGGTGAGCATCCAAACAAAGGGTGGCCCTGAGGTGAGCATCCAAACAAAGGGTGGTCCTGGGGCGAGCAAACAGACAAAGGATGGCCCTGGGGCAAGCATACAGACAAAGGGTGGCTCTGGGGCGAGCATACAGACAAAGGGTGGCTCTGGGGCGAGCATACAGACAAAGGATGGCCCTGGGGCGAGCATACAGACAAAGGGTGGCCCTGAGGTGAGCATACAGACAAAGGGTGGCCCTGAGGTGAGCATCCAAACAAAGGGTGGCCCTGGGGCGAGCAAACAGACAAAGAATGGCCCTGGGGTGAGCATACAGACAAAGGGTGGCTCTGGGGCGAGCATACAGACAAAGGGTAGCCCTGAGGTGAGCATCCAAACAAAGGGTGGCCCTGGGGCGAGCAAATAGACAAAGGATGGCCCTGGAGCGAGCATACAGACAAAGGGTGGCCCTGAGGTGAGCATACAGACAAAGGGTGGCCCTGGAGCGAGCATACAGACAAAGGGTGGCCCTGGAGCGAGCATACAGACAAAGGGTGGCCCTGGGGCGAGCATACAGACAGGAAAGAAGCAACACACAAGGGCAATGTTGAGACCTGACTGACGGATGACAGTAATGAAACTTTCTGAAGGATCCTTCTCAGGCACCTAATTTATGGTGGGTTCTACTGTGGGGCGTCCTCCGGGATCCGTGCACCTATACAGATATGTACACCAGCCCCTTGCTGCCACAGACTGGTCACAGCTGACATTGTGATGAATGGCGGTCACATGGTCACTGCGTCCATTCATTGGGTGGACGTTGTGCTGGATACTTTGCATCATTCCTCCTTCTTCAGGTCTTTACGTGCTCTACTGTATAGTCGGTGCTGGCGGGGCCGCGATCACCCGCTCGGAGGTATTAATAACCAGGCGGGTCGTGTTTTCTTACATTTTTAGGCCTCTCATATCCTGAGAGGTTCCTCCTGGCTATTCCTGTGCTGACAAGTGACGGAAAATTTTCATCTTCATTTCTACATCTGGACAGTGGAGATACCTGAACCAGAGATGATGGCGCAGCAGCCAAAAATATCCCTCCCCCCACCCACACCTCCACTGGAGGGAAGCAACGAGCGTCATAATACTGAATGGGAAGGAAAGTAGAGCTTATATCATCATCATCATCATTTTATATAAATAGGACCCTATGGGAGAGCTATAGAGGGGACCTTCTGGGAGAGCTATAGAGGGGACCCTATGGGAGAGCTATAGAGGGGACCTTATGAGAGAGCTATAGAGGGGACCCTATGGGAGAACTATAGAGGGGACCCTATGGGAGCCTATTGTACGATGTGAGATCCCAGATTCTTCACATGCTGTCACCATGACATCTGCACGCGCTGCGGTCTGGAAATGTCAGGCCCAGTTTATGTGCTCATTGCTGGATGGATGTGCCGCAGCCAAGATGGAGGGAACTAAAGGATGGGAGTAGTAGTGGTGGTAGCTGTGTCACCGGATAAGGAGAGTACACTCAACCGCTCTCCCCAGCTCTGCTCCTAGGCTGGACACTGATGACGGGGGTCCTGCAGCACTACCTGATGGTGGTAATAGTTTCCCCAGGGACCTCTCTACTCTGAGCCGGTGTGATGGTGTTCGGAAAGGCCCTGATGGTAAAGCAAAAACGACTCAGGAGGCAGTGATGCAGTGAAACAGACACTGTTTCACTAGTCATGGGTATGTTCTCACTAGCCAGGTCTAGGTACACACCAGTCGGGTATATGTGCTCAATAGCCATGTCTATGTACACACCAGTCGGGTGTATGTTCTCACTAGCCATGTCTATGTACACACCAGCCAGGTGTATGTGCTCACTAGCCGGGTATATATGCTCACTAGCCATGTGTATGTGCTCACTAGCCAGGTGTATGTGCTCACTAGTCATGTGTATGTGTTCACTAGTCGGGTGTATGTGCTCACTAGCCGGGTGTATGTGCTCACTAGCTGGGTGTATGTCCTCACTACCTAGGTGTATGTGCTCACCAGTCATGTGTACGTTCTCACTAGCCAGGTGTATGTGCTCACTAGCCGGGTGTATGTGCTCACTAGTCATGTGTACGTTCTCACTAGCCAGGTGTATGTGCTCACTAGCCGGGTGTATGTGCTCACAAGTCATGTGTATGTGTTCACTAGCCGGGTGTATGTGCTCACTAGCCGGGTGTATGTGCTCACTAGCCGGGTGTATGTGCTCACTAGTCATGTGTATGTGTTCACTAGCCAGGTGTATGTGCTCACTAGCCGGGTGTATGTGCTCACTAGCCAGGTGTATGTGCTCACTAGCTGGGTGTATGTGCTCACTAGCTGGGTGTATGTGCTCACTAGTCATGTGTATGTTCTCACTAGCCAGGTGTATGTGCTCACTAGCCGGGTGTATGTGCTCACTAGTCATGTGTATGTGTTCACTAGGCAGGTGTATGTGCTCACTAGCTGGGGGTATGTGCTCACTAGCCGGGTGTATATGCTCACTAGCCGGGTGTATGTGCTCACTAGCCAGGTGTATGTGCTCACTAGCCGGGTGTATGTGCTCACTAGCCATGTCTATGTACACACCAGCCAGGTGTATGTCCTCACTAGCCATGTCTATGTACACACCAGCCAGGTGTATGTGCTCACTAGCCATGTCTATGTACACACCAGCCAGGTGTATGTGCTCACTAGCCGGGTGTATGTGCTCACTAGCCGGGTGTATGTGCTCACTACCCATGTCTATGTACACACCAGCCAAGTGTATGTGCTCACTAGCCGGGTGTATGTGCTCACTAGCTGGGTGTATGTGCTCACTAGCCGGGTGTATGTGCTCAATAGCCGGGTGTATGTGCTCACTAGCTGGGTGTATGTGCTCACTAGCCATGTCTATAGTATGTACACACAAGCCAGGTGTATGTGCTCACTAGCCGGGTGTATGTGCTCACTAGCCGGGTGTATGTGCTCACTAGCCGGGTGTATGTGCTCACTAGCCGGGTGTATGTGCTCACTAGCCATGTCTATGTACACACCAGAAAGGTGTATGTGCTCACTAGCCGGGTGTATGTACACACCAGCCAGGTGTATGTGCTCACTAGCCAGGTGTATGTGCTCACTAGCCGGGTGTATGTGCTCACTAGTCATGTGTATGTGTTCACTAGGCAGGTGTATGTGCTCACTAGCTGGGGGTATGTGCTCACTAGCCGGGTGTATATGCTCACTAGCCAGGTGTATGTGCTCACTAGCCAGGTGTATGTGCTCACTAGCCGGGTGTATGTGCTCACTAGCCATGTCTATGTACACACCAGCCAGGTGTATGTGCTCACTAGCCATGTCTATGTACACACCAGCCAGGTGTATGTGCTCACTAGCCATGTCTATGTACACACCAGCCAGGTGTATGTGCTCACTAGCCGGGTGTATGTGCTCACTAGCCATGTCTATGTACACACCAGCCACGTGTATGTGCTCACTAGCCGGGTGTATGTGCTCACTAGCTGGGTGTATGTGCTCACTAGCCGGGTGTATGTGCTCACTAGCCGGGTGTATGTGCTCACTAGCTGGGTGTATGTGCTCACTAGCCATGTCTATAGTATGTACACACAAGCCAGGTGTATGTGCTCACTAGCCGGGTGTATGTGCTCACTAGCCGGGTGTATGTGCTCACTAGCCGGGTGTATGTGCTCACTAGCCATGTCTATGTACACACCAGAAAGGTGTATGTGCTCACTAGCCAGGTGTATGTGCTCACTAGCCAGGTGTATGTGCTCACTAGCCAGGTGTATGTGCTCACTAGCCGGGTGTATGTGCTCATTAGCTGGGTGTATGTGTTCAGTAGCCAGGTGTATGTGCTCACTAGCCGGGTGTATGTGCTCACTAGCCTGGTGTATGTGCTCACTAGCCATGTCTATGTACACACCAGCCAGGTGTATGTGCTCACTAGCCAGGTGTATGTGATCACTAGCCGGGTGTATGTGCTCACTAGCCATGTCTATGTACACACCAGCCAGGTGTATGTGCTCACTAGCCAGGTGTATGTGCTCACTAGCCGGGTGTATGTGCTCACTAGCCAGGAGTATGTGCTCACTAGCCGGGTGTATGTGCTCACTAGCCATGTCTATGTACACACCAGCCAGGTGTATGTGCTCACTAATCATGTGTATGTGCTCACTAGCCATGTCTATGTACACACCAGTAAAGTGTATGTGCTCACTACCGGGTGTATGTGCTCACTAGCCATGTCTATGTACACACCAGCCAGGTGTATGTGCTCACTAGCCAGGTGTATGTGCTCACTAGCTGGGTGTATGTGCTCACTAGCCGGGTGTATGTGCTAACTAGTTGGGTGTATGTGCTCACTAGCCTGGTGTATGTGCTCACTAGCCGGGTGTATGTGCTCACTATCCATGTCTATGTACACACCAGCCAGGTGTATGTGCTCACTAGCTGGGTGTATGTGCTCACTAGCCGGGTGTATATGCTCACTAGCCAGGTGTATGTGCTCACTAGCGGGTGTACTCACTAGCCAGGTGTATGTGCTCACTAGCCGGGTGTATGTGCTCACTAGCCATGTCTATGTACACACCAGCCAGGTGTATGTCCTCACTAGCCATGTCTATGTACACACCAGCCAGGTGTATGTGCTCACTAGCCATGTGTATGTGCACACCAGCCAGGTGTATGTGCTCACTAGCCGGGTGTATGTGCTCACTAGCCGGGTGTATGTGCTCACTAGCCATGTCTATGTACACACCAGCCAGGTGTATGTGCTCACTAGCCAGGTGTATGTGCTCACTAGCTGGGTGTATGTGCTCACTAGCCGGGTGTATGTGCTCACTAGCCGGGTGTATGTGCTCACTAGCTAGGTGTATGTGCTCACTAGCCATGTCATATGTACACACCAGCCAGGTGTATGTGCTCACTAGCCAGGTGTATGTGCTCACTAGCCAGGTGTATGTGCTCACTAGCCGGGTGTATGTGCTCACTAGCCGGGTGTATGTGCTCACTAGCCATGTCAGTATGTACACACCAGCCGGGTGTATGTGCTCACTAGCCATGTCTATGTACACACCAGCCAGGTGTATGTGCTCACTAGCCGGGTGTATGTGCTCACTAGCCATGTGTATGTGCTCACTAGCCAGGTGTATGTGCTCACTAGCCGGGTGTATGTGCTCACTAGCCAGGTGTATGTGCTCACTAGCCGGGTGTATGTGCTCACTAGCCATGTGTATGTCTCACCAGCTGTGTATGTGCTCACTAGCCGGGTGTATGTGCTCACTAGCCGGGTGTATGTGCTCACTAGCCGGGTGTATGTGCTCACTAGCCATGTCTATGTACACACCAGCCAGGTGTATGTGCTCACTAGTCATGTCTATGTAAACACACCAGCCAGGTGTAGGCCTATGTGCTCACTAGCCATGTCTATGTACACACCAGCCAGGTGTATGTGCTCACTAGCCGGGTGTATGTGCTCACTAGCCATGTCTATGTACACACCAGCCACGTGTCTGTGCTCACTAGCCGGGTGTATGTGCTCACTAGCTGGGTGTATGTGCTCACTAGCCGGGTGTATGTGCTCACTAGCCGGGTGTATGTGCTCACTAGCTGGGTGTATGTGCTCACTAGCCGTGTATGTGCTATAGCTGTATGTACACACAAGCCAGGTGTATGTGCTCACTAGCCGGGTGTATGTGCTCACTAGCCGGGTGTATGTGCTCACTAGCCGGGTGTATGTGCTCACTAGCCATGTCTATGTACACACCAGAAAGGTGTATGTGCTCACTAGCCAGGTGTATGTGCTCACTAGCCAGGTGTATGTGCTCACTAGCCAGTGTATGTGCTCACTAGCCAGGTGTATGTGCTCACTAGCCGGGTGTATGTGCTCACTAGCCGGGTGTATGTGCTCACTAGCCAGGTGTATGTGCTCACTAGCCGGGTGTATGTGCTCACTAGCCTGGTGTATGTGCTCACTAGCCATGTCTATGTACACACCAGCCAGGTGTATGTGCTCACTAGCCAGGTGTATGTGATCACTAGCCGGGTGTATGTGCTCACTAGCCGTGTCTATGTACACACCAGCCAGGTGTATGTGCTCACCTAGCCAGGTGTATGTGCTCACTAGCCGGGTGTATGTGCTCACTAGCCAGGTGTATGTGCTCACTAGCCGGGTGTATGTGCTCACTAGCCATGTCTATGTACACACCAGCCAGGTGTATGTGCTCACTAATCATGTGTATGTGCTCACTAGCCATGTCTATGTACACACCAGTAACAGGTGTATGTGCTCACTAGCCGGGTGTATGTGCTCACTAGCCATGTCTATGTACACACCAGCCAGGTGTATGTGCTCACTAGCCAGGTGTATGTGCTCACTAGCTGGGTGTATGTGCTCACTAGCCGGGTGTATGTGCTCACTAGCTGGGTGTATGTGCTCACTAGCCTTGTGTATGTGCTCACTAGCCAGGTGTATGTGCTCACTAGCTGGGTGTATGTGCTCACTAGCCAGTGTATGTGCTCACTAGCCATGTCTATGTACACACACAGCCAGGTGTATGTGCTCACTAGCCGGGTGTATGTGCTCACTAGCCGGGTGTATGTGCTCACTAGCCATGTCTAGAGGTGTATGTGCCACACCAGGTGTAGGCCCCAGGTGTATGTGCTCACTAGCCGGGTGTATGTGCTCACTAGCCGGGTGTATGTGCTCACTAGCCAGGTGTATGTGCTCACTAGTCATGTGTATGTGTTCACTAGCCAGGTGTATGTGCTCACTAGCCAGGTGTATGTGCTCACTAGCTGTGTGTATGTGCTCACTAGTCATGTGTACGTTCTCACTAGCCATGTCTATGTACACACCAGCCAGGTGTATGTGCTCACTAGCCGGGTATATGTGCTCACTAGCCATGTGTATGTGCTCACTAGCCAGGTGTATGTGCTCATATGTAGGCTACAGCTGGTGTATGTGCTCACTAGCTGGGTGTATGTGCTCACTAGTATGTGTCGCTCACTAGCCAGGTGTATGTGCTCACTAGCCGAGTGTATGTGCTCACTAGCTGCAGGTGTATGTGCTCACTAGCTGGGTGTATGTGCTCACTAGCCGGGTGTATGTGCTCACTAGCCAGGTGTATGTGCTCACTAGCCAGGTGTATGTGCTCACTAGTCGTGTGTATGTCGCTCACTAGAGTAGCCACGCAGGTGTATGTGCTCACTAGCTGGGTGTATGTGCTCACTAGTCAGGTGTATGTGCTCACTAGCCAGGTGTATGTGCTCACTAGCCGGGTGTATGTGCTCACTAGCCAGTCTATGTACACACCAGCCACGTGTATGTGCTCACTAGCCGTGTATGTGCTCACTAGCTGGGTGTATGTGCTCACTAGCTGGGTGTATGTGCTCACTAGCCGGGTGTATGTGCTCACTAGCGGTGTATGTGCTCACTAGCCGGGTGTATGTGCTCACTAGCTGGGTGTATGTGCTCACTAGCCAGTCTAATATGTTCACACCAGCCAGGTGTATGTGCTCACTAGCTGGGTGTATTTGCTCACTAGCCGGGTGTATGTGCTCACTAGCCGGGTGTATGTGCTCACTAGCCATGTCTATGTACACACCAGCCAGGTGTATGTGCTCACTAGCCAGGTCTATGTACACACCAGCCAGGTGTATGTGCTCACTAGCCATGTCTATGTACACACCAGCCAGGTGTATGTGCTCACTAGCCAGGTGTATGTGCTCACTAGCCAGGTGTATGTGCTCACTAGCCGGGTGTATGTGCTCACTAGCCGGGTGTATGTGCTCACTAGCCATGTCTATGTACACACCAGCCAGGTGTATGTGCTCACTAGCCAGGTGTATGTGCTCACTAGCCAGGTGTATGTGCTCACTAGCCGGGTGTCTGTGCTCACTAGCCGGGTGTATGTGCTCACTAGCCATGTCTATGTACACACCAGCCAGGTGTATGTGCTCACTAGCCAGGTGTATGTGCTCACTAGCTGGGTGTATGTGCTCACTAGCCGGGTGTATGTGCTCACGAGCTGGGTGTATGTGCTCACTAGCCGGGTGTATGTGCTCACTAGCCGGGTGTATGTGCTCACTATCCATGTCTATGTACACACCAGCCGTGTATGTGCTCACTAGCCGGGTGTATGTACACACCAGCCAGGTGTATGTGCTCACTAGCCGGGTGTATGTGCTCACTAGCCAGGTGTATGTGCTCACTAGCCAGGTCTATGTACACACCAGCCAGGTGTATGTGCTCACTAGCCGGGTGTATGTGCTCACTAGCCAGGTGTATGTGCTCACTAGTCATGTGTATGTGTTCACTAGCCAGGTGTATGTGCTCACTAGCCAGGTGTATGTGCTCACTAGCTGTGTGTATGTGCTCACTAGTCATGTGTACGTTCTCACTAGCCATGTCTATGTACACACCAGCCAGGTGTATGTGCTCACTAGCCGGTATATATGCTCACTAGCCATGTGTATGTGCTCACTAGCCAGGTTTATGTGCTCACTAGCCATGTGTATGTGCTCACTAGCCGGGTGTATGTGCTCACTAGCCAGGTGTATGTGCTCACTAGCCGGGTGTATGTGCTCACTAGCCAGGTGTATGTGCTCACTAGGGTGTATGTGCTCACTAGCCGGGTGTATGTGCTCACTAGCCATGTGTATGTGCTCACTAGCCAGGTGTATGTGCTCACTAGCCGGGTGTATGTGCTCACTAGCCGGGTGTATGTGCTCACTAGCTGGGTGTATGTGCTCACTAGTCATGTGTATGTGTTCACTAGCCAGGTGTATGTGCTCACTAGCCGGGTGTATGTGCTCACTAGCCGGGTGTATGTGCTCACTAGCTGGGTGTATGTGCTCACTAGTCATGTGTATGTGCTCACTAGCCAGGTGTATGTGCTCACTAGCCGGGTGTATGTGCTCACTAGCCGTGTGTATGTGCTCACTAGCTGGGTGTATGTGCTCACTAGCCATGTGTACGTGCTCACTAGCCAGGTGTATGTCTCACCCACTAGCCGGGTGTATGTGCTCACTAGTCATGTGTATGCGCTCACTAGCAGGTGTATGTGCTCACTAGCTGGGTGTATGTGCTCACTAGCCGGGTGTATGTGCTCACTAGCCATGTCTATGTACTCACTAGCCAGGTGATGTGCTCACTAATCATGTGTATGTGCTCACTAGCCATGTCTATGTACACACCAGCCAGGTGTATGTGCTCACTAGCTGGGTGTATGTGCTCACTAGCCAGGTGTATGTGCTCACTAGCCAGGTGTATGTGCTCACTAGCCGGGTGTATGTGCTCACTAGCCATGTCTATGTACACACCAGCCAGGTGTATGTGCTCACTAGCCGGGTGTATGTGCTCACTAGCCGGGTGTATGTGCTCACTAGCCGGGTGTATGTGCTCACTAGCCGGGTGTATGTGCTCACTAGTCATGTGTATGTGTTCACTAGCCAGGTGTATGTGCTCACTAGCGCAGCGGGTGTATGTGCTCACTAGCCGTGTGTATGTGCTCACTAGCCAGGTGTATGTGCTCACTAGCCAGGTGTATGTGCTCACTAGCTGGGTGTATGTGCTCACTAGCCGGGTGTATGTGCTCACTAGCCAGGTGTATGTGCTCACTAGCCGGGTGTATGTGCTCATAGCCATGTCTATGTACACACCAGCCAGGTGTATGTGCTCACTAGTCATGTGTATGTGCTCACTAGCCAGGTGTATGTGCTCACTAGCCGGGTGTATGTGCTCACTAGCCAGGTGTATGTGCTCACTAGCCATGTCTATGTACACACCAGCCAGGTGTATGTGCTCACTAGCCGGGTGTATGTGCTCACTAGCTGGGTGTATGTGCTCACTAGTCATTACAAACACACCAGCCAGGTGTATGTGCTCACTAGCCAGGTGTATGTGCTCATAGCTGGGTGTATGTGCTCACTAGCTGGGTGTATGTGCTCACTAGCCGGGTGTATGTGCTCACTAGCCGGGTATTTACTGCCGGGTATGTGCTCACTAGCCGGTTGTATTGCTCACTAGCCATGTCTATGTACACACCAGCCAGGTGTATGTGCTCACTAGCCATTCTACTGTATGTACACACCAGCCAGGTGTATGTGCTCACTAGCCGGGTGTATGTGCTCACTAGCCGGGTGTATGTGCTCACTAGCCATGTCTATGTACACACCAGCCAGGTGTATGTGCTCACTAGCCAGGTGTATGTGCTCACTAGCCGGGTGTATGTGCTCACTAGCCGGGTGTATGTGCTCACTAGCCATGTCTATGCACACACCAGCCATGTGTATGTGCTCACTAGCCGGGTGTATGTGCTCACTAGCCAGGTGTATGTGCTCACTAGCCAGGTGTATGTGCTCACTAGCCGGGTGTATGTGCTCATTAGCTGGGTGTATGTGTTCACTAGCCAGGTGTATGTGCTCACTAGCCGGGTGTATGTGCTCACTAGCCTGGTGTATGTGCTCACTAGCCATGTCTATGTACACACCAGCCAGGTGTATGTGCTCACTAGCCAGGTGTATGTGATCACTAGCCGGGTGTATGTGCTCACTAGCCATGTCTATGTACACACCAGCCAGGTGTATGTGCTCACTAGCCAGGTGTATGTGCTCACTAGCCGGGTGTATGTGCTCACTAGCCAGGAGTATGTGCTCACTAGCCGGGTGTATGTGCTCACTAGCCATGTCTATGTACACACCAGCCAGGTGTATGTGCTCACTAATCATGTGTATGTGCTCACTAGCCATGTCTATGTACACACCAGCAAGGTGTATGTGCTCACTAGCCGGGTGTATGTGCTCACTAGCCATGTCTATGTACACACCAGCCAGGTGTATGTGCTCACTAGCCAGGTGTATGTGCTCACTAGCTGGGTGTATGTGCTCACTAGCCGGGTGTATGTGCTCACTAGCTGGGTGTATGTGCTCACTAGCCTGGTGTATGTGCTCACTAGCCGGGTGTATGTGCTCACTATCCATGTCTATGTACACACCAGCCAGGTGTATGTGCTCACTAGCCGGGTGTATGTGCTCACTAGCCGGGTGTATGTGCTCACTAGCCATGTCTATGTACACACCAGCCAGGTGTATGTGCTCACTAGCCGGGTGTATGTGCTCACTAGCCAGGTGTATGTGCTCACTAGCCAGGTGTATGTGCTCACTAGTCATGTGTATGTGTTCACTAGCCAGGTGTATGTGCTCACTAGCCAGGTGTATGTGCTCACTAGCTGTGTGTATGTGCTCACTAGTCATGTGTACGTTCTCACTAGCCATGTCTATGTACACACCAGCCAGGTGTATGTGCTCACTAGCCGGGTATATATGCTCACTAGCCATGTGTATGTGCTCACTAGCCAGGTTTATGTGCTCATTAGTCATGTGTATGTGTTCACTAGCCGGGTGTATGTGCTCACTAGCCAGGTGTATGTGCTCACTAGCTGAGTGTATGTGCTCACTAGCTGGGTGTATGTGCTCACTAGTCATGTGTACGTTCTCACTAGCCAGGTGTATGTGCTCACTAGCCGGGTGTATGTGCTCACTAGTCATGTGTATGTGTTCACTAGGCAGGTGTATGTGCTCACTAGCTGGGTGTATGTGCTCACTAGTCATGTGTATGTGTTCACTAGCCAGGTGTATGTACTCACTAGCCGGGTGTATGTGCTCACTAGCCGGGTGTATGTGCTCACTAGCTGGGTGTATGTGCTCACTAGCTGGGTGTATGTGCTCACTAGTCATGTGTACGTTCTCACTAGCCAGGTGTATGTGCTCACTAGCCAGGTGTATGTGCTCACTAGTCATGTGTATGTGTTCACTAGCCAGGTGTATGTGCTCACTAGCTGGGTGTATGTGCTCACTAGCCGGGTGTATGTGCTCACTAGCCATGTCTATGTACACACCAGCCAGGTGTATGTGCTCACTAATCATGTGTATGTGCTCACTAGCCATGTCTATGTACACACCAGCCAGGTGTATGTGCTCACTAGCTGGGTGTATGTGCTCACTAGCCAGGTGTATGTGCTCACTAGCCAGGTGTATGTGCTCACTAGCCGGGTGTATGTGCTCACTAGCCATGTCTATGTACACACCAGCCACGTGTATGTGCTCACTAGCCGGGTGTATGTGCTCACTAGCTGGGTGTATGTGCTCACTAGTCGGGTGTCTGTGCTCACTAGCCGGGTGTATGTGCTCACTAGCCGGGTGTATGTGCTCACTAGCCATGTGTATGCGCTCACTAGCAGGTGTATGTGCTCACTAGCCAGGTGTATGTGCTCACTAGCCGGGTGTATGTGCTCACTAGTCATGTGTATGCGTTCACTAGGCAGGTGTATGTGCTCACTAGCCAGGTGTATGTGCTCACTAGCTGGGTGTATGTGCTCACTAGCCGGGTGTATGTGCTCACTAGCCAGGTGTATGTGCTCACTAGCCGGGTGTATGTGCTCACTAGCCATGTCTATGTACACACCAGCCAGGTGTATGTGCTCACTAATCATGTGTATGTGCTCACTAGCCATGTCTATGTACTCACCAGCCAGGTGTATGTGCTCACTAGCTGGGTGTATGTGCTCACTAGCCAGGTGTATGTGCTTACATTAACCACCAGCCAGGTGTATGTGCTCACTAGCCGTGTATTCTCACTAGCTGGGTGTATGTGCTCACTAGCCATGTCTCTATGTTCACACCAGCCAGGTGTATGTGCTCACTAGCCAGGTGTATGTGCTCAGTAGCTGGGTGTATGTGCTCACTAGCTGGGTGTATGTGCTCACTAGCCGGTTATGTCTCACTACCTATGTGTTCACTGCCGGGTTCATGTGCTCACTAGCCGGTTGTATGTGCTCACTAGCCATGTCTATGTACACACCAGCCAGGTGTATGTGCTCACTAGCCGGGTGTATGTCTCACTAGCCATGTCTATGTACACACCAGCCAGGTGTATGTGCTCACTAGCCGGGTGTATGTGCTCACTAGCCGGTTGTATGTGCTCACTAGCCATGTCTATGCACACACCAGCCAGGTGTATGTGCTCACTAGCCAGGTGTATGTGCTCACTAGCCAGGTGTATGTGCTCACTAGCCAGGTGTATGTGCTCACTAGCCGGGTGTATGTGCTCATTAGCTGGGTGTATGTGTTCACTAGCCAGGTGTATGTGCTCACTAGCCGGGTGTATGTGCTCACTAGCCTGGTGTATGTGCTCACTAGCCATGTCTATGTACACACCAGCCAGGTGTATGTGCTCACTAGCCAGGTGTATGTGATCACTAGCCGGGTGTATGTGCTCACTAGCCATGTCTATGTACACACCAGCCAGGTGTATGTGCTCACTAGCCAGGGGTATGTGCTCACTAGCCGGGTGTATGTGCTCACTAGCCAGGAGTATGTGCTCACTAGCCGGGTGTATGTGCTCACTAGCCATGTCTATGTACACACCAGCCAGGTGTATGTGCTCACTAATCATGTGTATGTGCTCACTAGCCATGTCTATGTACACACCAGCAAGGTGTATGTGCTCACTAGCCGGGTGTATGTGCTCACTAGCCATGTCTATGTACACACCAGCCAGGTGTATGTGCTCACTAGCCAGGTGTATGTGCTCACTAGCTGGGTGTATGTGCTCACTAGCCGGGTGTATGTGCTCACTAGCTGGGTGTATGTGCTCACTAGCCTGGTGTATGTGCTCACTAGCCGGGTGTATGTGCTCACTATCCATGTCTATGTACACACCAGCCAGGTGTATGTGCTCACTAGCCGGGTGTATGTGCTCACTAGCCGGGTGTATGTGCTCACTAGCCATGTCTATGTACACACCAGCCAGGTGTATGTGCTCACTAGCCGGGTGTATGTGCTCACTAGCCGGGTGTATGTGCTCACTAGCCAGGTGTATGTGCTCACTAGTCATGTGTATGTGTTCACTAGCCAGGTGTATGTGCTCACTAGCCAGGTGTATGTGCTCACTAGCTGTGTGTATGTGCTCACTAGTCATGTGTACGTTCTCACTAGCCATGTCTATGTACACACCAGCCAGGTGTATGTGCTCACTAGCCGGGTATATATGCTCACTAGCCATGTGTATGTGCTCACTAGCCAGGTTTATGTGCTCATTAGTCATGTGTATGTGTTCACTAGCCGGGTGTATGTGCTCACTAGCCAGGTGTATGTGCTCACTAGCTGAGTGTATGTGCTCACTAGCTGGGTGTATGTGCTCACTAGTCATGTGTACGTTCTCACTAGCCAGGTGTATGTGCTCACTAGCCGTGTGTATGTGCTCACTAGCATGTGTATGTGTTCACTAGGCAGGTGTATGTGCTCACTAGCTGGGTGTATGTGCTCACTAGTCATGTGTATGTGTTCACTAGCCAGGTGTATGTACTCACTAGCCGGGTGTATGTGCTCACTAGCCGGGTGTATGTGCTCACTAGCTGGGTGTATGTGCTCACTAGCTGGGTGTATGTGCTCACTAGTCATGTGTACGTTCTCACTAGCCAGGTGTATGTGCTCACTAGCCGGGTGTATGTGCTCACTAGTCATGTGTATGCATTCACTAGGCAGGTGTATGTGCTCACTAGCTGGGTGTATGTGCTCACTAGCCGGGTGTATGTGCTCACTGGCCGGGTGTATGTGCTCACTAGCCAGGTGTATGTGCTCACTAGCCGGGTGTATGTGCTCACTAGCCATGTCTATGTACACACCAGCCAGGTGTATGTGCTCACTAGCTGGGTGTATGTGCTCACTAGCCAGGTGTATGTGCTCACTAGCCAGGTGTATGTGCTCACTAGCCGGGTGTATGTGCTCACTAGCCATGTCTATGTACACACCAGCCACGTGTATGTGCTCACTAGCCGGGTGTATGTGCTCACTAGCTGGGTGTATGTGCTCACTAGCCGGGTGTATGTGCTCACTAGCCGGGTGTATGTGCTCACTAGCCATGTTTATGTACACACCAGCCAGGTGTATGTGCTCAATAATCATGTGTATGTGCTCACTAGCCATGTCTATGTACACACCAGCAAGGTGTATGTGCTCACTAGCTGGGTGTATGTGCTCACTAGCCAGGGCTATGTGCTCACTAGCCAGGTGTATGTGCTCACTAGCTGGGTGTATGTGCTCACTAGCCATGTCTATGTACACACCAGCCACGTGTATGTGCTCACTAGCCGGGTGTATGTGCTCACTAGCTGGGTGTATGTGCTCACTAGCCGGGTGTATGTGCTCACTAGCCGGTGTATGTGCTCACTAGCTGGGTGTATGTGCTCACTAGCTGGGTGTATGTGCTCACTAGCCATGTCTACAATATGTTCACACCAGCCAGGTGTATGTGCTCACTAGCCAGGTGTATGTGCTCACTAGCTGGGTGTATGTGCTCACTAGCCGGGTGTATGTGCTCACTAGCTGGGTGTATGTGCTCACTAGCCGGGTGTATGTGCTCACTAGCCGGGTGTATGTGCTCACTAGCCATGTCTATGTACACACCAGCCAGGTGTATGTGCTCACTAGCCATGTCTATGTACACACTAGCCAGGTGTATGTGCTCACTAGCCAGGTGTATGTGCTCACTAGCCAGGTGTATGTGCTCACTAGCCAGGTGTATGTGCTCATTAGCTGGGTGTATGTGCTCACTAGCCAGGTGTATGTGCTCACTAGCCGGGTGTATGTGCTCACTAGCCTGGTGTATGTGCTCACTAGCCATGTCTATGTACACACCAGCCAGGTGTATGTGCTCACTAGCCAGGTGTATGTGCTCACTAGCCGGGTGTATGTGCTCACTAGCCATGTCTATGTACACACCAGCCAGGTGTATGTGCTCACTAGCCAGGTGTATGTGCTCACTAGCCGGGTGTATGTGCTCACTAGCCAGGAGTATGTGCTCACTAGCCTGGTGTATGTGCTCACTAGCCGGGTGTATGTGCTCACTAGCCGGGTGTATGTGCTCACTAGCCAGGTGTATGTGCTCACTAGTCATGTGTATGTGTTCACTAGCCAGGTGTATGTGCTCACTAGCTGTGTGTATGTGCTCACTAGTCATGTGTACGTTCTCACTAGCCATGTCTATGTACACACCAGCCAGGTGTATGTGCTCACTAGCCGGGTATATATGCTCACTAGCCATGTGTATGTGCTCACTAGCTAGGTTTATGTGCTCATTAGTCATGTGTATGTGTTCACTAGCCGGGTGTATGTGCTCACTAGCCAGGTGTATGTGCTCACTAGCTGAGTGTATGTGCTCACTAGCTGGGTGTATGTGCTCACTAGTCATGTGTACGTTCTCACTAGCCAGGTGTATGTGCTCACTAGTCATGTGTATGTGTTCACTACGCAGGTGTATGTGCTCACTAGCTGGGTGTATGTGCTCACTAGTCATGTGTATGTGTTCACTAGCCAGGTGTATGTACTCACTAGCCGGGTGTATGTGCTCACTAGCCGGGTGTATGTGCTCACTAGCTGGGTGTATGTGCTCACTAGCTGGGTGTATGTGCTCACTAGTCATGTGTACGTTCTCACTAGCCAGGTGTATGTGCTCACTAGCTGGGTGTATGTGCTCACTAGTCATGTGAATGCATTCACTAGGCAGGTGTATGTGCTCACTAGCTGGGTGTATGTGCTCACTAGCCGGGTGTATGTGCTCACTGGCCGGGTGTATGTGCTCACTAGCCAGGTGTATGTGCTCACTAGCCGGGTGTATGTGCTCACTAGCCATGTCTATGTACACACCAGCCAGGTGTATGTGCTCACTAGCTGGGTGTATGTGCTCACTAGCCAGGTGTATGTGCTCACTAGTCAGGTGTATGTGCTCACTAGCCGGGTGTATGTGCTCACTAGCCATGTCTATGTACACACCAGCCACGTGTATGTGCTCACTAGCCGGGTGTATGTGCTCACTAGCTGGGTGTATGTGCTCACTAGCCGGGTGTATGTGCTCACTAGCCGGGTGTATGTGCTCACTAGCCATGTCTATGTACACACCAGCCAGGTGTATGTGCTCACTAATCATGTGTATGTGCTCACTAGCCATGTCTATTACACACCCAAGGTGTATGTGCTCACTAGCTGGGTGTATGTGCTCACTAGCCAGGGCTATGTGCTCACTAGCCAGGTGTATGTGCTCACTAGCTGGGTGTATGTGCTCACTAGCCATGTCTATGTACACACCAGCCACGTGTATGTGCTCACTAGCCGGGTGTATGTGCTCACTAGCTGGGTGTATGTGCTCACTAGCCGGGTGTATGTGCTCACTTACCAAGTGTATGTGCTCACTAGCTGGGTGTATGTGCTCACTAGCTGGGTGTATGTGCTCACTAGCCATGTCTACAATATGTTCACACCAGCAGGTGTATGTGCTCACTAGCCAGGTGTATGTGCTCACTAGCTGGGTGTATGTGCTCACTAGCCGGGTGTATGTGCTCACTAGCTGGGTGTATGTGCTCACTAGCCGGGTGTATGTGCTCACTAGCCGGGTGTATGTGCTCACTAGCCATGTCTATGTACACACCAGCCAGGTGTATGTGCTCACTAGCCATGTCTATGTACACACCAGCCAGGTGTATGTGCTCACTAGCCAGGTGTATGTGCTCACTAGCCAGGTGTATGTGCTCACTAGCCAGGTGTATGTGCTCATTAGCTGGGTGTATGTGTTCACTAGCCAGGTGTATGTGCTCACTAGCCGGGTGTATGTGCTCACTAGCCTGGTGTATGTGCTCACTAGCCATGTCGATGTACACACCAGCCAGGTGTATGTGCTCACTAGCCAGGTGTGATGTGCTCACTAGCCGGGTGTATGTGCTCACTAGCCATGTCTATGTACACACCAGCCAGGTGTATGTGCTCACTAGCCAGGTGTATGTGCTCACTAGCCGGGTGTATGTGCTCACTAGCCAGGAGTATGTGCTCACTAGCCTGGTGTATGTGCTCACTAGCCGGGTGTATGTGCTCACTAGCCGGGTGTATGTGCTCACTAGCCAGGTGTATGTGCTCACTAGTCATGTGTATGTGTTCACTAGCCAGGTGTATGTGCTCACTAGCTGTGTGTATGTGCTCACTAGTCATGTGTACGTTCTCACTCCCAGCCATGTCTATGTACACACCAGCCAGGTGTATGTGCTCACTAGCCGGGTATATATGCTCACTAGCCATGTGTATGTGCTCACTAGCCAGGTTTATGTGCTCATTAGTCATGTGTATGTGTTCACTAGCCGGGTGTATGTGCTCACTAGCCAGGTGTATGTGCTCACTAGCTGAGTGTATGTGCTCACTAGCTGGGTGTATGTGCTCACTAGTCATGTGTACGTTCTCACTAGCCAGGTGTATGTGCTCACAGCATGTGTATGTGCTCACTAGCCAGGTGTATGTGCTCACTAGCCGGAGTGTATGTGCTCACTAGCCGGTGTATGTGCTCACTAGCTGGGTGCATGTGCTCACTAGCTGGGTGTATGTGCTCACTAGTCATGTGTACGTGCTCACTAGCCAGGTGTATGTGCTCACTAGCCGGGTGTATGTGCTCACTAGTCATGTGTGAATGCATTCACTAGGCAGGTGTATGTGCTCACTAGCTGGGTGTATGTGCTCACTAGCCGGGTGTATGTGCTCACTGGCCGGGTGTATGTGCTCACTAGCCAGGTGTATGTGCTCACTAGCGGGGAGGCTCACTGATGTATGTACACACCAGCCAGGTGTATGTGCTCACTAGCTGGGTGTATGTGCTCACTAGCCATGTGTATGTGCTCACTAGTCAGGTGTATGTGCTCACTAGCCGGGTGTATGTGCTCACTAGCCATGTCTATGTACACACCAGCCACGTGTATGTGCTCACTAGCCGGGTGTATGTGCTCACTAGCTGGGTGTATGTGCTCACTAGCCGGGTGTATGTGCTCACTAGCCGGGTGTATGTGCTCACTAGCCATGTCTATGTACACACCAGCCAGGTGTATGTGCTCACTAATCATGTGTATGTGCTCACTAGCCATGTCTATGTACACACCAGCAAGGTGTATGTGCTCACTAGCTGGGTGTATGTGCTCACTAGCCAGGTCTATGTGCTCACTAGCCAGGTGTATGTGCTCACTAGCTGGGTGTATGTGCTCACTAGCCATGTCTATGTACACACCAGCCACGTGTATGTGCTCACTAGCCGGGTGTATGTGCTCACTAGCTGGGTGTATGTGCTCACTAGCCGGGTGTATGTGCTCACTTACCAAGTGTATGTGCTCACTAGCTGGGTGTATGTGCTCACTAGCTGGGTGTATGTGCTCACTAGCCATGTCTACAATATGTTCACACCAGCCAGGTGTATGTGCTCACTAGCCAGGTGTATGTGCTCACTAGCTGGGTGTATGTGCTCACTAGCCGGGTGTATGTGCTCACTAGCCGGGTGTATGTGCTCACTAGCCGGGTGTATGTGCTCACTAGCCGGGTGTATGTGCTCACTAGCCATGTCTATGTACACACCAGCCAGGTGTATGTGCTCACTAGCCAGGTGTATGTGCTCACCAGCCAGGTGTATGTGCTCACTAGCCAGGTGTATGTGCTCACTAGCCAGGTGTATGTGCTCACTAGCTGGGTGTATGTGTTCACTAGCCAGGTGTATGTGCTCACTAGCCGGGTGTATGTGCTCACTAGCCTGGTGTATGTGCTCACTAGCCATGTCTATGTACACACCAGCCAGGTGTATGTGCTCACTAGCCAGGTGTATGTGATCACTAGCCGGGTGTATGTGCTCACTAGCCATGTCTATGTACACACCAGCCAGGTGTATGTGCTCACTAGCCAGGTGTATGTGCTCACTAGCCGGGTGTATGTGCTCACTAGCCAGGAGTATGTGCTCACTAGCCTGGTGTATGTGCTCACTAGCCGGTGTATGTGCTCACTAGCCGGGTGTATGTGCTCACTAGCCAGGTGTATGTGCTCACTAGTCATGTGTATGTGCTCACTAGCCAGGTGTATGTGCTCACTAGCTGTGTGTATGTGCTCACTAGTCATGTGTACGTCTCACCAGCCATGTCTATGTACACACCAGCCAGGTGTATGTGCTCACTAGCCGGGTGTATGTGCTCACTAGCCATGTCTATGTACACACCAGCCAGGTGTATGTGCTCACTAATCATGTGTATGTGCTCACTAGCCATGTCTATGTACACACCAGCAAGGTGTATGTGCTCACTAGCTGGGTGTATGTGCTCACTAGCCAGGGTATGTGCTCACTAGCCAGGTGTATGTGCTCACTAGCTGGGTGTATGTGCTCACTAGCCATGTCTATGTACACACCAGCCAGGTGTATGTGCTCACTAGCCGGGTGTATGTGCTCACTAGCTGGGTGTATGTGCTCACTAGCCGGGTGTATGTGCTCACTAGCCAGGTGTATGTGCTCACTAGCCTGGGTGTATGTGCTCACTAGCTGGGTGTATGTGCTCACTAGCCATGTCCATATGTTCACACCAGCCAGGTGTATGTGCTCACTAGCCAGGTGTATGTGCTCACTAGCTGGGTGTATGTGCTCACTAGCCGGGTGTATGTGCTCACTAGCTGGGTGTATGTGCTCACTAGCCGGGTGTATGTGCTCACTAGCCGGGTGTATGTGCTCACTAGCCATGTCTATGTACACACCAGCCAGGTGTATGTGCTCACTAGCCATTCTATGTACACACCAGCCAGGTGTATGTGCTCACTAGCCAGGTGTATGTGCTCACTAGCCAGGTGTATGTGCTCACTAGCCAGGTGTATGTGCTCACTAGCTGGGTGTATGTGTTCACTAGCCAGGTGTATGTGCTCACTAGCCGGGTGTATGTGCTCACTAGCCTTATGTGTAATGTACACACCAGCCAGGTGTATGTGCTCACTAGCCAGGTGTATGTGCTCACTAGCCGGGTGTATGTGCTCACTAGCCAGTGTATGTCTCACCAGCCGGGTGTATGTGCTCACTAGCCAGGTGTATGTGCTCACTAGCCAGGTGTATGTGCTCACTAGCCAGGTGTATGTGCTCACTGCTCACTAGCCGGGTGTATGTGCTCACTAGCCGGGTGTATGTGCTCACTAGCCGGGTGTATGTGCTCACTAGCCAGGTGTATGTGCTCACTAGTCATGTGTATGTGCTCACTAGCCAGGTGTATGTGCTCACTAGCTGTGTGTATGTGCTCACTAGTCATGTGTACGTTCTCACTAGCCATGTCTATGTACACACCAGCCAGGTGTATGTGCTCACTAGCCGGGTATATATGCTCACTAGCCATGTGTATGTGCTCACTAGCCAGGTTTATGTGCTCATTAGTCATGTGTATGTGTTCACTAGCCGGGTGTATGTGCTCACTAGCCAGGTGTATGTGCTCACTAGCTGAGTGTATGTGCTCACTAGCTGGGTGTATGTGCTCACTAGTCATGTGTACGTTCTCACTAGCCAGGTGTATGTACTCACTAGCCGGGTGTATGTGCTCACTAGCCGGGTGTATGTGCTCACTAGCTGGGTGTATGTGCTCACTAGCTGGGTGTATGTGCTCACTAGTCATGTGTACGTTCTCACTAGCCAGGTGTATGTGCTCACTAGCCGGGTGTATGTGCTCACTAGTCATGTGAATGCATTCACTAGGCAGGTGTATGTGCTCACTAGCTGGGTGTATGTGCTCACTAGCCGGGTGTATGTGCTCACTGGCCGGGTGTATGTGCTCACTAGCCAGGTGTATGTGCTCACTAGCCGGGTGTATGTGCTCACTAGCCATGTCTATGTACACACCAGCCAGGTGTATGTGCTCACTAGCTGGGTGTATGTGCTCACTAGCCAGGTGTATGTGCTCACTAGCCAGGTGTATGTGCTCACTAGCCGGGTGTATGTGCTCACTAGCCATGTCTATGTACACACCAGCCACGTGTATGTGCTCACTAGCCGGGTGTATGTGCTCACTAGCTGGGTGTATGTGCTCACTAGCCGGGTGTATGTGCTCACTAGCCGGGTGTATGTGCTCACTAGCCATGTCTATGTACACACCAGCCAGGTGTATGTGCTCACTAATCATGTGTATGTGCTCACTAGCCATGTCTATGTACACACCAGCAAGGTGTATGTGCTCACTAGCTGGGTGTATGTGCTCACTAGCCAGGGCTATGTGCTCACTAGCCAGGTGTATGTGCTCACTAGCTGGGTGTATGTGCTCACTAGCCATGTCTATGTACACACCAGCCACGTGTATGTGCTCACTAGCCGGGTGTATGTGCTCACTAGCTGGGTGTATGTGCTCACTAGCCGGGTGTATGTGCTCACTTACCAGGTGTATGTGCTCACTAGCTGGGTGTATGTGCTCACTAGCTGGGTGTATGTGCTCACTAGCCATGTCTACAATATGTTCACACCAGCCAGGTGTATGTGCTCACTAGCCAGGTGTATGTGCTCACTAGCTGGGTGTATGTGCTCACTAGCTGGGTGTATGTGCTCACTAGCCGGGTGTATGTGCTCACTAGCCGGGTGTATGTGCTCACTAGCCATGTCTATGTACACACCAGCCAGGTGTATGTGCTCACTAGCCATGTCTATGTACACACCAGCCAGGTGTATGTGCTCACTAGCCAGGTGTATGTGCTCACTAGCCAGGTGTATGTGCTCACTAGCCGGGTGTATGTGCTCACTAGCTGGGTGTATGTGCTCACTAGCCATGTCTACAGTATGTACACACCAGCCGGGTGTATGTGCTCACTAGCCATGTCAATGTACACACCAGCCAGGTGTATGTGCTCACTAGCTGGGTGTATGTGCTCACTAGCTGGGTGTATGTGCTCACTAGCCAGGTGTATGTGCTCACTAGCCGGGTGTATGTGCTCACTAGCCATGTGTATGTACACACCAGCCAGGTGTATGTGCTCACTAGCCGGGTGTATGTACACACCAGCCAGGTGTATGTGCTCACTAGCCTGGTGTATGTGCTCACTAGCCATGTCTATGTACACACCAGCCAGGTGTATGTGCTCACTAGCCAGGTGTATGTGCTCACTAGCCGGGTGTATGTGCTCACTAGCCGGGTGTATGTGCTCACTAGCCATGTCTATGTACACACCAGCCAGGTGTATGTGCTCACTAATCATGTGTATGTGCTCACTAGCCATGTCTATGTACACACCAGCCAGGTGTATGTGCTCACTAATCATGTGTATGTGCTCACTAGCCATGTCTATGTACACACCAGCCAGGTGTATGTGCTCAGTAGCCGGGTGTATGTGCTCACTAGCCATGTCTATGTACACACCAGCCAGGTGTATGTGCTCACTAGCCAGGTGTATTTGCTCACTAGCTGGGTGTATGTGCTCACTAGCCGGGTATATGTGCTCACTAGCTGGGTTTATGTGCTCACTAGCCGGGTGTATGTGCTCACTAGCCGGGTGTATGTGCTCACTAGCCATGTCTATGTACACACCAGCCAGGTGTATGTGCTCACTAGCCGGGTGTATCTACACACCAGCCAGGTGTATGTGCTCACTAGCCGGGTGTATGTGCTCACTAGCCAGGTGTATGTGCTCACTAGCCGGGTGTATGTGCTCACTAGCCGGGTGTATGTGCTCACTAGCCATGTCTATGTACACACCAGCCAGGTGTATGTGCTCACTAGCCGGGTGTATGTGCTCACTAGCCGGGTGTATGTGCTCACTAGCCAGGTGTATGTGCTCACTAGCCGGGTGTATGTGCTCACTAGCCGGGTGTATGTGCTCACTAGCCATGTCTATGTACACACCAGCCAGGTGTATGTGCTCACTAGCCAGGTGTAGGTGCTCACTAGCCGGGTGTATGTGCTCACTAGCCGGGTGTATGTGCTCACTAGCCATGTCTATGTACACACCAGCCAGGTGTATTTGCTCACTAATCATGTGTATGTGCTCACTAGCCATGTCTATGTACACACCAGCCAGGTGTATGTGCTCACTAGCCGGGTGTATGTGCTCACTAGCCATGTCTATGTACACACCAGCCAGGTGTATGTGCTCACTAGCCAGGTGTATGTGCTCACTAGCTGGGTGTATGTGCTCAATAGCCAGGTGTATGTGCTCACAAGTCGTGTGTATGTGTTCACTAGCCAGGTGTATGTGCTCACTAGCCAGGTGTATGTGCTCACTAGCCGGGTGTATGTGCTCACTAGCCGGGTGTATGTGCTCACTAGTCATGTGTATGTGTTCTCTAGGCAGGTGTATGTGCTCACTAGCTGGGTGTATGTGCTCACTAGTCATGTGTATGTGTTCACTAGCCAGGTGTATGTGCTCACTAGCCGGGTGTATGTGCTCACTAGCCAGGTGTATGTGCTCACTAGCTGGGTGTATGTGTTCACTAGCTGGGTTTATGTGCTCACTAGTCATGTGCATGTTCTCACTAGCCAGGTGTATGTGCTCACTAGCCAGGTGTATGTGCTCACTAGTCAAGTGTATGTGTTCACTAGCCAGGTGTATTTGCTCACTAGCCGGGTGTATGTGCTCACTAGCCAGTTGTATGTGCTCACTAGTCATGTGTATGTGTTCACTAGCCAGGTGTATGTGCTCACTAGCCAGGTGTATGTGCTCACTAGCTGTGTGTATGTGCTCACTAGTCATGTGTACGTGCTCACTAGCCATGTCTATGTACACACCAGCCAGGTGTATGTGCTCACTAGCCGGGTATATATGCTCACTAGCCATGTGTATGTGTTCACTAGCCAGGTGTATGTGCTCACTAGCCGGGTGTATGTGCTCACTAGCTGGGTGTATGTGCTCACTAGCTGGGTGTATGTGCTCACTAGTCATGTGTACGTTCTCACTAGCCAGGTGTATGTGCTCACTAGCCGGGTGTATGTGCTCACTAGTCATGTGTATGCGTTCACTAGGCAGGTGTATGTGCTCACTAGCTGGGTGTATGTGCTCACTAGCCGGGTGTATGTGCTCACTAGCCAGGTGTATGTGCTCACTAGCCGGGTGTATGTGCTCACTAGCCATGTCTATGTACACACCAGCCAGGTGTATGTGCTCACTAGCTGGGTGTATGTGCTCACTAGCCAGGTGTATGTGCTCACTAGCCGGGTGTATGTGCTCACTAGCCATGTCTATGTACACATCAGCCACGTGTATGTGCTCACTAGCCGGGTGTATGTGCTCACTAGCTGGGTGTATGTGCTCACTAGCCGGGTGTATGTGCTCACTAGCCGGGTGTATGTGCTCACTAGCTGGGTGTATGTGCTCACTAGCCGGGTGTATGTGCTCACTAGCTGGGTGTATGTGCTCACTAGCCATGTCTACAATATGTTCACACCAGCCAGGTGTATGTGCTCACTAGCTGGGTGTATGTGCTCACTAGCCGGGTGTATGTGCTCACTAGCCGGGTGTATGTGCTCACTAGCCATGTCTATGTACACACCAGCCAGGTGTATGTGCTCACTAGCCATGTCTATGTACACACCAGCCATGTGTATGTGCTCACTAGCCATGTCTATGTACACACCAGCCAGGTGTATGTGCTCACTAGCCAGGTGTATGTGCTCACTAGCCAGGTGTATGTGCTCACTAGCCGGGTGTATGTGCTCACTAGCCGGGTGTATGTGCTCACTAGCCATGTCTATGTACACACCAGCCAGGTGTATGTGCTCACTAGCCATGTCTATGTACACACCAGCCAGGTGTATGTGCTCACTAGCCAGGTGTATGTGCTCACTAGCCAGGTGTATGTGCTCACTAGCCGGGTGTCTGTGCTCACTAGCCGGGTGTATGTGCTCACTAGCCATGTCTATGTACACACCAGCCAGGTGTATGTGCTCACTAGCCAGGTGTATGTGCTCACTAGCTGGGTGTATGTGCTCACTAGCCGGGTGTATGTGCTCACGAGCTGGGTGTATGTGCTCACTAGCCGGGTGTATGTGCTCACTAGCCGGGTGTATGTGCTCACTATCCATGTCTATGTACACACCAGCCATGTGTATGTGCTCACTAGCCGGGTGTATCTACACACCAGCCAGGTGTATGTGCTCACTAGCCGGGTGTATGTGCTCACTAGCCAGGTGTATGTGCTCACTAGCCCCGGGTGTATGTGCTCACTAGCCAGGTGTATGTGCTCACTAGCCATGTCTATGTACACACCAGCCAGGTGTATGTGCTCACTAGCCGGGTGTATGTTCTCACTAGCCAGGTGTATGTTCTCACTAGCCAGGTGTATGTGCTCACTAGCTGTGTGTATGTGCTCACTAGTCATGTGTACGTTCTCACTAGCCATGTCTATGTACACACCAGCCAGGTGTATGTGCTTACTAGCCGGGTATATATGCTCACTAGCCATGTGTATGTGCTCACTAGCCAGGTTTATGTGCTCACTAGTCATGTGTATGTGTTCACTAGCCAGGTGTATGTGCTCACTAGCCAGGTGTATGTGCTCACTAGCTGTGTGTATGTGCTCACTAGTCATGTGTACGTTCTCACTAGCCATGTCTATGTACACACCAGCCAGGTGTATGTGCTTACTAGCCGGGTATATATGCTCACTAGCCATGTGTATGTGCTCACTAGCCAGGTTTATGTGCTCACTAGTCATGTGTATGTGTTCACTAGCCGGGTGTATGTGCTCACTAGCCAGGTGTATGTGCTCACTATCCGGGTGTATGTGCTCACTAGCCAGGTGTATGTGCTCACTAGCTGGGTGTATGTGCTCACTAGCCGGGTGTATGTGCTCACTAGTCATGTGTATGTGTTCACTAGGCAGGTGTATGTGCTCACTAGCTGGGTGTATGTGCTCACTAGTCATGTGTATGTGCTCACTAGCCGGGTGTATGTGCTCACTAGCCATGTCTATGTACACACCAGCCAGGTGTATGTGCTCACTAGCCGGGTGTATCTACACACCAGCCAGGTGTATGTGCTCACTAGCCGGGTGTATGTGCTCACTAGCCAGGTGTATGTGCTCACTAGCCGGGTGTATGTGCTCACTAGCCGGGTGTATGTGCTCACTAGCCATGTCTATGTACACACCAGCCAGGTGTATGTGCTCACTAGCCGGGTGTATGTGCTCACTAGCCGGGTGTATGTGCTCACTAGCCAGGTGTATGTGCTCACTAGCCGGGTGTATGTGCTCACTAGCCGGGTGTATGTGCTCACTAGCCATGTCTATGTACACACCAGCCAGGTGTATGTGCTCACTAGCCAGGTGTAGGTGCTCACTAGCCGGGTGTATGTGCTCACTAGCCGGGTGTATGTGCTCACTAGCCATGTCTATGTACACACCAGCCAGGTGTATTTGCTCACTAATCATGTGTATGTGCTCACTAGCCATGTCTATGTACACACCAGCCAGGTGTATGTGCTCACTAGCCGGGTGTATGTGCTCACTAGCCATGTCTATGTACACACCAGCCAGGTGTATGTGCTCACTAGCCAGGTGTATGTGCTCACTAGCTGGGTGTATGTGCTCAATAGCCAGGTGTATGTGCTCACAAGTCGTGTGTATGTGTTCACTAGCCAGGTGTATGTGCTCACTAGCCAGGTGTATGTGCTCACTAGCCGGGTGTATGTGCTCACTAGCCGGGTGTATGTGCTCACTAGTCATGTGTATGTGTTCACTAGGCAGGTGTATGTGCTCACTAGCTGGGTGTATGTGCTCACTAGTCATGTGTATGTGTTCACTAGCCAGGTGTATGTGCTCACTAGCCGGGTGTATGTGCTCACTAGCCAGGTGTATGTGCTCACTAGCTGGGTGTATGTGTTCACTAGCTGGGTTTATGTGCTCACTAGTCATGTGCATGTTCTCACTAGCCAGGTGTATGTGCTCACTAGCCAGGTGTATGTGCTCACTAGTCAAGTGTATGTGTTCACTAGCCAGGTGTATTTGCTCACTAGCCGGGTGTATGTGCTCACTAGCCGGTTGTATGTGCTCACTAGTCATGTGTATGTGTTCACTAGCCAGGTGTATGTGCTCACTAGCCAGGTGTATGTGCTCACTAGCTGTGTGTATGTGTTCACTAGTCATGTGTACGTTCTCACTAGCCATGTCTATGTACACACCAGCCAGGTGTATGTGCTCACTAGCCGGGTATATATGCTCACTAGCCATGTGTATGTGTTCACTAGCCAGGTGTATGTGCTCACTAGCCGGGTGTATGTGCTCACTAGCTGGGTGTATGTGCTCACTAGCTGGGTGTATGTGCTCACTAGTCATGTGTACGTTCTCACTAGCCAGGTGTATGTGCTCACTAGCCGGGTGTATGTGCTCACTAGTCATGTGTATGCGTTCACTAGGCAGGTGTATGTGCTCACTAGCTGGGTGTATGTGCTCACTAGCCGGGTGTATGTGCTCACTAGCCAGGTGTATGTGCTCACTAGCCGGGTGTATGTGCTCACTAGCCAGGTGTATGTGCTCACTAGCCGGGTGTATGTGCTCACTAGCCATGTCTATGTACACATCAGCCACGTGTATGTGCTCACTAGCCGGGTGTATGTGCTCACTAGCTGGGTGTATGTGCTCACTAGCCGGGTGTATGTGCTCACTAGCCGGGTGTATGTGCTCACTAGCTGGGTGTATGTGCTCACTAGCCGGGTGTATGTGCTCACTAGCTGGGTGTATGTGCTCACTAGCCATGTTACACTATGTTCACACCAGCCAGGTGTATGTGTTCACTAGCTGGGTGTATGTGCTCACTAGCCGGGTGTATGTGCTCACTAGCCGGGTGTATGTGCTCACTAGCCATGTCTATGTACACACCAGCCAGGTGTATGTGCTCACTAGCCATGTCTATGTACACACCAGCCATGTGTATGTGCTCACTAGCCATGTCTATGTACACACCAGCCAGGTGTATGTGCTCACTAGCCAGGTGTATGTGCTCACTAGCCAGGTGTATGTGCTCACTAGCCGGGTGTATGTGCTCACTAGCCGGGTGTATGTGCTCACTAGCCATGTCTATGTACACACCAGCCAGGTGTATGTGCTCACTAGCCATGTGTATGTACACACCAGCCAGGTGTATGTGCTCACTAGCCAGGTGTATGTACACACCAGCCAGGTGTATGTGCTCACTAGCCAGGTGTATGTGCTCACTAGCCAGGTGTATGTGCTCACCAGCCGGGTGTCTGTGCTCACTAGCCGGGTGTATGTGCTCACTAGCCATGTCTATGTACACACCAGCCAGGTGTATGTGCTCACTAGCCAGGTGTATGTGCTCACTAGCTGGGTGTATGTGCTCACTAGCCGGGTGTATGTGCTCACGAGCTGGGTGTATGTGCTCACTAGCCGGGTGTATGTGCTCACTAGCCGGGTGTATGTGCTCACTAGCCATGTCTATGTACACACCAGACATGTGTATGTGCTCACTAGCCGGGTGTATGTACACACCAGCCAGGTGTATGTGCTCACTAGCCGGGTGTATGTGCTCACTAGCCAGGTGTATGTGCTCACTAGCCGGGTGTATGTGCTCACTAGCCAGTGTATTGCTCACTAGCTGGGTGTATGTGTTCACTAGCTGGGTTTATGTGCTCACTAGTCATGTGCATGTTCTCACTAGCCAGGTGTATGTGCTCACTAGCCAGGTGTATGTGCTCACTAGTCAAGTGTATGTGTTACTACAGGTGTATTTGCTCACTAGCCGGGTGTATGTGCTCACTAGCCGGTTGTATGTGCTCACTAGTCATGTGTATGTGTTCACTAGCCAGGTGTATGTGCTCACTAGCCAGGTGTATGTGCTCACTAGCTGTGTGTATGTGCTCACTAGTCATGTGTACGTTCTCACTAGCCATGTCTATGTACACACCAGCCAGGTGTATGTGCTCACTAGCCGGGTATATATGCTCACTAGCCATGTGTATGTGCTCACTAGCCAGGTGTATGTGCTCACTAGCCAGGTGTATGTGCTCACTAGCCGGGTGTATGTGCTCACTAGTCATGTGTATGCGTTCACTAGGCAGGTGTATGTGCTCACTAGCTGGGTGTATGTGCTCACTAGCCGGGTGTATGTGCTCACTAGCCAGGTGTATGTGCTCACTAGCCGGGTGTATGTGCTCACTAGCCATGTCTATGTACACACCAGCCAGGTGTATGTGCTCACTAGCTGGGTGTATGTGCTCACTAGCCAGGTGTATGTGCTCACTAGCCAGGTGTATGTGCTCACTAGCCGGGTGTATGTGCTCACTAGCCATGTCTATGTACACATCAGCCACGTGTATGTGCTCACTAGCCGGGTGTATGTGCTCACTAGCTGGGTGTATGTGCTCACTAGCCGGGTGTATGTGCTCACTAGCCGGGTGTATGTGCTCACTAGCTGGGTGTATGTGCTCACTAGCCGGGTGTATGTGCTCACTAGCTGGGTGTATGTGCTCACTAGCCATGTCTACAATATGTTCACACCAGCCAGGTGTATGTGCTCACTAGCTGGGTGTATGTGCTCACTAGCCGGGTGTATGTGCTCACTAGCCGGGTGTATGTGCTCACTAGCCATGTCTATGTACACACCAGCCAGGTGTATGTGCTCACTAGCCATGTCTATGTACACACCAGCCATGTGTATGTGCTCACTAGCCATGTCTATGTACACACCAGCCAGGTGTATGTGCTCACTAGCCAGGTGTATGTGCTCACTAGCCAGGTGTATGTGCTCACTAGCCGGGTGTATGTGCTCACTAGCCGGGTGTATGTGCTCACTAGCCATGTCTATGTACACACCAGCCAGGTGTATGTGCTCACTAGCCATGTCTATGTACACACCAGCCAGGTGTATGTGCTCACTAGCCATGTCTATGTACACACCAGCCAGGTGTATGTGCTCACTAGCCAGGTGTATGTGCTCACTAGCCAGGTGTATGTGCTCACTAGCCGGGTGTCTGTGCTCACTAGCCGGGTGTATGTGCTCACTAGCCATGTCTATGTACACACCAGCCAGGTGTATGTGCTCACTAGCCAGGTGTATGTGCTCACTAGCTGGGTGTATGTGCTCACTAGCCGGGTGTATGTGCTCACGAGCTGGGTGTATGTGCTCACTAGCCGGGTGTATGTGCTCACTAGCCGGGTGTATGTGCTCACTATCCATGTCTATGTACACACCAGCCATGTGTATGTGCTCACTAGCCGGGTGTATCTACACACTAGCCAGGTGTATGTGCTCACTAGCCTGTGTGTATGTGCTCACTAGCCAGGTGTATGTGCTCAGTAGCCAGGTGTATGTGCTCACTAGCCATGTCTATGTACACACCAGCCAGGTGTATGTGCTCACTAGCCGGGTGTATGTGCTCACTAGCCAGGTGTATGTGCTCACTAGTCATGTGTATGTGTTCACTAGCCAGGTGTATGTGCTCACTAGCCAGGTGTATGTGCTCACTAGCTGTGTGTATGTGCTCACTAGTCATGTGTACGTTCTCACTAGCCATGTCTATGTACACACCAGCCAGGTGTATGTGCTTACTAGCCGGGTATATATGCTCACTAGCCATGTGTATGTGCTCACTAGCCAGGTTTATGTGCTCACTAGTCATGTGTATGTGTTCACTAGCCGGGTGTATGTGCTCACAAGCCAGGTGTATGTGCTCACTAGCCGGGTGTATGTGCTCACTAGTCAGGTGTATGTGCTCACTAGCTGGGTGTATGTGCTCACTAGCCGGGTGTATGTGCTCACTAGTCATGTGTATGTGTTCACTAGGCAGGTGTATGTGCTCACTAGCTGGGTGTATGTGCTCACTAGTCATGTGTATGTGCTCACTAGCCGGGTGTATGTGCTCACTAGCCATGTGTATGTACACACCAGCCAGGTGTATGTGCTCACTAGCCGGGTGTATCTACACACCAGCCAGGTGTATGTGCTCACTAGCCGGGTGTATGTGCTCACTAGCCAGGTGTATGTGCTCACTAGCCGGGTGTATGTGCTCACTAGCCGGGTGTATGTGCTCACTAGCCATGTCTAGCCAGGTGTAGTACACACTAGCCAGGTGTATGTGCTCACTAGCCGGGTGTATGTGCTCACTAGCCGGGTGTATGTGCTCACTAGCCAGGTGTATGTGCTCACTAGCCGGGTGTATGTGCTCACTAGCCGGGTGTATGTGCTCACTAGCCATGTCTATGTACACACTAGCCAGGTGTATGTGCTCACTAGCCAGGTGTAGGTGCTCACTAGCTGGGTGTATGTGCTCACTAGCCGGGTGTATGTGCTCACTAGCCATATCTATGTACACACCAGCCAGGTGTATTTGCTCACTAATCATGTGTATGTGCTCACTAGCCAGGTCTATGTACACACCAGCCAGGTGTATGTGCTCACTAGCCGGGTGTATGTGCTCACTAGCCATGTCTATGTACACACCAGCCAGGTGTATGTGCTCACTAGCCATGTCTATGTACACATCAGCCACGTGTATGTGCTCACTAGCCGGGTGTATGTGCTCACTAGCTGGGTGTATGTGCTCACTAGCCGGGTGTATGTGCTCACTAGCCGGGTGTATGTGCTCACTAGCTGGGTGTATGTGCTCACTAGCCGGGTGTATGTGCTCACTAGCTGGGTGTATGTGCTCACTAGCCATGTCTATGTACACACCAGCCAGGTGTATGTGCTCACTAGCCACTAGTACACACCAGCCATGTGTATGTGCTCACTAGCCATGTGTATGTACACACCAGCCAGGTGTATGTGCTCACTAGCCAGGTGTATGTGCTCACTAGCCAGGTGTATGTGCTCACTAGCCGGGTATATGTGCTCACTAGCCGGGTGTATGTGCTCACTAGCCATGTCTATGTACACACCAGCCAGGTGTATGTGCTCACTAGCCATGTCTATGTACACACCAGCCAGGTGTATGTGCTCACTAGCCATGTCTATGTACACACCAGCCAGGTGTATGTGCTCACTAGCCAGGTGTATGTGCTCACTAGCCAGGTGTATGGCCAAGCCGGGTGTCTGTGCTCACTAGCCGGGTGTATGTGCTCACTAGCCATGTCTATGTACACACCAGCCAGGTGTATGTGCTCACTAGCCAGGTGTATGTGCTCACTAGCTGGGTGTATGTGCTCACTAGCCGGGTGTATGTGCTCACGAGCTGGGTGTATGTGCTCACTAGCCGGGTGTATGTGCTCACTAGCCGGGTGTATGTGCTCACTATCCATGTCTATGTACACACCAGCCATGTGTATGTGCTCACTAGCCGGGTGTATCTACACACCAGCCAGGTGTATGTGCTCACTAGCCGGGTGTATGTGCTCACTAGCCAGGTGTATGTGCTCACTAGCCGGGTGTATGTGCTCACTAGCCAGGTGTATGTGCTCACTAGCCATGTCTATGTACACACCAGCCAGGTGTATGTGCTCACTAGCCGGGTGTATGTGCTCACTAGCCAGGTGTATGTTCTCACTAGTCATGTGTATGTGTTCACTAGCCAGGTGTATGTGCTCACTAGCCAGGTGTATGTGCTCACTAGCTGTGTGTATGTGCTCACTAGTCATGTGTACGTTCTCACTAGCCATGTCTATGTACACACCAGCCAGGTGTATGTGCTCACTAGCCGGGTATATATGCTCACTAGCCATGTGTATGTGCTCACTAGCCAGGTTTATGTGCTCACTAGTCATGTGTATGTGTTCACTAGCCGGGTGTATGTGCTCACTAGCCAGGTGTATGTGCTCACTATCCGGGTGTATGTGCTCACTAGCCAGGTGTATGTGCTCACTAGCTGGGTGTATGTGCTCACTAGCCGGGTGTATGTGCTCACTAGTCATGTGTATGTGTTCACTAGGCAGGTGTATGTGCTCACTAGCTGGGTGTATGTGCTCACTAGTCATGTGTATGTGTTCACTAGCCAGGTGTATGTGCTCACTAGCCGGGTGTATGTGCTCACTAGCCGGGTGTATGTGCTCACTAGCTGGGTGTATGTGCTCAGTAGTCATGTGTATGTGTTCACTAGCCAGGTGTATGTGCTCACTAGCCGGGTGTATGTGCTCACTAGCCGTGTGTATGTGCTCACTAGCTGGGTGTATGTGCTCACTAGTCATGTGTACGTTCTCACTAGCCAGGTGTATGTTCTCACTAGCCGGGTGTATGTGCTCACTAGTCATGTGTATGCGTTCACTAGGCAGGTGTATGTGCTCATAGCTGGGTGTATGTGCTCACTAGCCGGGTGTATGTGCTCACTAGCCATGTCTATGTACACACCAGCCAGGTGTATGTGCTCACTAATCATGTGTATGTGCTCACTAGCCATGTCTATGTACACACCAGCCAGGTGTATGTACTCACTAGCTGGGTGTATGTGCTCACTAGCCAGGTGTATGTGCTCACTAGCCAGGTGTATGTGCTCACTAGCCGGGTGTATGTGCTCACTAGCCATGTCTATGTACACACCAGCCACGTGTATGTGCTCACTAGCCGGGTGTATGTGCTCACTAGCTGGGTGTATGTGCTCACTTGTCGGGTGTCTGTGCTCACTAGCCGGGTGTATGTGCTCACTAGCCGGGTGTATGTGCTCACTAGTCATGTGTATGCGTTCACTAGGCAGGTGCATGTGCTCACTAGCCGGGTGTATGTGCTCACTAGTCATGTGTATGCGTTCACTAGGCAGATGCATGTGCTCACTAGCCAAGTGTATGTGCTCACTAGCTGGGTGTATGTGCTCACTAGCCGGGTGTATGTGCTCACTAGCCAGGTGTATGTGCTCACTAGCCGGGTGTATGTGCTCACTAGCCATGTCTATGTACACACCAGCCAGGTGTATGTGCTCACTAATCATGTGTATGTGCTCACTAGCCATGTCTATGTACACACCAGCCAGGTGTATGTGCTCACTAGCTGGGTGTATGTGCTCACTAGCCAGGTGTATGTGCTCACTAGCCATGTCTATGTACACACCAGCCACGTGTATGTGCTCACTAGCCGGGTGTATGTGCTCACTAGCTGGGTGTATGTGCTCACTAGTCATGTCTACAATATGTTCACACCAGCCAGGTGTATGTGCTCACTAGCCAGATGTATGTGCTCAGTAGCTGGGTGTATGTGCTCACTAGCTGGGTGTATGTGCTCACTAGCCGGGTGTATGTGCTCACTACCCGGGTTCATGTGTTCACTTGCCGGGTTCATGTGTTCACTAGCCGGTTGTATGTGCTCACTAGCCATGTCTATGTACACACCAGCCAGGTGTATGTGCTCACTAGCCGGGTGTATGTGCTCACTAGCCATGTCTATGTACACACCAGCCAGGTGTATGTGCTCACTAGCCAGGTGTATGTGCTCACTAGCCGGGTGTATGTGCTCACTAGCCGGGTGTATGTGCTCACTAGCCATGTCTATGCACACACCAGCCATGTGTATGTGCTCACTAGCCGGGTGTATGTGCTCACTAGCCGGGTGTATGTGCTCACTAGCCAGGTGTATCGGGTGTATGTGCTCATTAGCTGGGTGTATGTGTTCACTAGCCAGGTGTATGTGCTCACTAGCCGGGTGTATGTGCTCACTAGCCTGGTGTATGTGCTCACTAGCCATGTCTATGTACACACCAGCCAGGTGTATGTGCTCACTAGCCAGGTGTATGTGATCACTAGCCGGGTGTATGTGCTCACTAGCCATGTCTATGTACACACCAGCCAGGTGTATGTGCTCACTAGCCAGGTGTATGTGCTCACTAGCCGGGTGTATGTGCTCACTAGCCAGGAGTATGTGCTCACTAGCCGGGTGTATGTGCTCACTAGCCATGTCTATGTACACACCAGCCAGGTGTATGTGCTCACTAATCATGTGTATGTGCTCACTAGCCATGTCTATGTACACACCAGCAAGGTGTATGTGCTCACTAGCCGGGTGTATGTGCTCACTAGCCATGTCTATGTACACACCAGCCAGGTGTATGTGCTCACTTGCCAGGTGTATGTGCTCACTAGCTGGGTGTATGTGCTCACTAGCCGGGTGTATGTGCTCACTAGCTGGGTGTATGTGCTCACTAGCCTGGTGTATGTGCTCACTAGCCGGGTGTATGTGCTCACTATCCATGTCTATGTACACACCAGCCAGGTGTATGTGCTCACTAGCCGGGTGTATGTGCTCACTAGCCGGGTGTATGTGCTCACTAGCCATGTCTATGTACACACCAGCCAGGTGTATGTGCTCACTAGCCGGGTGTATGTGCTCACTAGCCGGGTGTATGTGCTTACTAGCCAGGTGTATGTGCTCACTAGTCATGTGTATGTGTTCACTAGCCAGGTGTATGTGCTCACTAGCCAGGTGTATGTGCTCACTAGCTGTGTGTATGTGCTCACTAGTCATGTGTACGTTCTCACTGGCCATGTCTATGTACACACCAGCCAGGTGTATGTGCTCACTAGCCGGGTATATATGCTCACTAGCCATGTGTATGTGCTCACTAGCTAGGTTTATGTGCTCATTAGTCATGTGTATGTGTTCACTAGCCGGGTGTATGTGCTCACTAGCCAGGTGTATGTGCTCACTAGCTGAGTGTATGTGCTCACTAGCTGGGTGTATGTGCTCACTAGTCATGTGTACGTTCTCACTAGCCAGGTGTATGTGCTCACTAGCCGGGTGTATGTGCTCACTAGTCATGTGTATGTGTTCACTAGGCAGGTGTATGTGCTCACTAGCTGGGTGTATGTGCTCACTAGTCATGTGTATGCGTTCACTAGGCAGGTGTATGTGCTCACTAGCCGGGTGTATGTGCTCACTAGTCATGTGTATGCGTTCACTAGGCAGATGCATGTGCTCACTAGCCAGGTGTATGTGCTCACTAGCTGGGTGTATGTGCTCACTAGCCGGGTGTATGTGCTCACTAGCCAGGTGTATGTGCTCACTAGCCGGGTGTATGTGCTCACTAGCCATGTCTATGTACACACCAGCCAGGTGTATGTGCTCACTAATCATGTGTATGTGCTCACTAGCCATGTCTATGTACACACCAGCCAGGTGTATGTGCTCACTAGCTGGGTGTATGTGCTCACTAGCCAGGTGTATGTGCTCACTAGCCATGTCTATGTACACACCAGCCACGTGTATGTGCTCACTAGCCGGGTGTATGTGCTCACTAGCTGGGTGTATGTGCTCACTAGCCATGTCTACAATATGTTCACACCAGCCAGGTGTATGTGCTCACTAGCCAGATGTATGTGCTCAGTAGCTGGGTGTATGTGCTCACTAGCTGGGTGTATGTGCTCACTAGCCGGGTGTATGTGCTCACTACCCGGGTTCATGTGTTCACTTGCCGGGTGCATGTGTTCACTAGCCGGTTGTATGTGCTCACTAGCCATGTCTATATACACACCAGCCAGGTGTATGTGCTCACTAGCCGGGTGTATGTGCTCACTTGCCATGTTCTATGTACACACCAGCCAGGTGTATGTGCTCACTAGCCAGGTGTATGTGCTCACTAGCTGGGTGTATGTGCTCACTAGCCGGGTGTATGTGCTCACTAGCCATGTCTATGCACACACCAGCCATGTGTATGTGCTCACTAGCCGGGTGTATGTGCTCACTAGCCGGGTGTATGTGCTCACTAGCCAGGTGTATGTGCTCACTAGCCGGGTGTATGTGCTCATTAGCTGGGTGTATGTGTTCACTAGCCAGGTGTATGTGCTCACTAGCCGGGTGTATGTGCTCACTAGCCTGGTGTATGTGCTCACTAGCCATGTCTATGTACACACCAGCCAGGTGTATGTGCTCACTAGCCAGGTGTATGTGATCACTAGCCGGGTGTATGTGCTCACTAGCCATGTCTATGTACACACCAGCCAGGTGTATGTGCTCACTAGCCAGGTGTATGTGCTCACTAGCCGGGTGTATGTGCTCACTAGCCAGGAGTATGTGCTCACTAGCCGGGTGTATGTGCTCACTAGCCATGTCTATGTACACACCAGCCAGGTGTATGTGCTCACTAATCATGTGTATGTGCTCACTAGCCATGTCTATGTACACACCAGCAAGGTGTATGTGCTCACTAGCCGGGTGTATGTGCTCACTAGCCATGTCTATGTACACACCAGCCAGGTGTATGTGCTCACTAGCCAGGTGTATGTGCTCACTAGCTGGGTGTATGTGCTCACTAGCCGGGTGTATGTGCTCACTAGCTGGGTGTATGTGCTCACTAGCCTGGTGTATGTGCTCACTAGCCGGGTGTATGTGCTCACTATCCATGTCTATGTACACACCAGCCAGGTGTATGTGCTCACTAGCCGGGTGTATGTGCTCACTAGCCGGGTGTATGTGCTCACTAGCCATGTCTATGTACACACCAGCCAGGTGTATGTGCTCACTAGCCGGGTGTATGTGCTCACTAGCCGGGTGTATGTGATTACTAGCCAGGTGTATGTGCTCACTAGTCATGTGTATGTGTTCACTAGCCAGGTGTATGTGCTCACTAGCCAGGTGTATGTGCTCACTAGCTGTGTGTATGTGCTCACTAGTCATGTGTACGTTCTCACTGGCCATGTCTATGTACACACCAGCCAGGTGTATGTGCTCACTAGCCGGGTATATATGCTCACTAGCCATGTGTATGTGCTCACTAGCCAGGTTTATGTGCTCATTAGTCATGTGTATGTGTTCACTAGCCGGGTGTATGTGCTCACTAGCCAGGTGTATGTGCTCACTAGCTGAGTGTATGTGCTCACTAGCTGGGTGTATGTGCTCACTAGTCATGTGTACGTTCTCACTAGCCAGGTGTATGTGCTCACTAGCCGGGTGTATGTGCTCACTAGTCATGTGTATGTGTTCACTAGGCAGGTGTATGTGCTCATTAGCTGGGTGTATGTGCTCACTAGTCATGTGTATGTGTTCACTAGCCAGGTGTATGTACTCACTAGCCGGGTGTATGTGCTCACTAGCCGGGTGTATGTGCTCACTAGCTGGGTGTATGTGTTCACTAGCTGGGTGTATGTGCTCACTAGTCATGTGTACGTTCTCACTAGCCAGGTGTATGTGCTCACTAGCCGGGTGTATGTGCTCACTAGTCATGTGTATGCATTCACTAGGCAGGTGTATGTGCTCACTAGCTGGGTGTATGTGCTCACTAGCCGGGTGTATGTGCTCACTAGCCATGTCTATGTACACACCAGCCAGGTGTATGTGTTCACTAATCATGTGTATGTGCTCACTAGCCATGTCTATGTACACACCAGCCAGGTGTATGTGCTCACTAGCTGGGTGTATGTGCTCACTAGCCAGGTGTATGTGCTCACTAGCCAGGTGTATGTGCTCACTAGCCGGGTGTTTGTGCTCACTAGCCATGTCTATGTGCACACCAGCCACGTGTATGTGCTCACTAGCCGGGTGTATGTGCTCACTAGCTGGGTGTATGTGCTCACTTGTCGGGTGTCTGTGCTCACTAGCCGGGTGTATGTGCTCACTAGCCTTGTGTATGTGCTCACTAGTCATGTTTATGCTTCACTAGGCAGGTGCATGTGCTCACTAGCCAAGTGTATGTGCTCACTAGCCGGGTGTATGTGCTCACTAGTCATGTGTATGCGTTCACTAGGCAGATGCATGTGCTCACTAGCCAAGTGTATGTGCTCACTAGCTGGGTGTATGTGCTCACTAGCCGGGTGTATGTGCTCACTAGCCATTCTATGTACACACCAGCCAGGTGTATGTGCTCACTAATCATGTGTATGTGCTCACTAGCCATGTCTATGTACACACCAGCAAGGTGTATGTGCTCACTAGCTGGGTGTATGTGCTCACTAGCCAGGGCTATGTGCTCACTAGCCAGGTGTATGTGCTCACTAGCCGGGTGTATGTGCTCACTAGCCATGTCTATGTACACACCAGCCACGTGTATGTGCTCACTAGCCGGGTGTATGTGCTCACTAGCTGGGTGTATGTGCTCACTAGCCGGGTGTATGTGCTCACTTACCAGGTGTATGTGCTCACTAGCTGGGTGTATGTGCTCACTAGCTGGGTGTATGTGCTCACTAGCCATGTCTACAATATGTTCACACCAGCCAGGTGTATGTGCTCACTAGCCAGGTGTATGTGCTCACTAGCTGGGTGTATGTGCTCACTAGCCGGATGTATGTGCTCACTAGCTGGGTGTATGTGCTCACTAGCCGGGTGTATGTGCTCACTAGCCGGGTGTATGTGCTCACTAGCCATGTCTATGTACACACCAGCCAGGTGTATGTGCTCACTAGCCATGTCTATGTACACACCAGCCAGGTGTATGTGCTCACTAGCCAGGTGTATGTGCTCACTAGCCAGGTGTATGTGCTCACTAGCCGGGTGTATGTGCTCACTAGCTGGGTGTATGTGCTCACTAGCCATGTCTACAGTATGTACACACCAGCCGGGTGTATGTGCTCACTAGCCATGTCAATGTACACACCAGCCAGGTGTATGTGCTCACTAGCTGGGTGTATGTGCTCACTAGCTGGGTGTATGTGCTCACTAGCCATGTCTACAATATGTTCACACCAGCCAGGTGTATGTGCTCACTAGCCAGATGTATGTGCTCAGTAGCTGGGTGTATGTGCTCACTAGCTGGGTGTATGTGCTCACTAGCCGGGTGTATGTGCTCACTACCCGGGTTCATGTGTTCACTTGCCGGGTTCATGTGTTCACTAGCCGGGTGTATGTGCTCACTAGCCATGTCTATGTACACACCAGCCAGGTGTATGTGCTCACTAGCCGGGTGTATGTGCTCACTAGCCATGTCTATGTACACACCAGCCAGGTGTATGTGCTCACTAGCCAGGTGTATGTGCTCACTAGCTGGGTGTATGTGCTCACTAGCCGGGTGTATGTGCTCACTAGCCATGTCTATGCACACACCAGCCATGTGTATGTGCTCACTAGCCGGGTGTATGTGCTCACTAGCCGGGTGTATGTGCTCACTAGCCAGGTGTATGTGCTCACTAGCCGGGTGTATGTGCTCATTAGCTGGGTGTATGTGTTCACTAGCCAGGTGTATGTGCTCACTAGCCGGGTGTATGTGCTCACTAGCCTGGTGTATGTGCTCACTAGCCATGTCTATGTACACACCAGCCAGGTGTATGTGCTCACTAGCCAGGTGTATGTGATCACTAGCCGGGTGTATGTGCTCACTAGCCATGTCTATGTACACACCAGCCAGGTGTATGTGCTCACTAGCCAGGTGTATGTGCTCAATAGCCGGGTGTATGTGCTCACTAGCCAGGAGTATGTGCTCACTAGCCGGGTGTATGTGCTCACTAGCCATGTCTATGTACACACCAGCCAGGTGTATGTGCTCACTAATCATGTGTATGTGCTCACTAGCCATGTCTATGTACACACCAGCAAGGTGTATGTGCTCACTAGCCGGGTGTATGTGCTCACTAGCCATGTCTATGTACACACCAGCCAGGTGTATGTGCTCACTAGCCAGGTGTATGTGCTCACTAGCTGGGTGTATGTGCTCACTAGCCGGGTGTATGTGCTCACTAGCTGGGTGTATGTGCTCACTAGCCTGGTGTATGTGCTCACTAGCCGGGTGTATGTGCTCACTATCCATGTCTATGTACACACCAGCCAGGTGTATGTGCTCACTAGCCGGGTGTATGTGCTCACTAGCCGGGTGTATGTGCTCACTAGCCATGTCTATGTACACACCAGCCAGGTGTATGTGCTCACTAGCCGGGTGTATGTGCTCACTAGCCGGGTGTATGTGATTACTAGCCAGGTGTATGTGCTCACTAGTCATGTGTATGTGTTCACTAGCCAGGTGTATGTGCTCACTAGCCAGGTGTATGTGCTCACTAGCTGTGTGTATGTGCTCACTAGTCATGTGTACGTTCTCACTGGCCATGTCTATGTACACACCAGCCAGGTGTATGTGCTCACTAGCCGGGTATATATGCTCACTAGCCATGTGTATGTGCTCACTAGCTAGGTTTATGTGCTCATTAGTCATGTGTATGTGTTCACTAGCCGGGTGTATGTGCTCACTAGCCAGGTGTATGTGCTCACTAGCTGAGTGTATGTGCTCACTAGCTGGGTGTATGTGCTCACTAGTCATGTGTACGTTCTCACTAGCCAGGTGTATGTGCTCACTAGCCGGGTGTATGTGCTCACTAGTCATGTGTATGTGTTCACTAGGCAGGTGTATGTGCTCATTAGCTGGGTGTATGTGCTCACTAGTCATGTGTATGTGTTCACTAGCCAGGTGTATGTACTCACTAGCCGGGTGTATGTGCTCACTAGCCGGGTGTATGTGCTCACTAGCTGGGTGTATGTGTTCACTAGCTGGGTGTATGTGCTCACTAGTCATGTGTACGTTCTCACTAGCCAGGTGTATGTGCTCACTAGCCGGGTGTATGTGCTCACTAGTCATGTGTATGCATTCACTAGGCAGGTGTATGTGCTCACTAGCTGGGTGTATGTGCTCACTAGCCGGGTGTATGTGCTCACTAGCCATGTCTATGTACACACCAGCCAGGTGTATGTGTTCACTAATCATGTGTATGTGCTCACTAGCCATGTCTATGTACACACCAGCCAGGTGTATGTGCTCACTAGCTGGGTGTATGTGCTCACTAGCCAGGTGTATGTGCTCACTAGCCAGGTGTATGTGCTCACTAGCCGGGTGTTTGTGCTCACTAGCCATGTCTATGTGCACACCAGCCACATGTATGTGCTCACTAGCCGGGTGTATGTGCTCACTAGCTGGGTGTATGTGCTCACTTGTCGGGTGTCTGTGCTCACTAGCCGGGTGTATGTGCTCACTAGCCTTGTGTATGTGCTCACTAGTCATGTTTATGCGTTCACTAGGCAGGTGCATGTGCTCACTAGCCAAGTGTATGTGCTCACTAGCCGGGTGTATGTGCTCACTAGTCATGTGTATGCGTTCACTAGGCAGATGCATGTGCTCACTAGCCAAGTGTATGTGCTCACTAGCTGGGTGTATGTGCTCACTAGCCGGGTGTATGTGCTCACTAGCCAGTCTATGTACACACCAGCCAGGTGTATGTGCTCACTAATCATGTGTATGTGCTCACTAGCCATGTCTATGTACACACCAGCAAGGTGTATGTGCTCACTAGCTGGGTGTATGTGCTCACTAGCCAGGGCTATGTGCTCACTAGCCAGGTGTATGTGCTCACTAGCCGGGTGTATGTGCTCACTAGCCATGTCTATGTACACACCAGCCACGTGTATGTGCTCACTAGCCGGGTGTATGTGCTCACTAGCTGGGTGTATGTGCTCACTAGCCGGGTGTATGTGCTCACTTACCAGGTGTATGTGCTCACTAGCTGGGTGTATGTGCTCACTAGCTGGGTGTATGTGCTCACTAGCCATGTCTACAATATGTTCACACCAGCCAGGTGTATGTGCTCACTAGCCAGGTGTATGTGCTCACTAGCTGGGTGTATGTGCTCACTAGCCGGGTGTATGTGCTCACTAGCTGGGTGTATGTGCTCACTAGCCGGGTGTATGTGCTCACTAGCCGGGTGTATGTGCTCACTAGCCATGTCTATGTACACACCAGCCAGGTGTATGTGCTCACTAGCCATGTCTATGTACACACCAGCCAGGTGTATGTGCTCACTAGCCAGGTGTATGTACTCACTAGCCAGGTGTATGTGCTCACTAGCCGGGTGTATGTGCTCACTAGCTGGGTGTATGTGCTCACTAGCCATGTCTACAGTATGTACACACCAGCCGGGTGTATGTGCTCACTAGCCATGTCAATGTACACACCAGCCAGGTGTATGTGCTCACTAGCTGGGTGTATGTGCTCACTAGCTGGGTGTATGTGCTCACTAGCCAGGTGTATGTGCTCACTAGCCGGGTGTATGTGCTCACTAGCCATGTGTATGTACACACCAGCCAAGTGTATGTGCTCACTAGCCGGGTGTATGTACACACCAGCCAGGTGTATGTGCTCACTAGCCTGGTGTATGTGCTCACTAGCCATGTCTATGTACACACCAGCCAGGTGTATGTGCTCACTAGCCAGGTGTATGTGCTCACTAGCCGGGTGTATGTGCTCACTAGCCGGGTGTATGTGCTCACTAGCCATGTCTATGTACACACCAGCTAGGTGTATGTGCTCACTAATCATGTGTATGTGCTCACTAGCCATGTCTATGTACACACCAGCCAGGTGTATGTGCTCAGTAGCCGGGTGTATGTGCTCACTAATCATGTGTATGTGCTCACTAGCCATGTCTATGTACACACCAGCCAGGTGTATGTGCTCAGTAGCCGGGTGTATGTGCTCACTAGCCATGTCTATGTACACACCAGCCAGGTGTATGTGCTCACTAGCCAGGTGTATGTGCTCACTAGCTGGGTGTATGTGCTCACTAGCCGGGTATATGTGCTCACTAGCTGGGTGTATGTGCTCACTAGCCGGGTGTATGTGCTCACTAGCCGGGTGTATGTGCTCACTAGCCGGGTGTATGTGCTCACTAGCCATGTCTATGTACACACCAGCCAGGTGTATGTGCTCACTAGCCGGGTGTATCTACACACCAGCCAGGTGTATGTGCTCACTAGCCGGGTGTATGTGCTCACTAGCCAGGTGTATGTGCTCACTAGCCGGGTGTATGTGCTCACTAGCCGGGTGTATGTGCTCACTAGCCATGTCTATATACACACCAGCCAGGTGTATGTGCTCACTAGCCGGGTGTATGTGCTCACTAGCCGGGTGTATGTGCTCACTAGCCAGGTGCATGTGCTCACTAGTCATGTGTATGTGTTCACTAGCCAGGTGTATTTGCTCACTAGCCGGGTGTATGTGCTCACTAGCCGGGTGTATGTGCTCACTAGCCAGGTGTATGTGCTCACTAGCCGGGTGTATGTGCTCACTAGCCTGGTGTATGTGCTCACTAGCCATGTCTATGTACACACCAGCCAGGTGTATGTGCTCACTAGCCAGGTGTATGTGCTCACTAGCCGGGTGTATGTGCTCACTAGCCGGGTGTATGTGCTCACTAGCCATTTCTATGTACACACCAGCCAGGTGTATGTGCTCACTAGCCAGGTGTATGTGCTCACTAGCCGGGTGTATGTGCTCACTAGCCGGGTGTATGTGCTCACTAGCCATGTCTATGTACACACCAGCCAGGTGTATGTGCTCACTAATCATGTGTATGTGCTCACTAGCCATGTCTATGTACACACCAGCCAGGTGTTTGTGCTCACTAGCCGGGTGTATGTGCTCACTAGCCATGTCTATGTACACACCAGCCAGGTGTATGTGCTCACTAGCCAGGTGTATGTGCTCACTAGCTGGGTGTATGTGCTCACTAGCCAGGTGTATGTGCTCACAAGTCATGTGTATGTGTTCACTAGCCAGGTGTATGTGCTCACTAGCCAGGTGTATGTGCTCACTAGCCGGGTGTATGTGCTCACTAGCCGGGTGTATGTGCTCACTAGTCATGTGTATGTGTTCACTAGGCAGGTGTATGTGCTCACTAGCTGGGTGTATGTGCTCACTAGTCATGTGTATGTGTTCACTAGCCAGGTGTATGTGCTCACTAGCCGGGTTTATGTGCTCACTAGCCAGGTGTATGTGCTCACTAGCTGGGTGTATGTGTTCACTAGCTGGGTGTATGTGCTCACTAGTCATGTGCATGTTCTCACTAGCCAGGTGTATGTGCTCAATAGCCAGGTGTATGTGCTCACTAGCTGTGTGTATGTGCTCACTAGTCATGTGTACGTTCTCACTAGCCATGTCTATGTACACACCAGCCAGGTGTATGTGCTCACTAGCCGGGTATATATGCTCACTAGCCATGTGTATGTGTTCACTAGCCAGGTGTATGTGCTCACTAGCTGGGTGTATGTGCTCACTAGCTGGGTGTATGTGCTCACTAGTCATGTGTACGTTCTCACTAGCCAGGTGTATGTGCTCACTAGCCGGGTGTATGTGCTCACTAGTCATGTGTATGCGTTCACTAGGCAGGTGTATGTGCTCACTAGCTGGGTGTATGTGCTCACTAGCCGGGTGTATGTGCTCACTAGCCAGGTGTATGTGCTCACTAGCCGGGTGTATGTGCTCACTAGCCATGTCTATGTACACACCAGCCAGGTGTATGTACTCACTAGCTGGGTGTATGTGCTCACTAGCCAGGTGTATGTGCTCACTAGCCAGGTGTATGTGCTCACTAGCCGGGTGTATGTGCTCACTAGCCATGTCTATGTACACATCAGCCACGTGTATGTGCTCACTAGCCGGGTGTATGTGCTCACTAGCTGGGTGTATGTGCTCACTAGCAGGGTGTATGTGCTCACTAGCCGGGTGTATGTGCTCACTAGCTGGGTGTATGTGCTCACTAGCCAGGTGTATGTGCTCACTAGCTGGGTGTATGTGCTCACTAGCCATGTCTACAATATGTTCACACCAGCCAGGTGTATGTGCTCACTAGCTGGGTGTATGTGCTCACTAGCCGGGTGTATGTGCTCACTAGCCGGGTGTATGTGCTCACTAGCCATGTCTATGTACACACCAGCCAGGTGTATGTGCTCACTAGCCATGTCTATGTACACACCAGCCATGTGTATGTGCTCACTAGCCATGTCTATGTACACACCAGCCAGGTGTATGTGCTCACTAGCCAGGTGTATGTGCTCACTAGCCAGGTGTATGTGCTCACTAGCCGGGTGTATGTGCTCACTAGCCGGGTGTATGTGCTCACTAGCCATGTCTATGTACACACCAGCCAGGTGTATGTGCTCACTAGCCAGGTGTATGTGCTCACTAGCCAGGTGTATGTGCTCACTAGCCGGGTGTATGTGCTCACTAGCCATGTCTATGTACACACCAGCCAGGTGTATGTGCTCACTAGCCAGGTGTATGTGCTCACCAGCTGGGTGTATGTGCTCACTAGCCGGGTGTATGTGCTCACGAGCTGGGTGTATGTGCTCACTAGCCGGGTGTATGTGCTCACTAGCCGGGTGTATGTGCTCACTAGCCATGTCTATGTACACACCAGCAATGTGTATGTGCTCACTAGCCGGGTGTATCTACACACCAGCCAGGTGTATGTGCTCACTAGCCGGGTGTATGTGCTCACTAGCCAGGTGTATGTGCTCAGTAGCCGGGTGTATGTGCTCACTAGCCAGGTGTATGTGCTCACTAGCCATGTCTATGTACACACCAGCCAGGTGTATGTGCTCACTAGCCGGGTGTATGTGCTCACTAGCCAGGTGTATGTTCTCACTAGTCATGTGTATGTGTTCACTAGCCAGGTGTATGTGCTCACTAGCCAGGTGTATGTGCTCACTAGCTGTGTGTATGTGCTCACTAGTCATGTGTACGTTCTCACTAGCCATGTCTATGTACACACCAGCCAGGTGTATGTGCTTACTAGCCGGGTATATATGCTCACTAGCCATGTGTATGTGCTCACTAGCCAGGTTTATGTGCTCACTAGTCATGTGTATGTGTTCACTAGCCGGGTGTATGTGCTCACTAGCCAGGTGTATGTGCTCACTAGCCGGGTGTATGTGCTCACTAGCCAGGTGTATGTGCTCACTAGCTGGGTGTATGTGCTCACTAGCCGGGTGTATGTGCTCACTAGTCATGTGTATGTGTTCACTAGGCAGGTGTATGTGCTCACTAGCTGGGTGTATGTGCTCACTAGTCATGTGTATGTGTTCACTAGCCAGGTGTATGTGCTCAATAGCCGGGTGTATGTGCTCACTAGCTGGGTGTATGTGCTCAGTAGCCATGTGTATGTGTTCACTAGCCAGGTGTATGTGCTCACTAGCCGGGTGTATGTGCTCACTAGCCGTGTGTATGTGCTCACTAGCTGGGTGTATGTGCTCACTAGTCATGTGTACGTTCTCACTAGCCAGGTGTATGTGCTCACTAGCCGGGTGTATGTGCTCACTAGTCATGTGTATGCGTTCACTAGGCAGGTGTATGTGCTCACTAGCTGGGTGTATGTGCTCACTAGCCGGGTGTATGTGCTCACTAGCCATGTCTATGTACACACCAGCCAGGTGTATGTGCTCACTAATCATGTGTATGTGCTCACTAGCCATGTCTATGTACACACCAGCCAGGTGTATGTGCTCACTAGCTGGGTGTATGTGCTCACTAGCCAGGTGTATGTGCTCACTAGCCAGGTGTATGTGCTCACTAGCCAGGTGTTTGTGCTCACTAGCCATGTCTATGTACACACCAGCCACGTGTGTGTGCTCACTAGCCGGGTGTATGTGCTCACTAGCCTTGTGTATGTGCTCACTAGCCAGGTGTATGTGCTCACTAGCCGGGTGTATGTGCTCACTAGTCATGTGTATGCGTTCACTAGGCAGGTGCATGTGCTCACTAGCCAAGTGTATGTGCTCACTAGCCGGGTGTATGTGCTCACTAGCCGGGTGTATGTGCTCACTAGCCAAGTGTATGTGCTCACTAGCCGAGTGTATGTGCTCACTAGCCTTGTGTATGTGCTCACTAGCCAGGTGTATGTGCTCACTAGCCGGGTGTATGTGCTCACTAGTCATGTGTATGCGTTCACTAGGCAGGTGCATGTGCTCACTAGCCAAGTGTATGTGCTCACTAGCCGGGTGTATGTGCTCACTAGCCGGGTGTATGTGCTCACTAGCCAGGTGTATGTGCTCACTAGCCGGGTGTATGTGCTCACTAGCCATGTCTATGTACACACCAGCCAGGTGTATGTGCTCACTAATCATGTGTATGTGCTCACTAGCCATGTCTATGTACAGACCAGCCAGGTGTATGTGCTCACTAGCCGGGTGTATGTGCTCACTAGCCAGGTGTATGTGCTCACTAGCCAGCTGTATGTGCTCACTAGCCATGTCTATGTACACACCAGCCACGTGTATGTGCTCACTAGCCGGGTGTATGTGCTCACTAGCTGGGTGTATGTGCTCACTAGTCATGTCTACAATATGTTCACACCAGCCAGGTGTATGTGCTCACTAGCCAGATGTATGTGCTCAGTAGCCAGGTGTATGTGCTCACTAGCTGGGTGTATGTGCTCACTAGCCGGGTGTATGTGCTCACTAGCCGGGTTCATGTGTTCACTTGCCGGGTTCATGTGTTCACTAGCCGGGTGTATGTGCTCACTAGCCGGGTGTATCTACACACCAGCCAGGTGTATTTGCTCACTAGACGGGTGTATGTGCTCACTAGCCATGTCTATGCACACACCAGCCAGATGTATGTGCTCACTAGCCGGGTGTATGTGCTCACTAGCCATGTCTATGTACACACCAGCCAGGTGTATGTGCTCACTAGCCGGGTGTATGTGCTCACTAGCCATGTCTATGTACACACCAGCCAGGTGTATGTGCTCACTAGCCGGGTGTATCTACACACCAGCCAGGTGTATTTGCTCACTAGCCGGGTGTATGTGCTCACTAGCCAGGTGTATGTGCTCACTAGCCAGGTGTATGTGCTCACTAGTCATGTGTATGTGTTCACTAGCCAGGTGTATTTGCTCACTAGCCGGGTGTATGTGCTCACTAGTCATGTGTATGTGTTCACTAGCCAGGTGTATGTGCTCACTAGCCAGGTGTATGTGCTCACTAGCTGTGTGTATGTGCTCACTAGTCATGTGTACGTTCTCACTACCCATGTCTATGTACACACCAGCCAGGTGTATGTGCTCACTAGCCGGGTATATATGCTCACTAGCCATGTGTATGTGCTCACTAGCCAGGTTTATGTGCTCACTAGTCATGTGTATGTGTTCACTAGCCGGGTGTATGTGCTCACTAGCTAGGTGTATGTGCTCACTAGCCGGGTGTATGTGCTCACTAGCTGGGTGTATGTGCTCACTAGCCGGGTGTATGTGCTCACTAGCTGGGTGTATGTGCTCACTAGCCGGGTGTATGTGCTCACTAGCCGGGTGTATGTGCTCACTAGCCGGGTGTATGTGCTCACTAGCTGGGTGTATGTGCTCACTAGCCATGTCTACAATATGTTCACACCAGCCAGGTGTATGTGCTCACTAGCCAGATGTATGTGCTCACTAGCTGGGTGTATGTGCTCACTATCCGGGTGTATGTGCTCACTAGCCGGGTGTATGTGCTCACTAGCTGGGTGTATGTGCTCACTAGCCATGTCTACAATATGTTCACACCAGCCAGGTGTATGTGCTCACTAGCCAGATGTATGTGCTCACTAGCTGGGTGTATGTGCTCACTAGCTGGGTGTATGTGCTCACTAGCCGGGTGTATGTGCTCACTAGCCGGGTTCATGTGTTCACTAGCCGGGTGTATGTGCTCACTAGCCATGTCTATGTACACACCAGCCAGGTGTATGTGCTCACTAGCCGGGTGTATGTGCTCACTAGCCATGTCTATGTACACACCAGCCAGGTGTATGTGCTCACTAGCTGGGTGTATGTGCTCACTAGCCGGGTGTATGTGCTCACTAGCCATGTCTATGCACACACCAGCCAGGTGTATGTGCTCACTAGCCGGGTGTATGTGCTCACTAGCCAGGTGTATGTGCTCACTAGCCATGTCTATGTACACACCAGCCAGGTGTATGTGCTCACTAGCCGGGTGTATGTGCTCACTAGCCATGTCTATGTACACACCAGCCAGGTTTATGTGCTCACTAGCCGGGTGTATCTACACACCGGCCAGGTGTATTTGCTCACTAGCCGGGTGTATGTGCTCACTAGTCAGGTGTATGTGCTCACTAGCCAGGTGTATGTGCTCACTAGTCATGTGTATGTGTTCACTAGCCAGGTGTATGTGCTCACTAGCTGGGTGTATGTGCTCACTAGCTGTGTGTATGTGCTCACTAGTTATGTGTACGTTCTCACTACCCATGTCTATGTACACACCAGCCAGGTGTATGTGCTCACTAGCCGGGTATATATGCTCACTAGCCATGTGTATGTGCTCACTAGCCAGATGTATGTGCTCACTAGCCGGGTGTATGTGCTCACTAGCCGGGTGTATGTGCTCACTAGCCAGGTGTATGTGCTCACTAGCTGGGTGTATGTGCTCACTAGCTGGGTGTATGTGCTCACTAGTCATGTGTACGTTCTCACTAGCCAGGTGTATGTGCTCACTAGCCGGGTGTATGTGCTCACTAGTCATGTGTATGCGTTCACTAGGCAGGTGTATGTGCTCACTAGCTGGGTGTATATGCTCACTAGCTGGGTGTATGTGCTCACTAGCCGGGTGTATGTGCTCTCTAGCCAGGTGTATGTGCTCACTAGCCGGGTGTATGTGCTCACTAGCCATGTCTATGTACACACCAGCCAGGTGTATGTGCTCCCAGTGGGGACACAAATATTTTGCAGTGACCTGACGTGTCTTGGCCCCTGGCACGTAGCGCACCGCTGACAGATCTTCCCGCTCTCCTCTCCTGCGCTGATGTTTATTTGGTTTTTCCCTCCTCATGTAAATGTCAGAGCATTCTCATGTAAAACTGCAACCGGAGCGCCGCGCGCCTGTGACGAACCTCTCCGCTGACTTACAGCCAAGAGTCTTCAGCAGAATGCCACCTACATCGTGCTCGCACTGTTTATACCCCGTGCCGTAACCCAGATGGATGGAACCGAAGGATGGGAGTAGTAGTAGTGGCTGCTGATGTGCCAGCTGAAGGCCAAGCACACTCAACCAAGCCCCGCTCCTGGGCCGGACACCGCTTAGGGGTGGATCTCATATCTATCTATCTATCTCATATCTATCTATCTATCTCCTATCTATCTATCTATCTCATATCTATCTATCTCATCTATCTATCTATCTATCTATCTCATATCTATCTATCTATCTCATATCTATCTATCTCCTATCTATCTATCTCATTCTATCTATCTATCTATCTATCTTTCTCATTCTATCTATCTATCTATCTATCTATCTATCTATCTATCTACCTATCTCATATATATCTATCTATCTATCTATCTATCTATCTCATATCTACCTATCTCATATCTATCTATCTATCTATCTATCTCATATCTATCTATCTCATATCTATCTATCTCCTATCTATCTATCTCATATCTATCTATCTATCTATCTCTCATATCTATCTATCTCATATCTATCTATCTCATATCTATCTATCTATCTCATATCTATCTATCTATCTCCTATCTATCTATCTCATATCTATCTATCTCATATCTATATATCTTTATATCTATCTATCTATCTCATATCTATCTATCTATCTCATATCTATCTCATATCTATCTCATATCTATCTATCTCATATCTATCATATCTATCTCATATCTATCTATCTATCTATCTATCTATCTCATATCTATCTCATATCTATCTATCTATCTCATATCTATCTATCTATCTACCTATCTATCTCATATCTATCTATCTCATATCTATCTTATCTCATATCTATCTATCTATCTATCTATCTATCTCATATCTATCTATCTATCTATCTATCTATCTCATATCTATCTATCTCATATCTATCTATCTCATATCTATCTATCTATCTCATATCTATCTATCTCCTATCTATCTATCTCATATCTATCTATCTATCTATCTCATATCTATCTATCTCATATATACCTATCTCATATCTATCTATATATCTATCTCATATCTATCTATCTCATATCTATCTCATATCTATCTATCTCATATCTATATATATTATCTATCTATCTATCTCATATCTATCTATCTCATATCTAACATCTATCTATCTATCTATCTATCTATCTATCTATCCATATGTATCTATCTCATATCTATCTATCTATCTCAATCTATCTATCTATCTATCTATCTATCTATCTATCTCATATCTATCTCATATCTATCTATCTATCTCATATCTATCTCATATTTATCTATCTATCTATCTATCTATCTATCTCCTATCTATCTATCTATCTACTCCTATCTATCTATCTATCTATCTATCTATCTATCTAACTCATATCTATCTATCTCATATCTATCTATCTCATATCTATCTATCTCATATCTTTCTATCTCATATCTATCTATCATATCTATCTCATATCTATCTCATATCTATCTATCTATCTATCTCATATCTATCTATCAATCTATCTATCTATCTATCTATCTATCTCATATCTATCTCATATCTATCTATCTATCTCATATCTATCTATCTATCTATCTCATATCTATCTATATCATATCTATCTCATATCTATCTATCTATCTCATATCTATCTATCTATCTATCTATCTATCTCATATCTATCTATCTATCTCCTATCTATCTATCTCATATCTATCTATCTCCTATCTATCTATCTCATATCTATCTATCTATCTATCTCATATCTATCTATCTCATATCTATCTATCTATCTATCTATCTATCTATCTCATATCTATCTATCTCATATCTATTATCTATCTATCTATCTCATATCTATCTATCTCTCTCATATCTATCTATCTATCTATCTATCTATCTCATATCTATCTATCTATCTATCTATCACATCTCTATCTATCTATCTCATATCTATCTATCTCATATCTATCTATCTCATATCTATCTATCTCACTATCTATCTATCTCATATCTATCTATCTATCTATCTATCTATCTATCTCATATCTATCTATCTCATATATACCTATCTCATATCTATCTATATATCTATCTCATATCTATCTATCTCATATCTATCTCATATCTATCTATCTCATATCTATATATATTATCTATCTATCTATCTCATATCTATCTATCTCATATCTATATCTATCTATCTATCTATCTATCTATCTATCTATCTATCCATATGTATCTATCTCATATCTATCTATCTCATATCTATCTATCTATCTATCTCATATCTATCTCATATCTATCTATCTATCTCATATCTATCTCATATTTATCTATCTATCTATCTCCTATCTATCTATCTATCTATCTATCTAACTCATATCTATCTATCTCATATCTATCTATCTCATATCTATCTATCTCATATCTTTCTATCTCATATCTATCTATCATATCTATCTCATATCTATCTCATATCTATCTATCTATCTATCTATCTCATATCTATCTATCTCATATCTATCTATCTATCTATCTCATATCTATCTCATATCTATCTATCTATCTATCTCATATCTATCTATCTATCTATCTCATATCTATCTATATCATATCTATCTCATATCTATCTATCTATCTCATATCTATCTATCTATCTATCTATCTATCTCATATCTATCTATCTATCTCCTATCTATCTATCTCATATCTATCTATCTCCTATCTATCTATCTCATATCTATCTATCTATCTATCTCATATCTATCTATCTCATATCTATCTATCTATCTATCTATCTCATATCTATCTATCTCATATCTATTATCTATCTATCTATCTCATATCTATCTATCTCTCTCTCTCATATCTATCTATCTATCTATCTATCTCATATCTATCTATCTCATATGTATCTATCCCATATCTATCTATCTCATATCTATCTCATATCTATCTCATATCTATCTATCTATTTCATATCTATCTCATATCTATCTATCTATCTATCTCATATCTATCTATCTCCTATCTATCTATCTATCTATCTATCTATCTATCTATCTATCTCATATCTATCTATCTCATATCTATCTATCTATCTCATATCTATCTATCTCATATCTATCTATCTCATATCTATCTCATATCTATCTATCTATCTATCTATCTATCTATCTCATATCTATCTATCCATATCTATCTATCTATCTATCTATCTCATATCTATCTATCTCATATCATATATATATATATATATATATATATATATATAATCTATCTATCTATCTCATATCTATCTATCTATCTCTCATATCTATCTATCTATCTCATATCTATCTATCTATCTCATATCTATCTATCTATCTATCTCCTATCTATCTATCTATCTATCTATCTCATATCTATCTATCTCATATCTATCTATCTCATATCTATCTATCTATCTATCTATCTATCTCATATCTATCTATCTCATATCTATCTATCTCATATCTATCTATCTCCTATCTATCTCTCTCATATCTATCTATCTATCTCATATCTATCTATCTCATATGTATCTATCCCATATCTATCTATCTCATATCTATCTCATATCTATCTCATATCTATCTATCTATTTCATATCTATCTCATATCTATCTATATATCTATCTATCTATCTATCTCATATCTATCTATCTCCTATCTATCTATCTATCTATCTATCTATCTATCTATCTATCTATCTCATATCTATCTATCTATCTCCTATCTATCTATCTATCTCATATCTATCTATCTCATATATATCTATCTATCTATCTATCTATCTCATATCTATCTATCTATCTCATATCTATCTATCTCCTATCTATCTATCTCATATCTATCTATCTATCTATCTTTCTCATATCTATCTATCTATCTATCTATCTATCTACCTATCTCATATATATCTATCTATCTATCTATCTATCTCATATCTACCTATCTCATATCTATCTATCTATCTATCTATCTATCTATCTCATATCTATCTATCTCATATCTATCTATCTCCTATCTATCTATCTCATATCTATCTATCTATCTATCTCTCATATCTATCTATCTCATATCTATCTATCTCATATCTATCTATCTATCTCATATCTATCTATCTATCTCCTATCTATCTATCTCATATCTATCTATCTCATATCTATATATCTATATATCTATCTATCTATCTCATATCTATCTATCTATCTCATATCTATCTCATATCTATCTCATATCTATCTATCTCATATCTATCATATCTATCTCATATCTATCTATCTATCTATCTATCTATCTCATATCTATCTCATATCTATCTATCTATCTCATATCTATCTATCTATCTACCTATCTATCTCATATCTATCTATCTCATATCTATCTATCTCATATCTATCTATCTATCTATCTATCTCATATCTATCTATCTATCTATCTATCTATCTATATCTATCTATCTCATATCTATCTATCTCATATCTATCTATCTATCTCATATCTATCTATCTCCTATCTATCTATCTCATATCTATCTATCTATCTCATATCTATCTATCTCATATATACCTATCTCATATCTATCTATATATCTATCTCATATCTATCTATCTCATATCTATCTCATATCTATCTATCTCATATCTATATATATTATCTATCTATCTATCTCATATCTATCTATCTCATATCTATATCTATCTATCTATCTATCTATCTATCCATATGTATCTATCTCATATCTATCTATCTATCTCATATCTATCTATCTATCTATCTATCTATCTATCTATCTCATATCTATCTCATATCTATCTATCTATCTCATATCTATCTCATATTTATCTATCTATCTATCTATCTATCTATCTATCTATCTATCTCTATCTATCTATCTATCTCTATCTATCTATCTATCTATCTATCTATCTAACTCATATCTATCTATCTCATATCTATCTATCTCATATCTATCTATCTCATATCTTTCTATCTCATATCTATCTATCATATCTATCTCATATCTATCTCATATCTATCTATCTATCTATCTCATATCTATCTATCTCATATCTATCTATCTATCTATCTATCTATCTATCTCATATCTATCTCATATCTATCTATCTATCTCATATCTATCTATCTATCTCATATCTATCTATATCATATCTATCTATATCTATCTATCTATCTCATATCTATCTATCTATCTATCTATCTATATATCTATCTATAAATATATATATATATCTATCTATCTCATATCTATCTATCTATCTATCATATCTATCTATCTCATATCTATCTATCTATCTATCTATCTATCTATCTCATATCTATCTATCTCATATCTATTATCTATCTATCTATCTCATATCTATCTATCTCTCTCATATCTATCTATCTATCTATCTATCTATCTCATATCTATCTATCTATCTATCTCATATCTATCTATCTCATATCTATCTATCTCATATCTATCTATCTCATATCTATCTATCTCATATCTATCTATCTCATATCTATCTATCTATCTATCTATCTATCTATCTATCTCATATCTATCTATCTCATATATACCTATCTCATATCTATCTATATATCTATCTCATATCTATCTATCTCATATCTATCTCATATCTATCTATCTCATATCTATATATATTATCTATCTATCTATCTCATATCTATCTATCTCATATCTATATCTA
>CAMRHE010001118.1:75000-211527 GCA_947044405.1 Leptodactylus fallax
GGCACTATTATACTATAACTAGAGGGAACTATTATACTATAACTAGAGGGCACTATTACACAATAATTAGAGGGCACTATTACACTATAACTAGAGGGCACTATTACACTATAACTAGAGGGCACTATTATACTATAAATAGAGGGCACTATTACACTATAACTAGAGAGCACTATTACACTATAATTAGAGGGCAATATTACACTATAACTAGAGTGCACTATTACACTACAACTAGAGAGCACTATTACACTATAACTAGAGGGCACTATTATACTATAACTCGAGGGCACTATTACACTATAACTAGAGGGCACTATTACACTATAACTAGAGGGCACTATTACACTATAACTAGAGGGCACTATTACACTATAACTAGAGAGCACTATTACACTATAACTAGAGGGCACTATTACACTATAACTAGAGGGCACTATTATACTATAGCTAGAGGGCACTATTACACTATAACTAAAGGGCACTATTATACTATAACTAGAGGGTACTATTATACAATAACTAGAGGGCACTATTACACAATAATTAGAGGGCACTATTACACTATAACTAGAGAGCACTATTACACTATAACTAGAGGGCACTATTACACTATAACTAGAGGGCACTATTACACTATAACTAGAGGGCACTATTACACTATAACTAGAGGGCACTATTACACTATAACTAGAGGGCACTATTATACTATAACTAGAGAGCACTATTACACTATAACTAAAGGGCACTATTATACTATAACTAGAGGGTACTATTATACTATAACTAGAGGGCACTATTACACAATAACTAGAGGGCACTATTACACTATAACTATAGGGCACTATTACACTATAACTAGAGGGCACTATTACACTATAACTAGAGGGCACTATAACACTATAACTAGAGGGCACTATTACAATATAACTAGAGGGCACTATTATACTATAGCTAGAGGGCACTATTACACTATAACTAAAGGGCACTATTATACTATAACTAGAGGGTACTATTATACTATAACTAGAGGGCACTATTACACAATAACTAGAGGGCCCTATTACACTATAACTAGAGGGTACTATTACACAATAACTAGAGGGCACTATTACACTATAACTAGAGGGCACTATTACACTATAACTAGAGAGCACTATTACACTATAACTAGAGGGCACTATTACATTATAACTAGAGGGCACTATTATACTATAGCTAGAGGGCACTATTACACTATAAATAGAGAGCACTATTACACTATAGTTAGAGAGCACTATTACACTATAACTAGAGGGCACTATTACACTATAACTAGAGGGCACTATTACACTATAACTAGAGGGCACTATTACACTATAACTAGAGGGCACTATTACACTATAACTAGAGAGCACTATTACACTATAACTAGAGGGCACTATTACACTATAACTCGAGGGCACTATTACACTATAACTAGAGGGCACTATTACACTATAACTAGAGGGCACTATTACACTATAACTAGAGGGCACTATTACACTATAACTAGAGGGCACTATTACACTATAACTAGAGAGCACTATTACACTATAACTAGAGGGCACTATTACACTATAACTAGAGGGCACTATTATACTATAGCTAGAGGGCACTATTAAACTATAACTAAAGGGCACTATTATACTATAACTAGAGGGTACTATTATACAATAACTAGAGGGCACTATTACACAATAATTAGAGGGCACTATTACACTATAACTAGAGAGCACTATTACACTATAACTAGAGGGCACTATTACACTATAACTAGAGGGCACTATTACACTATAACTAGAGGGCACTATTACACTATAACTAGAGAGCACTATTACACTATAACTAGAGGGCACTATTACACTATAACTAGAGAGCACTATTACACTATAACTAGAGGACACTATTACACTATAACTAGAGGGCACTATTATACTATAACTAGAGGGCACTATTACACAATAACTAGAGGGCACTATTACACTATAACTAGAGGGCACTATTACACTATAACTAGAGGGCACTATTACACTATACCTAGAGGGCACTATAACACTATAACTAGAGGGCACTATTACAATATAACTAGAGGGCACTATTATACTATAGCTAGAGTGCACTATTACACTATAACTAAAGGGCACTATTATACTATAACTAGAGGGTACTATTATACTATAACTAGAGGGCACTATTACACAATAACTAGAGGGCACTATTACACTATAACTAGAGGGTACTATTACACAATAACTAGAGGGCACTATTACATTATAACTAGAGGGCACTATTACACTATAACTAGAGAGCACTATTACACTATAACTAGAGGGCACTATTACACTATAACTCGAGGGCACTATTACACTATAAATAGAGGGCACTATTACACTATAACTAGAGGGCACTATTACACTATAACTAGAGGGCACTATTACACTATAACTAGAGGGCACTATTACACTATAACTAGAGAGCACTATTACACTATAACTAGAGGGCACTATTACACTATAACTAGAGGGCACTATTATACTATAGCTAGAGGGCACTATTAAACTATAACTAAAGGGCACTATTATACTATAACTAGAGGGTACTATTATACAATAACTAGAGGGCACTATTACACAATAATTAGAGGGCACTATTACACTATAACTAGAGAGCACTATTACACTATAACTAGAGGGCACTATTACACTATAACTAGAGGGCACTATTACACTATAACTAGAGGGCACTATTACACTATAACTAGAGAGCACTATTACACTATAACTAGAGGGCACTATTACACTATAACTAGAGAGCACTATTACACTATAACTAGAGGACACTATTACACTATAACTAGAGGGCACTATTATACTATAACTAGAGGGCACTATTACACAATAACTAGAGGGCACTATTACACTATAACTAGAGGGCACTATTACACTATAACTAGAGGGCACTATTACACTATACCTAGAGGGCACTATAACACTATAACTAGAGGGCACTATTACAATATAACTAGAGGGCACTATTATACTATAGCTAGAGTGCACTATTACACTATAACTAAAGGGCACTATTATACTATAACTAGAGGGTACTATTATACTATAACTAGAGGGCACTATTACTCAATAACTAGAGGGCACTATTACACTATAACTAGAGGGTACTATTACACAATAACTAGAGGGCACTATTACATTATAACTAGAGGGCACTATTACACTATAACTAGAGAGCACTATTACACTATAACTAGAGGGCACTATTACATTATAACTAGAGGGCACTATTATACTATAGCTAGAGGGCACTATTACACTATAAATAGAGAGCACTATTACACTATAATTAGAGAGCACTATTACACTATAACTAGAGGGCACTATTACACTATAACTAGAGGGCACTATTACACTATAACTAGAGGGCACTATTACACTATAACTAGAGGGCACTATTACACTATAACTAGAGAGCACTATTACACTATAGCTAGAGGGCACTATTATACTATAACTCGAGGGCACTATTACACTATAACTAGAGGGCACTATTACACTATAACTAGAGGGCACTATTACACTATAACTAGAGGGCACTATTACACTATAACTAGAGGGCACTATTACACTATAACTAGAGAGCACTATTACACTATAACTAGAGGGCACTATTACACTATAACTAGAGGGCACTATTATACTATAGCTAGAGGGCACTATTACACTATAACTAAAGGGCACTATTATACTATAACTAGAGGGTACTATTATACAATAACTAGAGGGCACTATTACACAATAATTAGAGGGCACTATTACACTATAACTAGAGAGCACTATTACACTATAACTAGAGGGCACTATTACACTATAACTAGAGGGCACTATTACACTATAACTAGAGGGCACTATTACACTATAACTAGAGGGCACTATTACACTATAACTAGAGGGCACTATTATACTATAACTAGAGAGCACTATTACACTATAACTAAAGGGCACTATTATACTATAACTAGAGGGTACTATTATACTATAACTAGAGGGCACTATTACACAATAACTAGAGGGCACTATTACACTATAACTAGAGGGCACTATTACACTATAACTAGAGGGCACTATTACATTATAACTAGAGGGCACTATAACACTATAACTAGAGGGCACTATTACACTATAACTAGAGGGCACTATTACACTATAACTAGAGGGCACTATTACACTATAACTAGAGGGCACTATTATACTATAACTAGAGGGCACTATTACACTATAACTAGAGAGCACTATTACACTATAACTAGAGAGCACTACTGCACTGTAACTAGAGGGCACTATTATACTATAACTAGAGAGCACTATTACACTATAACTAGAGGGCGCTATTACACTATAACTAGAGAGCACTATTATACTATAACTAGAGGGCACTATTACACTATAACTAGAGAGCACTATTACACTATAACTAGAGGGCACTATTACACTATAAGTAGAGGGCACTATTACACTATAACTAGAGAGCACTATTACACTATAACTAGAGGGCACTATTATACTATTACTAGAGGGCAATATTATACTATAACTAGAGGGCACTATTACACTATAACTAGAGGGCACTATTCAACTATTACTAGAGAGCACTATTACAATATAACTAAAGGGCACTATTATTCTATAACTAGAGGGCACTATTACACTATAACTAGAGAGCACTATTACACTATAACTAGAGAGCACTATTACACTATAACTAGAGAGCACTATTACACTATAACTAGAGGGCACTATTACACTATAACTAGAGAGCACTATTAGACTATAACTAGAGGGCTCTATTATACTATAGCTAGAGGGCACAATTACACTATAACTAAAGGGCACTATTATACTTTAACTAGAGGGTACTATTATACTATAACTAGAGGGCACTATTACACAATAACTAGAGGGCACTATTACACTATAACTAGAGGGCACTATTACACTATAACTAGAGACCACTATTACACTATAACTAGAGGGCACTATTATACTATAACTAGAGGGCACTATTACACTATAACTAGAGAGCACTATTACACTATAACTAGAGGGCAATATTACACTATAACTAGAGGGCACTATTACACTATAACTAGAGAGCAGTATTACACTATAACTAGAGGGCACTATTACACTATAACTAGAGGGCACTATTATACTATAACTAGAGGGCACTATTACACTATAACTAGAGGGCAATATTACACTATATCTAGAGGGCACTATTACACTATAACTAGAGGGCACTATAACACTATAACTAGAGGGCACTATTACAATATAACTAGAGGGCACTATTATACTATAGCTAGAGGGCACTATTACACTATAACTAAAGGGCACTATTATACTATAACTAGAGGGTACTATTATAGTATAACTAGAGGGCACTATTACACAATAACTAGAGGGCACTATTACACTATAACTAGAGGGTACTATTACACAATAACTAGAGGGCACTATTATACTATAACTAGAGGGCACTATTACAATATAACTAGAGAGCACTATTACACTATAACTAGAGAGCACTATTACACTATAACTAGAGGGCACTATTACATTATAACTAGAGGGCACTATTATACTATAGCTAGAGGGCACTATTACTCTATAAATAGAGAGCACTATTACACTATAATTAGAGAGCACTATTACACTATAACTATAGGGCACTATTACACTATAACTAGAGGGCACTATTACACTATAACTAGAGGGCACTATTACACTATAACTAGAGGGCACTATTACACTATAACTAGAGAGCACTATTACACTATAACTAGAGGGCACTATTATACTATAACTCGAGGGCACTATTACACTATAACTAGAGGGCACTATTACACTATAACTAGAGGGCACTATTACACTATAACTAGAGGGCACTATTACACTATAACTAGAGGGCACTATTACACTATAACTAGAGGGTACTATTACACAATAACTAGAGGGCACTATTATACTATAACTAGAGGGCACTATTACAATATAACTAGAGAGCACTATTACACTATAACTAGAGAGCACTATTGCACTATAACTAGAGGGCACTATTACATTATAACTAGAGGGCACTATTATACTATAGCTAGAGGGCACTATTACACTATAAATAGAGAGCACTATTACACTATAATTAGAGAGCACTATTACACTATAACTATAGGGCACTATTACACTATAACTAGAGGGCACTATTACACTATAACTAGAGGGCACTATTACACTATAACTAGAGGGCACTATTACACTATAGCAAGAGAGAACTATTACACTATAACTAGAGGGCACTATTATACTATAACTCGAGGGCACTATTACACTATAACTAGAGGGCACTATTACACTATAACTAGAGGGCACTATTACACTATAACTAGAGGGCACTATTACACTATAACTAGAGGGCACTATTACACTATAACTAGAGGGCACTATTACACTATAACTAGAGGGCACTATTACACTATAACTAGAGGGCACTATTACACTATAACTAGAGAGCACTATTACACTATAACTAGAGGGCACTATTATACTATAACTCGAGGGCACTATTACACTATAACTAGAGGGCACTATTACACTATAACTAGAGGGCACTATTACACTATAACTAGAGGGCACTATTACACTATAACTAGAGGGCACTATTACACTATAACTAGAGAGCACTATTACACTATAACTAGAGGGCACTATTACACTATAACTAGAGAGCACTATTACACTATAACTAGAGGGCACTATTACATTATAACTAGAGGGCACTATTATGCTATAGCTAGAGGGCACTATTACACTATAAATAGAGAGCACTATTACACTATAGTTAGAGAGCACTATTACACTATAACTAGAGGGCACTATTACACTATAACTAGAGGGCACTATTACACTATAACTAGAGGGCACTATTACACTATAAGTAGAGGGCACTATTACACTATAACTAGAGAGCACTATTACACTATAACTAGAGGGCACTATTATACTATAACTCGAGGGCACTATTACACTATAACTAGAGGGCACTATTACACTATAACTAGAGGGCACTATTACATTATAACTAGAGGGCACTATAACACTATAACTAGAGGGCACTATTACACTATAACTAGAGGGCACTATTACACTATAACTAGAGGGCACTATTACACTATAACTAGATGGCACTATTATACTATAACTAGAGGGCACTATTACACTATAACTAGAGAGCACTATTACACTATAACTAGAGAGCACTACTGCACTGTAACTAGAGGGCACTATTATACTATAACTAGAGAGCACTATTACACTATAACTAGAGGGCGCTATTACACTATAACTAGAGAGCACTATTATACTATAACTAGAGGGCACTATTACACTATAACTAGAGAGCACTATTACACTATAACTAGAGGGCACTATTACACTATAAGTAGAGGGCACTATTACACTATAACTAGAGAGCACTATTACACTATAACTAGAGGGCATTATTATACTATAACTAGAGGGCACTATTACACTATAACTAGATGGCCCTATTACACTATAACTAGAGGGCACTATTACATTATAACTAGAGGGCACTATAACACTATAACTAGAGGGCACTATTACAATATAACTAGAGGGCACTATTATACTATAGCTAGAGGGCACTATTACACTATAACTAAAGGGCACTATTATACTATAACTAGAGGGCACTATTACACTGTAACTAGAGGGCACTATTATACTATAACTAGAGGGTACTATTATACTATAACTAGAGGGCACTATTACACTATAACTAGAGGGCACTATTACACTATAACTAGAGGGCACTATTATACTATAACTAGAGGGCACTATTACACTATAACTAGAGAGCACTATTACACTATAACTAGAGAGCACTACTGCACTGTAACTAGAGGGCACTATTATACTATAACTAGAGAGCACTATTACACTATAACTAGAGGGCGCTATTACACTATAACTAGAGAGCACTATTATACTATAACTAGAGGGCACTATTACACTATAACTAGAGGGTACTATTATACAATAACTAGTGGGCACTATTACACAATAATTAGAGGGCACTATTACACTATAACTAGAGAGCACTATTACACTATAACTAGAGGGCACTATTACACTATAACTAGAGCGCACTATTACACTATAACTAGAGGGCACTATTACACTATAACTAGAGGGCACTATTATACTATAACTAGAGAGCACTATTACACTATAACTAAAGGGCACTATTATACTATAACTAGAGGGTACTATTATACTATAACTAGAGGGCACTATTACACAATAACTAGAGGGCACTATTACACTATAACTAGAGGGCACTATTACACTATAACTAGAGGGCACTATTACATTATAACTAGAGGGCACTATAACACTATAACTAGAGGGCACTATTACACTATAACTAGAGGGCACTATTACACTATAACTAGAGGGCACTATTACACTATAACTAGAGGGCACTATTATACTATAACTAGAGGGCACTATTACACTATAACTAGAGAGCACTATTACACTATAACTAGAGAGCACTACTGCACTGTAACTAGAGGGCACTATTATACTATAACTAGAGAGCACTATTACACTATAACTAGAGGGCGCTATTACACTATAACTAGAGAGCACTATTATACTATAACTAGAGGGCACTATTACACTATAACTAGAGAGCACTATTACACTATAACTAGAGGGCACTATTACACTATAAGTAGAGGGCACTATTACACTATAACTAGAGAGCACTATTACACTATAACTAGAGGGCATTATTATACTATAACTAGAGGGCTCTATTACACTATAACTAGATGGCACTATTATACTATAACTAGAGGGCACTATTACACTATAACTAGAGGGCACTATTATACTATCACTAGAGGGCACTATTACACTATAACTAGAGAGCACTATTACACTATAACTAGAGGGCACTATTATACTATTACTAGAGGGCAATATTATACTATAACTAGAGGGCACTATTACACTAAAACTAGAGGGCACTATTCAACTATTACTAGAGAGCACTATTACAATATAACTAAAGGGCACTATTATACTATAACTAGAGGGCACTATTACAATATAACTAGAGGGCACTATTACACTATAACTAGAGAGCACTATTACACTATAACTAGAGAGCACTATTACACTATAACTAGAGGGCACTATTACACTATAACTAGAGAGCACTATTAGACTATAACTAGAGGGCTCTATTATACTATAGCTAGAGGGCACAATTACACTATAACTAAAGGGCACTATTATACTATAAGTAGAGGGTACTATTATACTATAACTAGAGGGCACTATTACACAATAACTAGAGGGCACTATTACACTATAACTAGAGGGCACTATTACACTATAACTAGAGACCACTATCACACTATAACTAGAGGGCACTATTATACTATAACTAGAGGGCACTATTACACTATAACTAGAGAGCACTATTACACTATAACTAGAGGGCAATATTACACTATAACTAGAGGGCACTATTACACTATAACTAGAGAGCACTATTACACTATAACTAGAGGGCACTATTACACTATAACTAGAGGACACTATTATACTATAACTAGAGGGCACTATTACACTATAACTAGAGGGCAATATTACACTATATCTAAAGGGCACTATTACACTATAACTAGAGGGCACCATTATACTATAGCTCGAGGGTACTATTATACTATAACTAGAGAGCACTATTACACTAAAACTAGAGGGCACTATTACACTATAACTAGAGAGCACTATTACACTATAACTAGAGGGCACTATTACACTATAATTAGAGGGCACTATTACACTATAACTAGATGGCACTATTATACTATAGAGGGCACTATTGCACTATAACTAGAGAGCACTATTACACTATAACTAGAGGGCACTATTACACTATAACTAGAGGGCACTATTACACTATAACTAGAGTGCACTATTACACTATAACTAGAGAGCACTATTACACTATAACTACAGGGCACTATTATACTATAGCTAGAGGGCACTATTACACTATAACTAAAGGGAACTATTATACTATAACTAGAGGGTACTAAAATACTATAACTAGAGGGCACTATTACACAATAATTAGAGGGCACTATTACACTATAACTAGAGGGCACTATTACACATTAACTAGAGGGCACTATTACATTATAACTAGAGGGCACTATTACACTATAACTAGAGGGCACTATTACACTATAACTAGAGGGCACTATTATACTATAACTAGAGAGCACTATTACACTATAACTAAAGGGCACTATTATACTATAACTAGAGGGTGCTATTATACTATAACTAGAGGGCACTATTACACAATAACTAGAGGGCACTATTACACTATAACTAGAGGGCACTATTACACAATAACTAGAGGGCACTATTACATTATAACTAGAGGGCACTATTACACTATAACTAGAGGGCACTATTACACTATAACTAGAGGGCACTATTATACTATAGCTAGAGGGCACTATTACACTATAAATAAAGGGCACTATTATACTATAACTAGAGGATACTATCATACTATAACTAGAGGGCACTATTACACAATAACTAGAGGGCACTATTACACTATAACTAGAGGGCACTATTACACAATAACTAGAGGGCACTATTACATTATAACTAGAGGGCACTATTACACTATAACTAGAGAGCACTATTACACTATAACTAGAGGGCACTATTACACTATAACTAGAGGGCACTACTATACTATAGCTAGAGGGCACTATTACACTATAAATAGAGAGCACTATTACACTATAATTAGAGAGCACTATTACACTATAACTAGAGGGCACTATTACACTATAACTAGAGGGCACTATTACACTATAACTAGAGGGCACTATTACACTATAACTAGAGAGCACTATTACACTATAACTAGAGGGCACTATTACACTATAACTAGAGGGCACTATTACACTATAACTAGAGGGCACTATTACACTATAAATAGAGAGCACTATTACACTATAACTAGAGAGCTCTATTACACTATAACTAGAGGGCACTATTACACTATATCTATAGGGCAATATTATACTATAACTAGAGGGCACTATTATACTATAACTAGAGGGCACTATTGCACTATACATAGAGGGCAATATTACACTATAACTAAAGGGCACTATTACACTATAACCAGAGAGCACTATTACACTATAACTAGAGGGCACTATTACACTATAACTAGAGGGCACTATTACACTATAACTAGAGGGCACTATTATACTATAACTAGAGAGCATTATTACACTATAACTAGAGGGCACTATTACACTATAACTAGAGGGCACTATTACACTATAACTAGAGGGCACTATTATACTATAACTAGAGGGCACTATTACACTATAACTAGAGAGCACTATTACACTATAACTAGAGAGCACTACTGCACTGTAACTAGAGGGCACTATTATACTATAACTAGAGAGCACTATTACACTATAACTAGAGGGCGCTATTACACTATAACTAGAGAGCACTATTATACTATAACTAGAGGGCACTATTACACTATAACTAGAGAGCACTATTACACTATAACTAGAGGGCACTATTACACTATAAGTAGAGGGCACTATTACACTATAACTAGAGAGCACTATTACACTATAACTAGAGGGCACTATTATACTATAACTAGAGGGCACTATTACACTATAACTAGATGGCACTATTATACTATAACTAGAGGGCACTATTACACTATAACTAGAGGGCACTATTATACTATCACTAGAGGGCACTATTACACTATAACTAGAGAGCACTATTACACTATAACTAGAGGGCACTATTATACTATTACTAGAGGGCAATATTATACTATAACTAGAGGGCACTATTACACTATACCTAGAGGGCACTATTCCACTATTACTAGAGAGCACTATTACAATATAACTAAAGGGCACTATTATACTATAACTAGAGGGCACTATTACACTATAACTAGAGGGCACTATTACACTATAACTAGAGAGCACTATTACACTATAACTAGAGAGCACTATTACACTATAACTAGAGGGCACTATTACACTATAACTAGAGAGCACTATTAGACTATAACTAGAGGGCTCTATTATACTATAGCTAGAGGGCACAATTACACTATAACTAAAGGGCACTATTATACTATAACTAGAGGGTACTATTATACTATAACTAGAGGGCACTATTACACAATAACTAGAGGGCACTATTACACTATAACTAGAGGGCACTATTACACTATAACTAGAGGGCACTATTACACTATAACTAGAGACCACTATTACACTATAACTAGAGGGCACTATTACACTATAACTAGAGAGCACTATTACACTATAACTAGAGGGCAATATTACACTATAACTAGAGGGCACTATTACACTATAACTAGAGAGCACTATTACACTATAACTAGAGGGCACTATTACACTATAACTAGAGGGCACTATTATACTATAACTAGAGGGCACTATTACACTATAACTAGAGGGCAATATTACACTATATCTAGAGGGCACTATTTCACTATAACTAGAGGGCACTATTATACTATAGCTAGAGGGTACTATTATACTATAACTAGAGAGCACTATTACACTATAACTAGAGGGCACTATTACACTATAACTAGAGAGCACTATCACACTATAACTAGAGGGCACTATTACACTATAACTAGATGGCACTATTATACTATAGAGGGCACTATTGCACTATAACTAGAGAGCACTATTACACTATAACTAGAAGGCACTATTACACTATAACTAGAGGGCACTATTACACTATAACTAGAGTGCACTATTACACTATAACTAGAGAGCACTATTACACTATAACTAGAGGGCACTATTATACCATAGCTAGAGGGCACTATTACACTATAACTAAAGGGCACTATTATACTATAACTAGAGGGTACTAAAATACTATAACTAGAGGGCACTATTACACAATAATTAGAGGGCACTATTACACTATAACTAGAGGGCACTATTACACAATAACTAGAGGGCACTATTACATTATAACTAGAGGGCACTATTACACTATAACTAGAGGGCACTATTACACTATAACTAGAGGGCACTATTATACTATAACTAGAGAGCACTATTACACTATAACTAAAGGGCACTATTATACTATAACTAGAGGGTACTATTATACTATAACTAGAGGGCACTATTACACTATAACTAGAGGGCACTATTACACAATAACTAGAGGGCACTATTACATTATAACTAGAGGGCACTATTACACTATAACTAGAGGGCACTATTACACTATAACTAGAGGGCACTATTATAATATAGCTAGAGGGCACTATTACACTATAAATAAAGGGCACTATTATACTATAACTAGAGGGTACTATTATACTATAACTAGAGGGCACTATTACACAATAACTAGAGGGCACTATTACACTATAACTAGAGGGAACTATTACACAATAACTAGAGGGCACTATTACATTGTAACTAGAGGGCACTATTACACTATAACTAGAGAGCACTATTACACTATAACTAGAGGGCACTATTACACTATAACTAGAGGGCACTATTATACTATAGCTAGAGGGCACTATTACACTATAAATAGAGAGCACTATTACACTATAATTAGAGAGCACTATTACACTATAACTAGAGGGCACTATTACACTATAACTAGAGGGCACTATTACACTATAACTAGAGAGCACTATTAGACTATAACTAGAGGGCTCTATTATACTATAGCTAGAGGGCACAATTACACTATAACTAAAGGGCACTATTATACTATAACTAGAGGGTACTATTATACTATAACTAGAGGGCACTATTACACAATAACTAGAGGGCACTATTACACTATAACTAGAGGGCACTATTACACTATAACTAGAGGGCACTATTACACTATAACTAGAGACCACTATTACACTATAACTAGAGGGCACTATTACACTATAACTAGAGAGCACTATTACACTATAACTAGAGGGCAATATTACACTATAACTAGAGGGCACTATTACACTATAACTAGAGAGCACTATTACACTATAACTAGAGGGCACTATTATACTATAACTAGAGGGCACTATTACACTATAACTAGAGGGCAATATTACACTATATCTAGAGGGCACTATTTCACTATAACTAGAGGGCACTATTATACTATAGCTAGAGGGTACTATTATACTATAACTAGAGAGCACTATTACACTATAACTAGAGGGCACTATTACACTATAACTAGAGAGCACTATCACACTATAACTAGAGGGCACTATTACACTATAACTAGATGGCACTATTATACTATAGAGGGCACTATTGCACTATAACTAGAGAGCACTATTACACTATAACTAGAAGGCACTATTACACTATAACTAGAGGGCACTATTACACTATAACTAGAGTGCACTATTACACTATAACTAGAGAGCACTATTACACTATAACTAGAGGGCACTATTATACCATAGCTAGAGGGCACTATTACACTATAACTAAAGGGCACTATTATACTATAACTAGAGGGTACTAAAATACTATAACTAGAGGGCACTATTACACAATAATTAGAGGGCACTATTACACTATAACTAGAGGGCACTATTACACAATAACTAGAGGGCACTATTACATTATAACTAGAGGGCACTATTACACTATAACTAGAGGGCACTATTACACTATAACTAGAGGGCACTATTATACTATAACTAGAGAGCACTATTACACTATAACTAAAGGGCACTATTATACTATAACTAGAGGGTACTATTATACTATAACTAGAGGGCACTATTACACTATAACTAGAGGGCACTATTACACAATAACTAGAGGGCACTATTACATTATAACTAGAGGGCACTATTACACTATAACTAGAGGGCACTATTACACTATAACTAGAGGGCACTATTATAATATAGCTAGAGGGCACTATTACACTATAAATAAAGGGCACTATTATACTATAACTAGAGGGTACTATTATACTATAACTAGAGGGCACTATTACACAATAACTAGAGGGCACTATTACACTATAACTAGAGGGAACTATTACACAATAACTAGAGGGCACTATTACATTGTAACTAGAGGGCACTATTACACTATAACTAGAGAGCACTATTACACTATAACTAGAGGGCACTATTACACTATAACTAGAGGGCACTATTATACTATAGCTAGAGGGCACTATTACACTATAAATAGAGAGCACTATTACACTATAATTAGAGAGCACTATTACACTATAACTAGAGGGCACTATTACACTATAACTAGAGGGCACTATTACACTATAACTAGAGGGCACTATTACACTATAACTAGAGAGCACTATTACACTATAAGTAGAGGGCACTATTACACTATAACTAGAGGGCACTATTACACAATAACTAGATGGCACTATTATACAATAACTAAAGGGCACTATTGCACTATAACTAGAGAGCACTATTACACTATAACTAGAGGGCACTATTACACTATAACTAGAGCGCACTATTATACTATAACTAGAGGGCACAATTATACTATAACTAGAGGGCACTATTACACTATAACTTGAGGGCACAATTACACAATAAATAGAGAGCACTATTACACTATAACTAGAGGGCACTATTATACTATAACTAGAGGGCACTATTACACTATAACTAGAGGGCACTATTACACTATAACTAGACTAGAGGGCACTATTACACTATAACTAGAGAGCACTATTACACTATAACTAGAGAGCACTATTACACTATAACTAGAGGGCACTATTACACTATATCTAGAGGGCAATATTATACTATAACTAGAGGGCAATATTATACTATAACTAGAGGGCACTATTACACTATAACTAGAGAGCACTATTACACTATAACTAGAGAGCACTACTGCACTATAACTAGAGGGCACTATTATACTATAACTAGAGAGCACTATTACACTATAACTAGAGGGCGCTATTACACTATAACTAGAGAGCACTATTACACTATAAGTAGAGGGCACTATGACACTATAACTAGAGGGCACTATTACACTATAACTAGAGAGCACTATTACACTATAACTAGAGGGCACTATTATACTATAACTAGAGGGCACTATTACACAATAACTAGATGGCACTATTATACTATAACTAGAGGGCACTATTATACTATAACTAGAGGGCACTATTACACAATAACTAGATGGCACTATTATACTATAACTAGAGGGCACTATTACACTATAACTAGAGAGCACTATTACACTATAACTAGAGGGCACTATTATACTATAACTAGAGGGCAATATTATACTATAACTAGAGGGCACTATTACACTATAACTAGAGGGCACTATTCCACTATTACTAGAGAGCACTATTACACTATAACTAAAGGGCACTATTATACTATAACTAGAGAGCACTATTACACTATAACTAGAGGGCACTATTACACTATAACTAGAGAGCACTATTACACTATAACTAGAGAGCACTATTACACTATAACTAGAGGGCACAATTACACTATAACTAGAGAGCACTATTACACTATAACTAGAGGGCACTATTACACTATAGCTAGAGGGCACAATTACACTATAACTAAAGGGCACTATTATACTATAACTAGAGGGTACTAATATACTATAACTAGAGGGCACTATTACACTATAACTAGAGAGCACTATTACACTATAACTAGAGGGCACTATTATACTATAACTAGAGGGCACTATTACACTATAACTAGAGAGCACTATTACACTATAACTAGAGAGCACTATTACACTATAACTAGAGGGCACTATTATACTATAGCTAGAGGGCACTATTACACTATAAATAGAGAGCACTATTACACTATAACTAGAGAGCACTATTATCCTATAACTAGAGGGCAATATTACACTATAACTAGAGGGCACTATTACACTATAACTAGAGGGCACTATTACACTATAACTAGAGGGCACTATTACACTATAACTAGAGAGCACTATTACACTATAACTAGAGGGCAATATTACACTATAACTAGAGGGCACTATTACACTATAACTAGATGGCACTATTATACTATAACTAGAGGGCACTATTGCACTATAACTAGAGAGCACTATTACACTATAACTAGAGGGCACTATAACACTATAACTAGAGGGCACTATTACACTATAACTAGAGGGCACTATTACACTATAACTAGAGGGCACTATTATACTATAACTAGAGGGCACTATTACACTATAACTAGAGAGCACTATTACACTATAACTAGAGAGCACTACTGCACTATAACTAGAGGGCACTATTATACTATAGCTAGAGGGCACTATCATACTATAACTAGAGGGCACTATTGCACTATAAATAGAGGGCACTATTACACTATAACGAGAGAGCACTATTACACTATAACTAGAGGGAACTATTACACTATAACTAGAGGGCACTATTACACTATAACTAGAGGGCACTATTACACTATAACTAGAGGGCACTATTATAATATAACTAGAGAGCATTATTACACTATAATTAGAGGGCACTATTACACTATAACTAGAGGGCACTATTACACTATAACTAGAGGGCACTATTATACTATAACTAGAGGGCACTGTTACAATATAACTAGAGAGCACTATTACACTATAACTAGAGAGCACTACTGCACTATAACTAGAGGGCACTATTATACTATAACTAGAGAGCACTATTACACTATAAGTAGAGGGCGCTATTACACTATAACTAGAGAGCACTATTATACTATAACTAGAGGGCACTATTACACTATAACTAGAGAGCACTATTACACTATAACTAGAGGGCACTATGACACTATAACTAGAGGGCACTATTACACTATAACTAGAGAGCACTATTACACTATAACTAGAGGGCACTATTATACTATAACTAGAGGGCACTATTACACTATAACTAGATGGCACTATTATACTATAACTAGAGGGAACTAATACACTATAAATAGAGAGCACTATTACACTATAACTAGAGGGCACTATTATACTATAACTAGAGGGCAATATTATACTATAACTAGAGGGCACTATTACACTATAACTAGAGGGCACTATTCTACTATTACTAGAGAGCACTATTACACTATAACTAAAGGGCACTATTATACTATAACTAGAGGGCACTATTACACTATAACTAGAGGGCACTATTACACTATAACTAGAGAGCACTATTACACTATAACTAGAGAGCACTATTACACTATAACTAAAGGGCACTATTACACTATAACTAGAGAGCACTATTACACTATAACTAGAGGGGACTATTACACTATAGCTAGAGGGCACAATTACACTATAACTAAAGGGCACTATTATACTATAACTAGAGGGTACTAATATGCTATAACTAGAGGGCACTATTACACTATAACTAGAGGGCACTATTACATTATAACTAGAGGGCACTATTACACTATAACTAGAGAGCACTATTACACTATAACTAGAGGGCACTATTATACTATAACTAGAGGGCACTATTACACTATAACTAGAGAGCACTATTACACTATAACTAGAGGGCAATATTACACTATAACTAGACGGCACTATTACACTATAACTAGAGAGCACTATTACACTATAACTAGAGGACACTATTACACTATAACTAGAGGGAACTATTACACTATAACTAGAGGGCACTATTACACTATAACTAGAGGGCAATATTACACTATAACTAGAGGGCACTATTACACTATAACTAGAGGGCACTATTATACTATAGCTAGAGGGCACTATTACACTATAACTAAAGGACACTATTATACTATAAATAGAGGGTACTATTATACTATAACTAGAGAGCACTATTACACTATAACTAGAGGGCACTATTACACAATAACTAGAGAGCACTATTACACAATAAATAGAGGGCACTATTACACTATAACTAGAGGGCACTATTACACTATAACTAGATTGCACTATTACACTATAACTAGAGGGCACTATTGCACTATAACTAGAGAGCACTATTACACTATAACTAGAGGGCACTATTACACTATAACTAGAGGGCACTATAACACTATAACTAGACTGCACTATTACACTATAACTAGAGAGCACTATTACACTATAACTAGAGAGCACTATTACACTATAACTAGAGGGCACTATTACACTATATCTAGAGGGCAATATTATACTATAACTAGAGGGCACTATTATACTATAACTAGAGGGCACTATTGCACTATAAATAGAGGGCAATATTACACTATAACTAGAGGGCACTATTACACTATAACGAGAGAGCACTATTACACTATAACTAGAGAGCACTATTACACTATAACTAGAGGGCACTATTATACTATAGCTAGAGGGCACTATTACACTATAAATAGAGAGCACAATTACACTATAACTAGAGAGCACTATTACACTATAACTAGAGGGCACTATTATACTATAACTAGAGGGCAATATTATACTATAACTAGAGGGCACTATTACACTATAACTAGAGGGCACTATTCCACTATTACTAGAGAGAACTATTACAATATAACTAAAGGGCACTATTATACTATAACTAGAGGGCACTATTACACTATAACTAGAGGGCACTATTACACTATAACTAGAGAACACTATTACACTATAATTAGAGAGCACTATTACACTATAACTAGAGGGCAGTATTACACTATAACTAGAGAGCACTATTACACTATAACTAGAGGGCACTATTACACTATAAGTAGAGGGCACTATTACACTATAACTAGAGGGCACTATTACACTATAACTAGAGAGCACTATTACACTATAACTAGAGAGCACTATTACACTATAACTAGAGAGCACTATTACACTATAAATAGAGGGCTCTTTTATACTATAGCTAGAGGGCACAATTACACTATAACTAAAGGGCACTATTATACTATAACTAGAGGGTACTATTATACTATAACTAGAGGGCACTATTACACAATAACTAGAGGGCACTATTACACTATAACTAGAGGGCACTATTACACTATAACTAGAGACCACTATTACACTATAACTAGAGGGCACTATTATACTATAACTAGAGGGCACTATTACACTATAACTAGAGAGCACTATTACACTATAACTAGAGGGCAATATTACACTATAACTAGAGGGCACTATTACACTATAACTAGAGAGCACTATTACACTATAACTAGAGGGCAATATTACACTATAACTAGAGGGCACTATTACACTATAACTAGTGGGCACTATTATACTATAGCTAGAGGGCACTATTACACTATAACTAGAGGGCACTATTATACTATAGCTAGAGGGCACTATTACACTATAACTAAAGGGCACTATTATACTATAAATAGAGGGTACTATTATACTATAACTAGAGAGCACTATTACACTATAACTAGAGGGCACTATTACACTATAACTAGAGAGCACTATTACACAATAAATAGAGGGCACTATTACACTATAACTAGAGGGCACTATTACACTATAACTAGATTGCACTATTACACTATAACTAGAGGGCACTATTGCACTATAACTAGAGAGCACTATTACACTATAACTAGAGGGCACTATTACACTATAACTAGAGGGCACTATAACACTATAACTAGACTGCACTATTACACTATAACTAGGGAGCACTATTACACTATAACTAAAGGGCACTATTATACTATAACTAGAGGGTACTATTATGCTATAACTAGAGGGCACTATTACACTATAACTAGAGGGCACTATTACACAATAACTAGAGGGCACTATTGCACTATAAATAGAGGGCAATATTACACTATAACTAGAGGGCACTATTACACTATAACGAGAGAGCACTATTACACTATAACTAGAGAGCACTATTACACTATAACTAGAGGGCACTATTATACTATAGCTAGAGGGCACTATTACACTATAAATAGAGAGCACAATTACACTATAACTAGAGAGCACTATTACACTATAACTAGAGGGCACTATTATACTATAACTAGAGGGCAATATTATACTATAACTAGAGGGCACTATTACACTATAACTAGAGGGCACTATTCCACTATTACTAGAGAGAACTATTACAATATAACTAAAGGGCACTATTATACTATAACTAGAGGGCACTATTACACTATAACTAGAGGGCACTATTACACTATAACTAGAGAGCACTATTACACTATAACTAGAGAGCACTATTACACTATAACTAGAGGGCAGTATTACACTATAACTAGAGAGCACCATTACACTATAACTAGAGGGCTCTATTACACTATAAGTAGAGGGCACTATTACAGTATAACTAGAGGGCACTATTACACTATAACTAGAGAGCACTATTACACTATAACTAGAGAGCACTATTACACTATAACTAGAGAGCACTATTACACTATAAATAGAGGGCTCTTTTATACTATAGCTAGAGGGCACAATTACACTATAACTAAAGGGCACTATTATACTATAACTAGAGGGTACTATTATACTATAACTAGAGGGCACTATTACACAATAACTAGAGGGCACTATTACACTATAACTAGAGGGCACTATTACACTATAACTAGAGACCACTATTACACTATAACTAGAGGGCACTATTATACTATAACTAGAGGGCACTATTACACTATAACTAGAGAGCACTATTACACTATAACTAGAGGGCAATATTACACTATAACTAGATGGCACTATTATACTATAACTAGAGGGCACTATTGCACTATAACTAGAGAGCACTATTACACTATAACTAGAGGGCACTATAACACTATAACTAGAGGGCACTATTACACTATAACTAGAGGGCACTATTACACTATAACTAGAGGGCACTATTATACTATAACTAGAGGGCACTATTACACTATAACTAGAGAGCACTATTACACTATAACTAGAGAGCACTACTGCACTATAACTAGAGGGCACTATTATACTATAGCTAGAGGGCACTATCATACTATAACTAGAGGGCACTATTGCACTATAAATAGAGGGCACTATTACACTATAACGAGAGAGCACTATTACACTATAACTAGAGGGAACTATTACACTATAACTAGAGGGCACTATTACACTATAACTAGAGGGCACTATTACACTATAACTAGAGGGCACTATTACACTATAACTAGAGGGCACTATTACACTATAACTAGAGGGCACTATTATACTATAACTAGAGGGCACTATTACAATATAACTAGAGAGCACTATTACACTATAACTAGAGAGCACTACTGCACTATAACTAGAGGGCACTATTATACTATAACTAGAGAGCACTATTACACTATAAGTAGAGGGCGCTATTACACTATAACTAGAGAGCACTATTATACTATAACTAGAGGGCACTATTACACTATAACTAGAGAGCACTATTACACTATAACTAGAGGGCACTATGACACTATAACTAGAGGGCACTATTACACTATCACTAGAGAGCACTATTACACTATAACTAGAGGGCACTATTATACTATAACTAGAGGGCACTATTACACTATAACTAGATGGCACTATTATACTATAACTAGAGGGAACTAATACACTATAAATAGAGAGCACTATTACACTATAACTAGAGGGCACTATTATACTATAACTAGAGGGCAATATTATACTATAACTAGAGGGCACTATTACACTATAACTAGAGGGCACTATTCTACTATTACTAGAGAGCACTATTACACTATAACTAAAGGGCACTATTATACTATAACTAGAGGGCACTATTACACTATAACTAGAGGGCACTATTACACTATAACTAGAGAGCACTATTACACTTTAACTAGAGAGCACTATTACACTATAACTAAAGGGCACTATTACACTATAACTAGAGAGCACTATTACACTATAACTAGAGGGGACTATTACACTATAGCTAGAGGGCACAATTACACTATAACTAAAGGGCACTATTATACTATAACTAGAGGGTACTAATATACTATAACTAGAGGGCACTATTACACTATAACTAGAGGGCACTATTACATTATAACTAGAGGGCACTATTACACTATAACTAGAGAGCACTATTACACTATAACTAGAGGGCACTATTATACTATAACTAGAGGGCACTATTACACTATAACTAGAGAGCACTATTACACTATAACTAGAGGGCAATATTACACTATAACTAGAGGGCACTATTACACTATAACTAGAGAGCACTATTACACTATAACTAGAGGACACTATTACACTATAACTAGAGGGAACTATTACACTATAACTAGAGGGCACTATTACACTATAACTAGAGGGCAATATTACACTATAACTAGAGGGCACTATTACACTATAACTAGAGGGCACTATTATACTATAGCTAGAGGGCACTATTACACTATAGCTAGAGGGCACTATTGCACTATAAATAGAGGGCAATATTACACTATAACTAGAGGGCACTATTATACTATAGCTAGAGGGCACTATTACACTATAAATAGATAGCACTATTACACTATAACTAGAGAGCACTATTATACTATAACTAGAGGGCAATATTACACTATAACTAGAGGGCACTATTACACTATAACTAGAGGGCACTATTACACTATAACTAGAGGGCACTATTACACTATAACTAGAGGGCACTATTGCACTATAAATAGAGGGCACTATTATACTATAACTAGAGGGCACTATTACACTATAACTAGAGAGCACTATTACACTATAACTAGAGGGCACTATTACACTATAACTAGAGGGCACTATTACACTATAACTAGAGAGCACTATTACACTATAACTAGAGGGCACTATTACACTATAGCTAGAGGGCACAATTACACTATAACTAAAAGGCACTATTATACTATAACTAGAGGGTACTAATATACTATAACTAGAGGGCACTATTACACAATAACTAAAGGGCACTATTACATTATAACTAGGGTGCACTATTACACTATAACTAGAGAGCACTATTACATTATAACTAGAGGGCACTATTATACTATAGCTAGAGGGCACTATTACACTATAAATAGAGAGCACTATTACACTATAACTAGAGAGCACTATTACACTATAACTAGAGGGCACTATTACACTATAACTAGAGGGCACTATTATACTATAACTAGAGGGCACTATTACACTATAACTAGAGAGCACTATTACACTATAACTAGAGAGCACTACTGCACTATAACTAGAGGGCACTATTATACTATAACTAGAGAGCACTATTACACTATAACTAGAGGGCGATATTACACTATAACTAGAGAGCACTATTACACTATAACTAGAGGGCACTATGACACTATAACTAGAGGGCACTATTACACTATAACTAGAGAGCACTATTACACTATAACTAGAGGGCACTATTATACTATAACTAGAGGGCACTATTACACTATAACTAGATGGCACTATTATACTATAACTAGAGGGCACTATTACACTATAACTAGAGAGCACTATTACACTATAACTAGAGGGCACTATTATACTATAACTAGAGGGCAATATTATACTATAACTAGAGGGCACTATTACACTATAACTAGAGGGCACTATTCCACTATTACTAGAGAGCACTATTACACTATAACTAAAGGGCACTATTATACTATAACTAGAGGGCACTATTCCACTATAACTAGAGGGCACTATTACACTATAACTAGAGAGCACTATTACACTAAACTAGAGAGCACTATTACACTATAACTAGAGGGCACTATTACACTATAAATAGAGAGCACTATTACACTATAACTAGAGAGCACTATTACACTATAACTAGAGGGCACTATTACACTATAACTAGAGGGCACTATTACACTATAACTAGAGAGCACTATTACACTATAACTAGAGGGCACTATTACACTATAGCTAGAGGGCACAATTACACTATAACTAAAAGGCACTATTATACTATAACTAGAGGGTACTAATATACTATAACTAGAGAGCAATATTACACAATAACTAGAGGGCACTATTACATTATAACTAGGGTGCACTATTACACTATAACTAGAGAGCACTATTACACTATAACTAGAGGGCACTATTATACTATAACTAGAGGGCACTATTAGACTATAACTAGAGAGCACTATTACACTATAACTAGAGAGCACTATTACACTATAACTAGAGGGCACTATTATACTATAGCTAGAGGGCACTATTACACTATAAATAGAGAGCACTATTACACTATAACTAGAGAGCACTATTACACTATAACTAGAGGACACTATTACACTATAACTAGAGGGCACTATTACACTATAACTAGAGGGCACTATTACACTATAACTAGAGGGCAATATTACACTATAACTAGAGGGCACTATTACACTATAACTAGAGGGCACTATTATACTATAGCTAGAGGGCACTATTACACTATAACTAAAGGGCACTATTATACTATAAATAGAGGGTTCTATTATACTATAACTAGAGAGCACTATTACACTATAACTAGAGGGCACTATTACACTATAACTAGAGGGCACTATTACACTATAAATAGAGGGCACTATTACACTATAACTAGAGGGCACTATTACACTATAACTAGAGAGCACTATTACACTATAACTAGAGGGCACTATTACACTATAACTAGAGGGCACTATTACACTATAACTAGATGGCACTATTATACTATAACTAGAGGGCACTATTGCACTATAACTAGAGAGCACTATTACACTATAACTAGAGGGCACTATTACACTATAACTAGAGGGCACTATTGCACTATAAATAGAGGGCACTATTACACTACAACGAGAGAGCACTATTACACTATAACTAGAGGGAACTATTACACTATAACTAGAGGGCACTATTACACTATAACTAGAGGGCACTATTATACTATAACTAGAGGGCACTATTACACTATAACTAGAGAGCACTATTACACTATAACTAGAGAGCACTACTGCACTATAACTAGAGGGCACTATTATACTATAACTAGAGAGCACTATTACACTATAACTAGAGGGCGCTATTACACTATAACTAGAGAGCACTATTACACTATAACTAGAGGGCACTATGACACTATAACTAGAGGGCACTATTACACTATAACTATAGAGCACTATTACACTATAACTAGAGGGCACTATTATACTATAACTAGAGGGCACTATTACACTATAACTAAATGGCACTATTATACTATAACTAGAGGGCACTATTACACTATAACTAGAGAGCACTATTACACTATAACTAGAGGGCACTATTATACTATAACTAGAGGGCAATATTATACTATAACTAGAGGGCACTATTACACTATAACTAGAGGGCACTATTCCACTATTACTAGAGAGCACTATTACACTATAACTAAAGGGCACTATTATACTATAACTAGAGGGCACTATTCCACTATAACTAGAGGGCACTATTACACTATAACTAGAGAGCACGATTACACTATAACTAGAGAGCACTATTACACTATAACTAGAGGGCACTATTACACTATAAATAGAGAGCACTATTACACTATAACTAGAGAGCACTATTACACTATAACTAGAGGGCACTATTACACTATAACTAGAGGGCACTATTACACTATAACTAGAGAGCACTATTACACTATAACTGGAGGGCACTATTACACTATAGCTAGAGGGCACAATTACACTATAACTAAAAGGCACTATTATACTATAACTAGAGGGTACTAATATACTATAACTAGAGGGCAATATTACACAATAACTAGAGGGCACTATTACATTATAACTAGGGTGCACTATTACACTATAACTAGAGAGCACTATTACACTATAACTAGAGGGCACTATTATACTATAACTAGAGGGCACTATTACACTATAACTAGAGAGCACTATTACACTATAACTAGAGAGCACTATTACACTATAACTAGAGGGCACTATTATACTATAGCTAGAGGGCACTATTACACTATAAATAGAGAGCACTATTACACTATAACTAGAGAGCACTATTACACTATAACTAGAGGGCACTATTACACTATAACTAGAGGGCACTATTACACTATAAATAGAGGGCACTATTACACTATAACTAGAGGGCACTATTACACTATAACTAGAGAGCACTATTACACTATAACTAGAGGGCACTATTACACTATAACTAGAGGGCACTATTACACTATAACTAGATGGCACTATTATACTATAACTAGAGGGCACTATTGCACTATAACTAGAGAGCACTATTACACTATAACTAGAGGGCACTATTACACTATATCTAGAGGGCACTATTGCACTATAAATAGAGGGCACTATTACACTATAACGAGAGAGCACTATTACACTATAACTAGAGGGAACCATTACACTATAACTAGAGGGCACTATTACACTATAACTAGAGGGCACTATTACACTATAACTAGAGGGCACTATTATACTATAACTAGAGAGCATTATTACACTATAATTAGAGGGCACTATTACACTATAACTAGAGGGCACTATTACACTATAACTAGAGGGCACTATTATACTATAACTAGAGGGCACTATTACACTATAACTAGAGAGCACTATTACACTATAACTAGAGAGCACTACTGCACTATAACTAGAGGGCACTATTATACTATAACTAGAGAGCACTATTACACTATAACTAGAGGGCGCTATTACACTATAACTAGAGAGCACTATTATACTATAACTAGAGGGCACTATTACACTATAACTAGAGAGCACTATTACACTATAACTAGAGAGCACTATTACACTATAACTAGAGGGCACTATTACACTATAACTAGAGAGCACTATTACACTATAACTAGAGGGCACTATTACACTATAGCTAGAGGGCACTATTACACTATAACTAGAGGGCACTATTACACTATAGCTAGAGGGCACAATTACACTATAACTAAAGGGCACTATTATACTATAACTAGAGGGTACTAATATACTATAACTAGAGGGCACTATTACACAATAACTAGAGGGCACTATTACATTATAACTAGAGGGCACTATTACACTATAACTAGAGAGCACTATTACACTATAACTAGAGGGCACTATTATACTATAACTAGAGGGCACTATTACACTATAACTAGAGGGTACTATTACACTATAACTAGAGAGCACTATTACACTATAACTAGAGGACACTATTACACTATAATTAGAGGGCACTATTACACTATAACTAGAGGGCACTATTACACTATAACTAGAGGGCAATATTACACTATAACTAGAGGGCACTATTACACTATAACTAGAGGGCACTATTATACTATAGCTAGAGGGCACTATTACACTATAACTAAAGGGCACTATTATACTATAAATAGAGGGCTCTATTATACTATAACTAGAGAGCACTATTACACTATAACTAGAGGGCACTATTACACTATAGCTAGAGGGCACAATTACACTATAACTAAAAGGCACTATTATACTATAACTAGAGGGTACTAATATACCATAACTAGAGGGCAATATTACACAATAACTAGAGGGCACTATTACATTATAACTAGGGTGCACTATTACACTATAACTAGAGAGCACTATTACACTATAACTAGAGGGCACTATTATAGTATAACTAGAGGGCACTATTACACTATAACTAGAGAGCACTATTACACTATAACTAGAGAGCACTATTACACTATAACTAGAGGGCACTATTATACTATAGCTAGAGGGCACTATTACACTATAAATAGAGAGCACTATTACACTATAACTAGAGAGCACTATTACACTATAACTAGAGGGCACTATTACACTATAACTAGAGGGCACTATTATACTATAACTAGAGGGCACTATTACACTATAACTAGAGAGCACTATTACACTATAACTAGAGAGCACTACTGCACTATAACTAGAGGGCACTATTATACTATAACTAGAGAGCACTATTACACTATAACTAGAGGGCGATATTACACTATAACTAGAGAGCACTATTACACTATAACTAGAGGGCACTATGACACTATAACTAGAGGGCACTATTACACTATAACTAGAGAGCACTATTACACTATAACTAGAGGGCACTATTATACTATAACTAGAGGGCACTATTACACTATAACTAGATGACACTATTATACTATAACTAGAGGGCACTATTACACTATAACTAGAGAGCACTATTACACTATAACTAGATGGCACTATTATACTATAACTAGAGGGCAATATTATACTATAACTAGAGGGCACTATTACACTATAACTAGAGGGCACTATTCCACTATTACTAGAGAGCACTATTACACTATAACTAAAGGGCACTATTATACTATAACTAGAGGGCACTATTCCACTATAACTAGAGGGCACTATTACACTATAACTAGAGAGCACTATTACACTATAACTAGAGAGCACTATTACACTATAACTAGAGGGCACTATTACACTATAAATAGAGAGCACTATTACACTATAACTAGAGAGCACTATTACACTATAACTAGAGGGCACTATTACACTATAACTAGAGGGCACTATTACACTATAACTAGAGAGCACTATTACACTATAACTAGAGGGCACTATTACACTATAGCTAGAGGGCACAATTACACTATAACTAAAAGGCACTATTATACTATAACTAGAGGGTACTAATATACTATAACTAGAGAGCAATATTACACAATAACTAGAGGGCACTATTACATTATAACTAGGGTGCACTATTACACTATAACTAGAGAGCACTATTACACTATAACTAGAGGGCACTATTATACTATAACTAGAGGGCACTATTACACTATAACTAGAGAGCACTATTACACTATAACTAGAGAGCACTATTACACTATAACTAGAGGGCACTATTATACTATAGCTAGAGGGCACTATTACACTATAAATAGAGAGCACTATTACACTATAACTAGAGAGCACTATTACACTATAACTAGAGGACACTATTACACTATAACTAGAGGGCACTATTACACTATAACTAGAGGGCACTATTACACTATAACTAGAGGGCAATATTACACTATAACTAGAGGGCACTATTACACTATAACTAGAGGGCACTATTATACTATAGCTAGAGGGCACTATTACACTATAACTAAAGGGCACTATTATACTATAAATAGAGGGTTCTATTATACTATAACTAGAGAGCACTATTACACTATAACTAGAGGGCACTATTACACTATAACTAGAGAGCACTATTACACAATAAATAGAGGGCACTATTACACTATAACTAGAGGGCACTATTACACTATAACTAGATTGCACTATTACACTATAACTAGAGGGCACTATTGCACTATAACTAGAGACCACTATTACACTATAACTAGAGGGCACTATTACACTATAACTAGAGCGCACTATAACACTATAACTAGAGTGCACTATTACACTATAACTAGAGAGCACTATTACACTATAACTAGAGAGCACTATTACACTATAACTAGAGGGCACTATTACACTATATCTAGAGGGCAATATTATACTATAACTAGAGGGCACTATTATACTATAACTAGAGGGCACTATTGCACTATAAATAGAGGGCAATATTACACTATAACTAGAGGGCACTATTACACTATAACGAGAGAGCACTATTACACTATAACTAGAGAGCACTATTACACTATAACTAGAGGGCACTATTATACTATAGCTAGAGGGCACTATTACACTATAAATAGAGAGCACTATTACACTATAACTAGAGAGCACTATTACACTATAACTAGAGGGCACTATTATACTATAACTAGAGGGCAATATTATACTATAACTAGAGGGCACTTTTACACTATAACTAGAGGGCACTATTCCACTATTACTAGAGAGCACTATTACACTATAACTAAAGGGCACTATTATACTATAACTAGAGGGCACTATTACACTATAACTAGAGGGCACTATTACACTATAACTAGAGAGCACTATTACACTATAACTAGAGAGCACTATTACATTATAACTAGAGGGCACTATTACACTATAACTAGAGAGCACTATTACACTATAACTAGAGGGCACAATTACACTATAGCTAGAGGGCACAATTACACTATAACGAAAGGGCACTATTATACGATAACTAGAGGGTACTAATATACTATAACTAGAGGGCACTATTACACAATAACTAAAGGGCACTATTACATTATAACTAGAGGGCACTATTACACTATAACTAGAGAGCACTATTACACTATTACTAGAGGGCACTATTATACTATAACTAGAGGGCACTATTACACTATAACTAGAGAGCACTATTACACTATAACTAGAGGGCAATATTACACTATAACTAGAGGGCACTATTACCCTATAACTAGAGAGCACTATTACACTATAACTAGAGAGCACTATTACACTATAACTAGAGGGCACTATTACACTATAGCTAGAGGGCACAATTACACTATAACGAAAGGGCACTATTATACGATAACTAGAGGGTACTAATATACTATAACTAGAGGGCACTATTACACAATAACTAAAGGGCACTATTACATTATAACTAGAGGGCACTATTACACTATAACTAGAGAGCACTATTACACTATTACTAGAGGGCACTATTATACTATAACTAGAGGGCACTATTACACTATAACTAGAGAGCACTATTACACTATAACTAGAGGGCAATATTACACTATAACTAGAGGGCACTATTACACTATAACTAGAGAGCACTATTACACTATAACTAGAGGGCACTATTACACTATAACTAGAGGGCACTATTACACTATAACTAGAGGGCAATATTACACTATAACTAGAGGGCACTATTACACTATAACTAGAGGGCACTATTATACTATAGCTAGAGGGCACTATTACACTATAACTAAAGGGCACTATTATACTATAAATAGAGGGTACTATTATACTATAACTAGAGAGCACTATTACACTATAACTAGAGGGCACTATTACACTATAACTAGAGAGCACTATTACACTATAACTAGAGGGCACTATTACACTATAACTAGATTGCACTATTACACTATAAATAGAGGGCACTATTGCACTATAACTAGAGAGCACTATTACATTATAACTAGAGGGCACTATTACACTATAACTAGAGGGCACTATAACACTATAACTAGAGTGCACTATTACACTATAACTAGAGAGCACTATTACACTATAACTAGAGAGCACTATTACACTATAACTAGAGGGCACTATTACACTATATCTAGAGGGCAATATTATACTATAACTAGAGGGCACTATTATACTATAACTAGAGGGCACTATTGCACTATAAATAGAGGGCAATATTACACTATAACTAGAGGGCACTATTACACTATAACGAGAGAGCACTATTACACTATAACTAGAGAGCACTATTACACTATAACTAGAGGGCACTATTATACTATAGCTAGAGGGCACTATTACACTATAAATAGAGAGCACTATTACACTATAACTAGAGAGCACTATTACACTATAACTAGAGAGCACTATTACACAATAAATAGAGGGCACTATTACACTATAACTAGAGGGCACTATTACACTATAACTAGATTGCACTATTACATTATAACTAGAGGGCACTATTGCACTATAACTAGAGACCACTATTACACTATAACTAGAGGGCACTATTACACTATAACTAGAGCGCACTATAACACTATAACTAGAGTGCACTATTACACTATAACTAGAGAGCACTATTACACTATAACTAGAGAGCACTATTACACTATAACTAGAGGGCACTATTACACTATATCTAGAGGGCAATATTATACTATAACTAGAGTGCACTATTATACTATAACTAGAGGGCACTATTGCACTATAAATAGAGGGCAATATTACACTATAACTAGAGGGCACTATTACACTATAACGAGAGAGCACTATTACACTATAACTAGAGAGCACTATTACACTATAACTCGAGGGCACTATTATACTATAGCTAGAGGGCACTATTACACTATAAATAGAGAGCACTATTACACTATAACTAGAGAGCACTATTACACTATAATTAGAGGGCACTATTATACTATAACTAGAGGGCAATATTATACTATAACTAGAGGGCACTATTACACTATAACTAGAGGGCACTATTCCACTATTACTAGAGAGCACTATTACACTATAACTAAAGGGCACTATTATACTATAACTAGAGGGCACTATTACACTATAACTAGAGGGCACTATTACACTATAACTAGAGGGCACTATTGCACTATAACTAGAGAGCACTATTGCACTATAACTGCAGAGCACTATTACACTATAACTAGAGGGCACTATTACACTATAACTAGAGGGCACTATTACACTATAACTAGAGGGCACTATTACACTATAACTAGAGGACACTATTACACTATAACTAGAGGGCACTATTACACTATAACTAGAGGGCACTATTATACTATAACTAGAGGGCAATATTATACTATAACTAGAGGGCACTATTACACTATAACTAGAGGGCACTATTCCACTATTACTAGAGAGCACTATTACACTATAACTAAAGGGCACTATTATACTATAACTAGAGGGCACTATTCCACTATAACTAGAGGGCACTATTACACTATAACTAGAGAGCACGATTACACTATAACTAGAGAGCACTATTACACTATAACTAGAGGGCACTATTACACTATAAATAGAGAGCACTATTACACTATAACTAGAGAGCACTATTACACTATAACTAGAGGGCACTATTACACTATAACTAGAGGGCACTATTACACTATAACTAGAGAGCACTATTACACTATAACTGGAGGGCACTATTACACTATAGCTAGAGGGCACAATTACACTATAACTAAAAGGCACTATTATACTATAACTAGAGGGTACTAATATACTATAACTAGAGGGCAATATTACACAATAACTAGAGGGCACTATTACATTATAACTAGGGTGCACTATTACACTATAACTAGAGAGCACTATTACACTATAACTAGAGGGCACTATTATACTATAACTAGAGGGCACTATTACACTATAACTAGAGAGCACTATTACACTATAACTAGAGAGCACTATTACACTATAACTAGAGGGCACTATTATACTATAGCTAGAGGGCACTATTACACTATAAATAGAGAGCACTATTACACTATAACTAGAGAGCACTATTACACTATAACTAGAGGGCACTATTACACTATAACTAGAGGGCACTATTACACTATAAATAGAGGGCACTATTACACTATAACTAGAGGGCACTATTACACTATAACTAGAGAGCACTATTACACTATAACTAGAGGGCACTATTACACTATAACTAGAGGGCACTATTACACTATAACTAGATGGCACTATTATACTATAACTAGAGGGCACTATTGCACTATAACTAGAGAGCACTATTACACTATAACTAGAGGGCACTATTACACTATATCTAGAGGGCACTATTGCACTATAAATAGAGGGCACTATTACACTATAACGAGAGAGCACTATTACACTATAACTAGAGGGAACCATTACACTATAACTAGAGGGCACTATTACACTATAACTAGAGGGCACTATTACACTATAACTAGAGGGCACTATTATACTATAACTAGAGAGCACTATTACACTATAACTAGAGAGCACTATTACACTATAACTAGAGGGCACTATTACACTATATCTAGAGGGCAATATTATACTATAACTAAAGGGCACTATTATACTATAACTAGAGGGTACTATTATACTATAACTAGAGAGCACTATTACACTATAACTAGAGGGCACTATTACACTATAACTAGAGAGCACTATTACACTATAACTAGAGGGCACTATTACACTATAACTAGATTGCACTATTGCACTATAAATAGAGGGCACTATTGCACTATAACTAGAGAGCACTATTACACTATAACTAGAGGGCACTATTACACTATAACTAGAGGGCACTATTACACTATAACTAGAGGGCACTATTACACTATAACTAGAGGGCACTATTACACTATAACTAGAGGGCACTATTCCACTATAACTAGAGAGCACTATTACACTATAACTAGAGGACACTATTACACTATAACTAGAGGGCACTATTACACTATAACTAGAGGGCACTATTACACTATAACTAGAGGGCAATATTACACTATAACTAGAGGGCACTATTACACTATAACTAGAGGGCACTATTATACTATAGCTAGAGGGCACTATTACACTATAACTAAAGGGCACTATTATACGATAACTAGAGGGTACTAATATACTATAACTAGAGGGCACTATTACACAATAACTAAAGGGCACTATTACATTATAACTAGAGGGCACTATTACACTATAACTAGAGAGCACTATTACACTATTACTAGAGGGCACTATTATACTATAACTAGAGGGCACTATTACACTATAACTAGAGAGCACTATTACACTATAACTAGAGGGCAATATTACACTATAACTAGAGGGCACTATTACACTATAACTAGAGAGCACTATTACACTATAACTAGAGGGCACTATTACACTATAACTAGAGGGCACTATTACACTATAACTAGAGGGCAATATTACACTATAACTAGAGGGCACTATTACACTATTACTAGAGGGCACTATTATACTATAGCTAGAGGGCACTATTACACTATAACTAAAGGGCACTATTATACTGTAAATAGAGGGTACTATTATACTATAACTAGAGAGCACTATTACACTATAACTAGAGGGCACTATTACACTATAACTAGAGAGCACTATTACACTATAACTAGAGGGCACTATTACACTATAACTAGATTGCACTATTACACTATAAATAGAGGGCACTATTGCACTATAACTAGAGAGCACTATTACACTATAACTAGAGGGCACTATTACACTATAACTAGAGGGCACTATAACACTATAACTAGAGTGCACTATTACACTATAACTAGAGAGCACTATTACACTATAACTAGAGAGCACTATTACACTATAACTAGAGGGCACTATTACACTATATCTAGAGGGCAATATTATACTATAACTAGAGGGCACTATTATACTATAACTAGAGGGCACTATTGCACTATAAATAGAGGGCAATATTACACTATAACTAGAGGGCACTATTACACTATAACGAGAGAGCACTATTACACTATAACTAGAGAGCACTATTACACTATAACTAGAGGGCACTATTATACTATAGCTAGAGGGCACTATTACACTATAAATAGAGAGCACTATTACACTATAACTAGAGAGCACTATTACACTATAACTAGAGAGCACTATTACACAATAAATAGAGGGCACTATTACACTATAACTAGAGGGCACTATTACACTATAACTAGATTGCACTATTACACTATAACTAGAGGGCACTATTGCACTATAACTAGAGACCACTATTACACTATAACTAGAGGGCACTATTACACTATAACTAGAGCGCACTATAACACTATAACTAGAGTGCACTATAACGCTATAACTAGAGAGCACTATTACACTATAACTAGAGAGCACTATTACACTATAACTAGAGGGCACTATTACACTATATCTAGAGGGCAATATTATACTATAACTAGAGGGCACTATTATACTATAACTAGAGGGCACTATTGCACTATAAATAGAGGGCAATATTACACTATAACTAGAGGGCACTATTACACTATAACGAGAGAGCACTATTACACTATAACTAGAGAGCACTATTACACTATAACTAGAGGGCACTATTATACTATAGCTAGAGGGCACTATTACACTATAAATAGAGAGCACTATTACACTATAACTAGAGAGCACTATTACACTATAACTAGAGGGCACTATTATACTATAACTAGAGGGCAATATTATACTATAACTAGAGGGCACTATTACACTATAACTAGAGGGCACTATTCCACTATTACTAGAGAGCACTATTACACTATAACTAAAGGGCACTATTATACTATAACTAGAGGGCACTATTACACTATAACTAGAGGGCACTATTACACTATAACTAGAGGGCACTATTGCACTATAACTAGAGAGCACTATTGCACTATAACTGCAGAGCACTATTACACTATAACTAGAGGGCACTATTACACTATAACTAGAGGGCACTATTACACTATAACTAGAGGGCACTATTACACTATAACTAGAGGACACTATTACACTATAACTAGAGGGCACTATTACACTATAACTAGAGGGCACTATAACACTATAACTAGAGGGCACTATTACACTATAACTAGACTTCACTATTACACTATAACTAGAGAGCACTATTGCACTATAACTAGAGGGCACTATTACACTATAACTAGAGGGCACTATTACACTATAACTAGAGAGCACTATTACACTATAACAAGAGGGCACTATTACACTATAACTAGAGGGCACTATTACACTATAACTAGAGAGCACTATTACACTATAACTAGAGGGCACTATTACACTATAACTATAGAGAACTATTATACTATAACTAGAGGGCATATTACACTATAACTAGAGAGCACTATTACACTATAACTAGAGAGCACTATTACACTATAACTAGATTGCACTATTACACTATAAATAGAGGGCACTATTGCACTATAACTAGAGAGCACTATTACACTATAACTAGAGGGCACTATTACACTATAACTAGAGAGCACTATTACACTATAACTAGAGGGCACTATTACAATATATCTAGAGGGCAATATTATACTATAACTAGAGGGCACTATTATACTATAACTAGAGGGCACTATTGCACTATAAATAGAGGGCAATATTACACTATAACTAGAGGGCACTATTACACTATAACGAGAGAGCACTATTACACTATAACTAGAGAGCACTATTACACTATAACTAGAGGGCACTATTATACTATAGCTAGAGGGCACTATTACACTATAAATAGAGAGCACTATTACACTATAACTAGAGAGCACTATTACACTATAACTAGAGAGCACTATTACACAATAAATAGAGGGCACTATTACACTATAACTAGAGGGCACTATTACACTATAACTAGATTGCACTATTACACTATAACTAGAGGGCACTATTGCACTATAACTAGAGACCACTATTACACTATAACTAGAGTGCACTATTACACTATAACTAGAGAGCACTATTACACTATAACTAGAGAGCACTATTACACTATAACTAGAGGGCACTATTACACTATATCTAGAGGGCAATATTATACTATAACTAGAGGGCACTATTATACTATAACTAGAGGGCACTATTGCACTATAAATAGAGGGCAATATTACACTATAACTAGAGGGCACTATTACACTATAACGAGAGAGCACTATTACACTATAACTAGAGAGCACTATTACACTATAACTAGAGGGCACTATTATACTATAGCTAGAGGGCACTATTACACTATAAATAGAGAGCACTATTACACTATAACTAGAGAGCACTATTACACTATAACTAGAGGGCACTATTATACTATAACTAGAGGGCAATATTATACTATAACTAGAGGGCACTATTACACTATAACTAGAGGGCACTATTCCACTATTACTAGAGAGCACTATTACACTATAACTAAAGGGCACTATTATACTATAACTAGAGGGCACTATTACACTATAACTAGAGGGCACTATTACACTATAACTAGAGGGCACTATTGCACTATAACTAGAGAGCACTATTGCACTATAACTGCAGAGCACTATTACACTATAACTAGAGGGCACTATTACACTATAACTAGAGGGCACTATTACACTATAACTAGAGGGCACTATTACACTATAACTAGAGGACACTATTACACTATAACTAGAGGGCACTATTACACTATAACTAGAGGGCACTATTACACTATAACTATAGGGCACTATTACACTATAACTAGACTTCACTATTAAACTATAACTAGAGAGCACTATTGCACTATAACTAGAGGGCACTATTACACTATAACTAGAGGGCACTATTACACTATAACTAGAGAGCACTATTACACTATAACAAGAGGGCACTATTACACTATAACTAGAGGGCACTATTACACTATAACTAGAGAGCACTATTACACTATAACTAGAGGGCACTATTACACTATAACTATAGAGAACTATTATACTATAACTAGAGGGCATATTACACTATAACTAGAGAGCACTATTACACTATAACTAGAGAGCACTATTACACTATAACTAGAGAGCACTATTACACTATAACTAGAGGGCAATATTATGCTATAACTAGAGGGCACTATTACACTATAACTAGCGGACACTATAACACTATAACTATAGGGCACTATTATACTATAGCTAGAGGGCACTATTACACTATAACTAGAGGGAACTATGACACTATAACTAGAGGGCACTATTACACTATAACTAGAGGGCACTATTATACTATAACTAGAGGGCACAATTATACTATAACTAGAGGGCACTATTACACTATAACTAGAGGGCACTATTATGCTATAACTAGAGGGCACTATTACACTATAACTAGAGGGCACTATTACACTATAACTGGAGGGCACTATTACACTATAACTAGAGGCACTATTACACTATAAGTAGAGAGCACTATTACACTATAACTAGAGAGCACTGTTACACTATAACGAGAGCGCACTATTACACTATAACTAGAGAGCACTATTACACTATAACTAAGGGCACTATTATACTCTAACTAGAGGGCAATATTATACTATAACTAGAGGGCACTATTACACTATAACTAGAGGGCACTATTCCACTATTACTAGAGAGCACTATTACACTATAACTAAAGGGCACTATTATACTATAACTAGAGGGCACTATTACACTATAACTAGAGGACACTATTACACTATAACTAGAGGGCACTATTACACTATAACTAGAGGGCACTATTACACTATAACTATAGGGCACTATTACACTATAACTAGACTTCACTATTAAACTATAACTAGAGAGCACTATTGCACTATAACTAGAGGGCACTATTACACTATAACTAGAGGGCACTATTACACTATAACTAGAGAGCACTATTACACTATAACAAGAGGGCACTATTACACTATAACTAGAGGGCACTATTACACTATAACTAGAGAGCACTATTACACTATAACTAGAGGGCACTATTACACTATAACTATAGAGAACTATTATACTATAACTAGAGGGCATATTACACTATAACTAGAGAGCACTATTACACTATAACTAGAGAGCACTATTACACTATAACTAGAGAGCACTATTACACTATAACTAGAGGGCAATATTATGCTATAACTAGAGGGCACTATTACACTATAACTAGCGGACACTATAACACTATAACTATAGGGCACTATTATACTATAGCTAGAGGGCACTATTACACTATAACTAGAGGGAACTATGACACTATAACTAGAGGGCACTATTACACTATAACTAGAGGGCACTATTATACTATAACTAGAGGGCACAATTATACTATAACTAGAGGGCACTATTACACTATAACTAGAGGGCACTATTATGCTATAACTAGAGGGCACTATTACACTATAACTAGAGGGCACTATTACACTATAACTGGAGGGCACTATTACACTATAACTAGAGGGCACTATTACACTATAAGTAGAGAGCACTATTACACTATAACTAGAGAGCACTGTTACACTATAACGAGAGCGCACTATTACACTATAACTAGAGAGCACTATTACACTATAACTAGAGGGCACTATTATACTCTAACTAGAGGGCAATATTATACTATAACTAGAGGGCACTATTACACTATAACTAGAGGGCACTATTCCACTATTACTAGAGAGCACTATTACACTATAACTAAAGGGCACTATTATACTATAACTAGAGGGCACTATTACACTATAACTAGAGGGCACTATTACACTATAACTAGAGAGCACTATTACACTATAACTAGAGAGCACTATTACACTATAACTAGAGGGCACTATTACACTATAACTAGAGAGCACTATTACACTATAACTAGAGGGCACTATTACACTATAGCTAGAGGGCACAATTACACTATAACGAAAGGGCACTATTATACGATAACTAGAGGGTACTAATATACTATAACTAGAGGGCACTATTACACAATAACTAAAGGGCACTATTACATTATAACTAGAGGGCACTATTACACTATAACTAGAGAGCACTATTACACTATTACTAGAGGGCACTATTATACTATAACTAGTGAGCACTATTACACTATAACTAGAGGGCAATATTACACTATAACTAGAGGGCACTATTACACTATAACTAGAGAGCACTATTACACTATAACTAGAGGACACTATTACACTATAACTAGAGGGCACTATTACACTATAACTAGAGAGCACTATTACACTATAACTAGAGGGCAATATTACACTATAACTAGAGGGCACTATTACACTATAACTAGAGAGCACTATTACACTATAACTAGAGGACACTATTACACTATAACTAGAGGGCACTATTACACTATAACTAGAGGGCACTATTACACTATAACTAGAGGGCAATATTACACTATAACTAGAGGGCACTATTACACTATAACTAGAGGGCACTATTATACTATAGCTAGAGGGCACTATTACACTATAACTAAAGGGCACTATTATACTATAAATAGAGGGTACTATTATACTATAACTAGAGAGCACTATTACACTATAACTAGAGGGCACTATTACACTATAACTAGAGAGCACTATTACACTATAACTAGAGGGCACTATTACACTATAACTAGATTGCACTATTACACTATAAATAGAGGGCACTATTGCACTATAACTAGAGAGCACTATTACACTATAACTAGAGGGCACTATTACACTATAACTAGAGGGCACAATTACACTATAACGAAAGGGCACTATTATACGATAACTAGAGGGTACTAATATACTATAACTAGAGGGCACTATTACACAATAACTAAAGGGCACTATTACATTATAACTAGAGGGCACTATTACACTATAACTAGAGAGCACTATTACACTATTACTAGAGGGCACTATTATACTATAACTAGTGAGCACTATTACACTATAACTAGAGGGCAATATTACACTATAACTAGAGGGCACTATTACACTATAACTAGAGAGCACTATTACACTATAACTAGAGGACACTATTACACTATAACTAGAGGGCACTATTACACTATAACTAGAGAGCACTATTACACTATAACTAGAGGGCAATATTACACTATAACTAGAGGGCACTATTACACTATAACTAGAGAGCACTATTACACTATAACTAGAGGACACTATTACACTATAACTAGAGGGCACTATTACACTATAACTAGAGGGCACTATTACACTATAACTAGAGGGCAATATTACACTATAACTAGAGGGCACTATTACACTATAACTAGAGGGCACTATTATACTATAGCTAGAGGGCACTATTACACTATAACTAAAGGGCACTATTATACTATAAATAGAGGGTACTATTATACTATAACTAGAGAGCACTATTACACTATAACTAGAGGGCACTATTACACTATAACTAGAGAGCACTATTACACTATAACTAGAGGGCACTATTACACTATAACTAGATTGCACTATTACACTATAAATAGAGGGCACTATTGCACTATAACTAGAGAGCACTATTACACTATAACTAGAGGGCACTATTACACTATAACTAGAGGGCACTATAACACTATAACTAGAGTGCACTATTACACTATAACTAGAGAGCACTATTACACTATAACTAGAGAGCACTATTACACTATAACTAGAGGGCACTATTACACTATATCTAGAGGGCAATATTATACTATAACTAGAGGGCACTATTATACTATAACTAAAGGGCACTATTGCACTATAAATAGAGGGCAATATTACACTATAACTAGAGGGCACTATTACACTATAACGAGAGAGCACTATTACACTATAACTAGAGAGCACTATTACACTATAACTAGAGGGCACTATTATACTATAGCTAGAGGGCACTATTACACTATAAATAGAGAGCACTATTACACTATAACTAGAGAGCACTATTACACTATAACTAGAGAGCACTATTACACAATAAATAGAGGGCACTATTACACTATAACTAGAGGGCACTATTACACTATAACTAGATTGCACTATTACACTATAACTAGAGGGCACTATTGCACTATAACTAGAGACCACTATTACACTATAACTAGAGGGCACAATTACACTATAACTAGAGCGCACTATAACACTATAACTAGAGTGCACTATTACACTATAACTAGAGGGCACTATTATACTATATCTAGAGGGCAATATTATACTATAACTAGAGGGCACTATTATACTATAACTAGAGGGCACTATTGCACTATAAATAGAGGGCAATATTACACTATAACTAGAGGGCACTATTACACTATAACGAGAGAGCACTATTACACTATAACTAGAGAGCACTATTACACTATAACTAGAGGGCACTATTATACTATAGCTAGAGGGCACTATTACACTATAAATAGAGAGCACTATTACACTATAACTAGAGAGCACTATTACACTATAACTAGAGGGCACTATTATACTATAACTAGAGGGCAATATTATACTATAACTAGAGGGCACTATTACACTATAACTAGAGGGCACTATTCCACTATTACTAGAGAGCACTATTACACTATAACTAAAGGGCACTATTATACTATAACTAGAGGGCACTATTACACTATAACTAGAGGGCACTATTACACTATAACTAGAGGGCACTATTGCACTATAACTAGAGAGCACTATTGCACTATAACTGCAGAGCACTATTACACTATAACTAGAGGGCACTATTACACTATAACTAGAGGGCACTATTACACTATAACTAGAGGGCACTATTACAATATAACTAGAGGACACTATTACACTATAACTAGAGGGCACTATTACACTATAACTAGAGGGCACTATTACACTATAACTAGAGGGCACTATTACACTATAACTAGACTTCACTATTACACTATAACTAGAGAGCACTATTGCACTATAACTAGAGGGCACTATTACACTATAACTAGAGGGCACTATTACACTATAACTAGAGAGCACTATTACACTATAACAAGAGGGCACTATTACACTATAACTAGAGGGCACTATTACACTATAACTAGAGAGCACTATTACACTATAACTAGAGGGCACTATTACACTATAACTATAGAGAACTATTATACTATAACTAGAGGGCATATTACACTATAACTAGAGAGCACTATTACACTATAACTAGAGAGCACTATTACACTATAACTAGAGAGCACTATTACACTATAACTAGAGGGCAATATTATGCTATAACTAGAGGGCACTATTACACTATAACTAGCGGACACTATAACACTATAACTATAGGGCACTATTATACTATAGCTAGAGGGCACTATTACACTATAACTAGAGGGAACTATGACACTATAACTAGAGGGCACTATTACACTATAACTAGAGGGCACTATTATACTATAACTAGAGGGCACAATTATACTATAACTAGAGGGCACTATTACACTATAACTAGAGGGCACTATTATGCTATAACTAGAAGGCACTATTACACTATAACTAGAGGGCACTATTACACTATAACTGGAGGGCACTATTACACTATAACTAGAGGGCACTATTACACTATAAGTAGAGAGCACTATTACACTATAACTAGAGAGCACTGTTACACTATAACGAGAGCGCACTATTACACTATAACTAGAGAGCACTATTACACTATAACTAGAGGGCACTATTACACTATAACTGGAGAGCACTGTTACACTATAACTAGAGAGCACTATTACACTATAACTAGAGGGCACTATTACACTATAACTAGAGAGCACTATTACACTATAACTAGATAGCACTATTACACTATAACTAGAGAGCACTATTACACTATAACTAGAGAGCACTATTACACTATAACTAGAGGGCACTATTACACTATAACTAGAGGGCACTATTACACTATAAGTAGAGGGCACTATTACACTATAACTAGAGGGCACTATTACACTATAACTGGAGAGCACTATTACACTATAACTAGAGATCACTATTATACTATAACTAGAGGGCACTATTACACTATGACTAGAGGGCACTATTACACTATAACTAGAGGGCACTATTGCACTATAACTAGAGAGCACTATTGCACTATAACTGGAGAGCACTATTACACTATAACTAGAGGGCACTATTACACTATAACTAGAGGGCACTATTACACTAGAGGACACTATTACACTATAACTAGAGGGCACTATTACACTATAACTAGAGGGCACTATTACACTATAACTAGACTTCACTATTACACTATAACTAGAGAGCACTATTGCACTATAACTAGAGGGCACTATTACACTATAACTAGAGGGCACTATTACACTTTAACTAGAGAGCACTATTACACTATAACTAGAGGGCACTATTACACTATAACTATAGAGAACTATTATACTATAACTAGAGGGCATATTACACTATAACTAGAGAGCACTATTACACTATAACCAGAGAGCACTATTACACTATAACTAGAGAGCACTATTACACTATAACCAGAGGGCAATATTATGCTATAACTAGAGGGCACTATTACACTATAACTAGAGGACACTATAACACTATAACTATAGGGCACTATTATACTATAGCTAGAGGGCACTATTACACTATAACTAGAGGGAACTATGACACTATAACTAGAGGGCACTATTACACTATAACTAGAGAGCACTATTACACTATAACTAGAGGGCACTATTACACTATAACTATAGAGAACTATTATACTATAACTAGAGGGCATATTACACTATAACTAGAGGGCACTATTACACTATAACTGGAGAGCACTGTTACACTATAACTAGAGAGCACTATTACACTATAACTAGAGGGCACTATTACACTATAACTAGAGAGCACTATTACACTATAACTAGATAGCACTATTACACTATAACTAGAGAGCACTATTACACTATAACTAGAGAGCACTATTACACTATAACTAGAGGGCACTATTACACTATAACTAGAGGGCACTATTACACTATAAGTAGAGGGCACTATTACACTATAACTAGAGGGCACTATTACACTATAACTGGAGAGCACTATTACACTATAACTAGAGATCACTATTATACTATAACTAGAGGGCACTATTACACTATGACTAGAGGGCACTATTACACTATAACTAGAGGGCACTATTGCACTATAACTAGAGAGCACTATTGCACTATAACTGGAGAGCACTATTACACTATAACTAGAGGGCACTATTACACTATAACTAGAGGGCACTATTACACTAGAGGACACTATTACACTATAACTAGAGGGCACTATTACACTATAACTAGAGGGCACTATTACACTATAACTAGACTTCACTATTACACTATAACTAGAGAGCACTATTGCACTATAACTAGAGGGCACTATTACACTATAACTAGAGGGCACTATTACACTTTAACTAGAGAGCACTATTACACTATAACTAGAGGGCACTATTACACTATAACTATAGAGAACTATTATACTATAACTAGAGGGCATATTACACTATAACTAGAGAGCACTATTACACTATAACCAGAGAGCACTATTACACTATAACTAGAGAGCACTATTACACTATAACCAGAGGGCAATATTATGCTATAACTAGAGGGCACTATTACACTATAACTAGAGGACACTATAACACTATAACTATAGGGCACTATTATACTATAGCTAGAGGGCACTATTACACTATAACTAGAGGGAACTATGACACTATAACTAGAGGGCACTATTACACTATAACTAGAGAGCACTATTACACTATAACTAGAGGGCACTATTACACTATAACTATAGAGAACTATTATACTATAACTAGAGGGCATATTACACTATAACTAGAGAGCACTATTACACTATAACCAGAGAGCACTATTACACTATAACTAGAGAACACTATTACACTATAACCAGAGGGCACAATTATACTATAACTAGAGGGCACTATTACACTATAACTAGAGGGCACTATTATGCTATAACTAGAGGGCACTATTACACTATAACTAGAGGGCACTATTACACTATAACTGGAGGGCACTATTACACTATAACTAGAGGGCACTATAACACTATAACTAGAGAGCACTATTACACTATAACTAGAGAGCACTGTTACACTATAACTAGAGCGCACTATTACACTATAACTAGAGAGCACTATTACACTATAACTAGAGGGCACTATTACACTATAACTGGAGAGCACTATTACACTATAACTAGAGAGCACTATTACACTATAACTAGAGGGCACTATTACACTATAACTAGAGAGCATTATTACACTATAACTAGATAGCACTATTACACTATAACTAGAGAGCACTATTACACTATAACTAGAGAGCACTATTACACTATAACTAGAGGGCACTATTACACTATAACTAGAGGGCACTATTACACTATAAGTAGAGGGACTATTACACTATAACTAGAGGGCACTATTACACTATAACTAGAGGGCACTATTACACTAGAGGACACTATTACACTATAACTAGAGGGCACTATTACACTATAACTAGAGGGCACTATTACACTATAACTAGACTTCACTATTACACTATAACTAGAGAGCACTATTGCACTATAACTAGAGGGCACTATTACACTATAACTAGAGGGCACTATTACACTATAACTAGAGAGCACTATTACACTATAACTAGAGGGCACTATTACACTATAACTATAGAGAACTATTATACTATAACTAGAGGGCATATTACACTATAACTAGAGAGCACTATTACACTATAACCAGAGAGCACTATTACACTATAACTAGAGAGCACTATTACACTATAACCAGAGGGCAATATTATGCTATAACTAGAGGGCACTATTACACTATAACTAGAGGACACTATAACACTATAACTATAGGGCACTATTATACTATAGCTAGAGGGCACTATTACACTATAACTAGAGGGAACTATGACACTATAACTAGAGGGCACTATTACACTATAACTAGAGAGCACTATTACACTATAACTAGAGGGCACTATTACACTATAACTATAGAGAACTATTATACTATAACTAGAGGGCATATTACACTATAACTAGAGAGCACTATTACACTATAACCAGAGAGCACTATTACACTATAACTAGAGAGCACTATTACACTATAACCAGAGGGCACAATTATACTATAACTAGAGGGCACTATTACACTATAACTAGAGGGCACTATTATGCTATAACTAGAGGGCACTATTACACTATAACTAGAGGGCACTATTACACTATAACTGGAGGGCACTATTACACTATAACTAGAGGGCACTATAACACTATAACTAGAGAGCACTATTACACTATAACTAGAGAGCACTGTTACACTATAACTAGAGCGCACTATTACACTATAACTAGAGAGCACTATTACACTATAACTAGAGGGCACTATTACACTATAACTGGAGAGCACTATTACACTATAACTAGAGAGCACTATTACACTATAACTAGAGGGCACTATTACACTATAAATAGAGAGCACTATTACACTATAACTAGATAGCACTATTACACTATAACTAGAGAGCACTATTACACTATAACTAGAGAGCACTATTACACTATAACTAGAGGGCACTATTACACTATAACTAGAGGGCACTATTACACTATAAGTAGAGGGCACTATTACACTATAACTAGAGGGCACTATTACACTATAACTGGAGAGCACTGTTACACTATAACTAGAGAGCACTATTATACTATAACTAGAGGGCACTATTACACTATAACTGGAGAGCACTATTACACTATAACTAGAGATCACTATTACACTATAACTAGAGGGCACTATTACATTATAACTGGAGAGCACTATTACACTATAACTAGAGGGCACTATTACACTATAACTAGAGGGCACTATTACACTATAACTAGAGAGCACTATTACACTATAACTAGAGGGCACTATTATACTATAACTAGAGAGCACTATTACACTATAACTAGAGGGCACTATTACACTATAACTAGAGGGCACTATTACACTATAACTAGAGAGCACTATTACACTGTAACTAGAGGGCACTATTACACTATAAATAGAGAGCACTATTACACTATAACTAGAGAGCACTACTGCACTGTAACTAGAGGGCACTATTATACTATAACTAGAGAGCACTATTACACTATAACTAGAGGGCGCTATTACACTATAACTAGAGAGCACTATTATACTATAACTAGAGGGCACTATTACACTATAACTAGAGAGCACTATTGCACTATAACTAGAGGGCACTATTACACTAAACTAGATTAGATGGTGCTATTACAATAAACTAAATGGAGGGTGCTATTGCACTAAAAACTATTCTAAGGGGCGCTATTACACTAAACGAGGGTAGACATATCACACCAATCCAGAATGCACTATTACACTAAACTAAACAAGGGGTTCTTTTACACACCCTAGTAAGAGGTGCTCTATCTTCAGGGATGTGCTTTTCCAATCTCCACTCTGGCCGTTAACTTCTATTACCTAAGATTTCACTAATAGAGTGCAATGATATTTTATGGACAATCCCTTTAAGAACTTTGGATGAATTTTCTGATCTTTCAGATTCTTTCAGTGTAGAAGAGATCTAGACATGTGTAATTCCAGATGGTAGGTTAGTCATCAGAAATACCTAAGAACACAGACACCATGATCACGTGATCTTCTTGAGATCCCCACTCTGGTACAGGACATGATTGTGTTTTCTATGGCCATTGTAAAATGACATGTCTGAAGATTTCAGAAGTGCTGGTGGCTGAAACATTCATTGATCACTATGATGGAGGCCACAGTGGTCTCGTTCCAAATAAACTCCATAGACAGCACTCTACATTGAAATATCAACAACTCAAAACTAAAAGCGCTAAGATCTATGACTCGTAGAAGCTGGAGATGTGACTTGTAGAAACTGGAGATGTGACTGGTATTAGCCGGAGATGTAACTTGTAGAAGCCGAAGATGTGAGTTGTTGAAGCCGGAGATGTGACTCATAGAGGCAGGAGATATGAGTTGTAGAAGCCGGAGATGTGACCTGTAGAAGCCAGAGATGTGACCTGTAAAAGCTGGAGCTGTGACTTGTAGAAGCCAGAGATGTGACCTGTAGAAGCCGGAGATGTGAGTTGTAGAAGCCGGAGATGTGACTCATAGAAGCTGGAGATGTGATTTGTAGAAGCCGGAGATGTGACCTGTAGAAGCCGGAGATGTGACTTGTAAAAGCCGGAGATGTAACTTGTAGAAGCCAGAGATGTGACTTGTAGAAGCCGGAGATGTGACCTGTAGAAGCCAGAGATGTGACATGTAGAAGCCGGAGATGTGACTTGTAGAAGCTGGAGATGTGACTTGTAGAAGCCGGAGATGTGACCTGTAGAAGCCGGAGAAGTGACTTGTAGAAGCTGGAGATGTCACCTGTAGAAGCCGGAGATGTGACCTGTAGAAGCCGGAGATGTGACTTGTAGAAGCTGGAGATGTGACCTGTAGAAGTTGGAGATGTGACCTGTAGAAGCCGGAGATGTAACTTGTAGAAGTCGGAGATATGACCTATAGAAGTTGGAGATGTGACTTGTAGAAGCCGGAGATGTGACCTGTAGAGGTTGGAGATGTGACCTGTAGAAGCTGGAGATGTGACTTGTAAAAGCCGGAGATGTAACTTGTAGAAGCCAGAGATGTGACTTGTAGAAGCCGGAGATGTGACCTGTAGAAGCCAGAGATGTGACCTGTAGAAGCCGGAGATGTGACTTGTAGAAGCTGGAGATGTCACCTGTAGAATCCGGAGATGTGACCTGTAGAAGCCGGAGATGTGACTTGTAGAAGCCGGAGATGTGATCTGTAGAGGTTGGAGATGTGACCTGTAGAAGCCGGAGATGTGACTTGTAGAAGCCGGAGATGTGACTTGTAGAAGCTGGAGATGTGACTTGTAGAAGCCGGAGATGTGACCTGTAGAAGCCGGAGAAGTGACTTGTAGAAACTGGAGATGTCACCTGTAGAAGCCGGAGATGTGACCTGTAGAAGCCGGAGATGTGACTTGTAGAAGCTGGAGATGTGACGTGTAGAAGTTGGAGATGTGACCTGTAGAAGCCGGAGATGTAACTTGTAGAAGTCGGAGATATGACCTATAGAAGTTGGAGATGTGACTTGTAGAAGCCGGAGATGTGACCTGTAGAGGTTGGAGATGTGACCTGTAGAAGCCGGAGATGTGACTTGTAGAAGCCGGAGATGTGACTTGTAGAAGCCGGAGATGTGACTTGTAGAAGCCGGAGATGTGACCTGTAGAAGTTGGAGATGTGAACTGTAGAAGTTGGAGATGCGACCTGTATAAGCTGGAGATGTATCATGTAGAAGCCGGAGATGCGACTTGTAGAAGCTGGAGATGTGACCTGTAGAAGCCGGAGATGTGACTTGTAGAAGCCGGAGATGTGACTTGTAGAAGTCGGAGATGTGACCTGTAGAAGCCGAAGATGTGACTTGTAGAAGCCGGAGATGTAACTTGTAGAAGCCGGAGATGCGACCTGTATAAGCTGGAGATATATCTTGTAGAAGCTGGAGATGTGACTTGTAGAAGCTGGAGATGTGACCTGTAGAAGCCGGAGATGTGACTTGTAGAAGCTGGAGATGTATCCTGTAGAAGCCGGAGATGCGACCTGTATAAGCTGGAGATGTATCTTGTAGAAGCCGGCGATGTCACCTGTAGAAGCCGGAGATGTGACTTATAGAAGCTGGAGATGTGACCTGTAGAAGTTGGAGATGTGACCTGTAGAAGCCGGAGATGTGACTTGTAGAAGCCGGAGATGTGACCTGTAGAAGCTGGAGATGTGACTTTTAGAAGCCGGAGATGTAACTTGTAGAAGCCAGAGATGTGACTTGTAGAAGTCGGAGATGTGACCTGTAGAAGCCGGAGATGTGACCTGTAGAAGCCAGAGATGTAACTTGTAGAAGCCGGAGATGTGACTTGTAGAAGCCAGAGATGTGACTTGTAGAAGCCGGAGATATGAGTTGTAGAAGCCGGAGATGTGACTCGTAGAACCCGGAGATGTAAGTTGTAGAAGCCGGAGATGCGACCTGTATAAGCTGGAGATGTATCTTGTAGAAGCCGGAGATGTGACTTGTAGAAGCTGGAGATGTGACCTGTAGAAGCCGGAGATGTGACTTGTAGAAGCTGGAGATGTGACTTGTAGAAGCCGGAGATGTGACCTGTAAAAGCCGAAGATGTGACTTGTAGAAGACGGAGATGCGACCTGTATAAGCTGAAGATGTATCTTGTAGAAGCCGGAGATGTGACCTGTAGAAGCCGGAGATGTGACATGTAGAAGCCGGAGATGTAACTTGTAGAAGCCGGAGATGCGACCTGTATAAGCTGGAGATATATCTTGTAGAAGCTGGAGATGTGACTTGTAGAAGCTGGAGATGTGACCTGTAGAAGCCGGAGATGTGACTTGTAGAAGCTGGAGATGTATCCTGTAGAAGCCGGAGATGCGACCTGTATAAGCTGGAGATGTATCTTGTAGAAGCCGGCGATGTCACCTGTAGAAGCCGGAGATGTGACTTATAGAAGCTGGAGATGTGACCTGTAGAAGTTGGAGATGTGACCTGTAGAAGCAGGAGATGTGACTTGTAGAAGCCGGAGATGTGACCTGTAGAAGCTGGAGATGTGACTTTTAGAAGCCGGAGATGTAACTTGTAGAAGCCAGAGATGTGACTTGTAGAAGTCGGAGATGTGACCTGTAGAAGCCGGAGATGTGACCTGTAGAAGCCAGAGATGTAACTTGTAGAAGCCGGAGATGTGACTTGTAGAAGCCAGAGATGTGACTTGTAGAAGCCGGAGATATGAGTTGTAGAAGCCGGAGATGTGACTCGTAGAACCCGGAGATGTAAGTTGTAGAAGCCGGAGATTCGACCTGTATAAGCTGGAGATGTATCTTGTAGAAGCCGGAGATGTGACTTGTAGAAGCTGGAGATGTGACCTGTAGAAGCCGGAGATGTGACTTGTAGAAGCTGGAGATGTGACTTGTAGAAGCCGGAGATGTGACCTGTAGAAGCCGAAGATGTGACTTGTAGAAGACGGAGATGCGACCTGTATAAGCTGGAGATGTATCTTGTAGAAGCCGGAGATGTGACCTGTAGAAGCCGGAGATGTGACATGTAGAAGCCGGAGATGTGACCTGTAGAAGCCGGAGATGTGACATGTAGAAGCCGGAGATGTGACTTATAGAAGCTGGAGATGTGACCTGTAGAAGTTGGAAATGTGACCTTTAGAAGCCTGATATGTGACCTGTAGAAGCCGGAGATGTAACTTGTAGAAGCCAGAGATGTGACTTATAGAAGTCGGAGATGTGACCTGTAGAAGCCGGAGATGTGACTTGTAGAAGCTGGAGATGTGACCTGTAGAAGTTGGAGATGTGACCTGTAGAAGCCGGAGATGTAACTTGTAGAAGTCGGAGATATGACCTATAGAAGTTGGAGATGTGACTTGTAGAAGCCGGAGATGTGACCTGTAGAGGTTGGAGATGTGACCTGTAGAAGCCGGAGATGTGACTTGTAGAAGCCGAAGATGTGACTTGTAGAAGCTGGAGATGTGACTTGTAGAAGCCGGAGATGTGACCTGTAGAAGCCGGAGAAGTGACTTGTAGAAGCTGGAGATATCACCTGTAGAAGCCGGAGATGTGACCTGTAGAAGCCGGAGATGTGACTTGTAGAAGCTGGAGATGTGACGTATAGAAGTTGGAGATGTGACCTGTAGAAGCCGGAGATGTAACTTGTAGAAGTCGGAGATATGACCTATAGAAGTTGGAGATGTGACTTGTAGAAGCCGGAGATGTGACCTGTAGAGGTTGGAGATGTGACCTGTAGAAGCCGGAGATGTGACTTGTAGAAGCCAGAGATGTGACTTGTAGAAGCCGGAGATATGAGTTGTAGAAGCCGGAGATGTGACTCGTAGAACCCGGAGATGTAAGTTGTAGAAGCCGGAGATTCGACCTGTATAAGCTGGAGATGTATCTTGTAGAATCCGGAGATGTGACTTGTAGAAGCTGGAGATGTGACCTGTAGAAGCCGGAGATGTGACTTGTAGAAGCTGGAGATGTGACTTGTAGAAGCCGGAGATGTGACCTGTAGAAGCCGAAGATGTGACTTGTAGAAGACGGAGATGCGACCTGTATAAGCTGGAGATGTATCTTGTAGAAGCCGGAGATGTGACCTGTAGAAGCCGGAGATGTGACATGTAGAAGCCGGAGATGTGACCTGTAGAAGCCGGAGATGTGACATGTAGAAGCCGGAGATGTGACTTATAGAAGCTGGAGATGTGACCTGTAGAAGTTGGAAATGTGACCTGTAGAAGCCTGATATGTGACCTGTAGAAGCCGGAGATGTAACTTGTAGAAGCCAGAGATGTGACTTATAGAAGTCGGAGATGTGACCTGTAGAAGCCGGAGATGTGACTTGTAGAAGCTGGAGATGTGACCTGTAGAAGTTGGAGATGTGACCTGTAGAAGCCGGAGATGTAACTTGTAGAAGTCGGAGCTATGACCTATAGAAGTTGGAGATGTGACTTGTAGAAGCCGGAGATGTGACCTGTAGAGGTTGGAGATGTGACCTGTAGAAGCCGGAGATGTGACTTGTAGAAGCCGAAGATGTGACTTGTAGAAGCTGGAGATGTGACTTGTAGAAGCCGGAGATGTGACCTGTAGAAGCCGGAGAAGTGACTTGTAGAAGCTGGAGATGTCACCTGTAGAAGCCGGAGATGTGACCTGTAGAAGCCGGAGATGTGACTTGTAGAAGCTGGAGATGTGACGTATAGAAGTTGGAGATGTGACCTGTAGAAGCCGGAGATGTAACTTGTAGAAGTCGGAGATATGACCTATAGAAGTTGGAGATGTGACTTGTAGAAGCCGGAGATGTGACCTGTAGAGGTTGGAGATGTGACCTGTAGAAGCCGGAGATGTGACTTGTAGAAGCCGGAGATGTGACTTGTAGAAGCCGGAGATGTGACTTGTAGAAGCCGGAGATGTGACCTGTAGAAGTTGGAGATGTGAACTGTAGAAGTTGGAGATGCGACCTGTATAAGCTGGAGATGTATCATGTAGAAGCCGGAGATGCGACTTGTAGAAGCTGGAGATGTGACCTGTAGAAGCCGGAGATGTGACTTGTAGAAGCCGGAGATGTGACTTGTAGAAGCCGGAGATGTAACTTGTAGAAGCCGGAGATGCGACCTGTATAAGCTGGAGATGTATCTTGTAGAAGCTGGAGATGTGACTTGTAGAAGCTGGAGATGTGACCTGTAGAAGCCGGAGATGTGACTTGTAGAAGCTGGAGATGTATCCTGTAGAAGCCGGAGATGCGACCTGTATAAGCTGGAGATGTATCTTGTAGAAGCCGGAGATGTCACCTGTAGAAGCCGGAGATGTGACTTATAGAAGCTGGAGATGTGACCTGTAGAAGTTGGAGATGTGACCTGTAGAAGCCGGAGATGTGACTTGTAGAAGCCGGAGATGTGACCTGTAGAAGCTGGAGATGTGACTTGTAGAAGCCGGAGATGTAACTTGTAGAAGCCAGAGATGTGACTTGTAGAAGTCGGAGATGTGACCTGTAGAAGCCGGAGATGTGATCTGTAGAAGCCAGAGATGTAACTTGTAGAAGCCGGAGATGTGACTTGTAGAAGCCAGAGATGTGACTTGTAGAAGCCGGAGATGTGACTCGTAGAACCCGGAGATGTGAGTTGTAGAAGCCGGAGATGCGACCTGTATAAGCTGGAGATGTATCTTGTAGAAGCCGGAGATGTGACTTGTAGAAGCTGGAGATGTGACCTGTAGAAGCCGGAGATGTGACTTGTAGAAGCTGGAGATGCGACCTGTATAAGCTGGAGATGTATCTTGTAGAAGCCGGAGATGTGACCTGTAGAAGCCGAAGATGTGACTTGTAGAAGACGGAGATGCGACCTGTATAAGCTGGAGATGTATCTTGTAGAAGCCGGAGATGTGACCTGTAGAAGTTGGAGATGTGACCTGTAGAAGCTGGAGATGTGACCTGTAGAAGCCGGAGATGTGACATGTAGAAGCCGCAGATGTGACTTATAGAAGCTGGAGATGTGACCTGTAGAAGTTGGAAATGTGACCTGTAGAAGCCTGATATGTGACCTGTAGAAGCCGGAGATGTAACTTGTAGAAGCCAGAGATGTGACTTGTAGAAGTCGGAGATGTGACCTGTAGAAGTTGGAGATGTGACTTGTAGAAGCCGGAGATGTGACCTGTAGAAGCCTGAGATGTGACCTGTAGAAGCCGGAGATGTGACTTGTAGAAGCCGGAGATGTGACCTGTAGAAGCCTGAGATGTGACGTGTAGAAGCCGGAGATGTAACTTGTAGAAGCCAGAGATGTGACTTGTAGAAGTCGGAGATGTGACCTGTAGAAGCCAGAGATGTGACCTGTAGTAGTTGGAGATGTGACTTGTAGAAGCCGGAGATGTAACTTGTAGAAGCCGGAGATATAACTTGTAGAAGCCAGACATGTGACTTGTAGAATTCGGAGATGTGACCTGTAGAAGCCGGAGATGTGACCTGTAGAAGCCAGAGATGTAACTTGTAGAAGCCGGAGATGTAACTTGTAGAAGCCAGAGATGTGACTTGTAGAAGTCGGAGATGTGACCTGTAGAAGCCGGAGATGTGACCTGTAGTAGTTGGAGATGTGACTTGTAGATGCCGGAGATGTAACTTGTAGAAGCCGGAGATATAACTTTTAGAAGCCAGACATGTGACTTGTAGAAGCCAGAGATGTGACTTGTAGAAGCCAGAGATGTGACCTGTAGAAGCCGGAGAAGTGACTCGTACAACCCGGAGATGTGAGTTGTAGAAGCCGGAGATGTGACCTGTAGTAGTTGGAGATGTGACCTGTAGAAGCCGGAGATGTGACCTGTAGAAGCCAGAGATGTAACTTGTAGAAGCCGGAGATGTGACTTGTAGAAGCCAGAGATGTGACTTGTAGAAGCCAGAGATGTGACCTGTAGAAGCCGGAGAAGTGACTCGTAGAACCCGGAGATGTGAGTTGTAGAAGCCGGAGATGCGACCTGTATAAGCTGGAGATGTATCTTGTAGAAGCTGGAGATGTGACCTGTAGAAGCCAGAGATGTGACCTGTAGAAGTTGGAGATGTGACTTGTAGAAGCCGGAGATGTGACTTGTAGAAGCCGGAGATGTGACTTGTAGAAGCCAGAGATGTGACCTGTAGAAGCCGGAGATGTAACTTGTAGAAGCCAGAGATGTGACTTGTAGAAGTCGGAGATGTGAGTTGTAGAAGCCGGAGATGTGACTTGTAGAAGCCGGAGATGTGACTTGTAGAAGCCGGAGATATGAGTTGTAGAAACTGGAGATGTGACCTGTAGAAGCCGGAGATGTGACCTGTAGAAGCTGGAGATGTGACCTGTAGAAGTTGGAGATGTGACCTGTAGAAGCCGGAGTTGTGACTTGTAGAAGCTGGAGATGTGACCTGTAAAAGTTGGAGATGTGACCTGTAGAAGCCGGAGATGTAACTTGTAGAAGCCGGAGATGTGACCTTTATAAGCTTGAGATGTATCTTGTAGAAGCCGGAGGTGTGACTTGTAGAAGCTGGAGATTTGACCTGTAGAAGCCGGAGATGTAACTTGTAGAAGCCTGAGATGTAACTTGTAGAAGCCGGAAATGTGAGTTGTAGAAGCCGGAGATGTGACCTGTAGAAGCTGGAGATGTGACTCGTAGAAGCCGGAGATGTGACCTGTAGAAGCAGGAGATGTGACTCGTAGAAGCCGGAGATGTGACTTGTAGAAGCCGGAGATATGACTTGTAGAAGCCGGATTTGTCACTCGTAGAGACTGGAGCTGTGACTTACAGAGGCTGGAGGTTTGACTCCTAGATGCTAGAGCTGTGACCCATAGAAGCTTGAGCTATGTATGACTCATAGAGGCTGGAGCTGTGACCCGTATGGGCTGGAGTTGTGACTTGTAGATGCTGGAGCTGTCACTCGTAGAAGCTGGAGCTGTGACTCGTAGAGGCTGGAGTTGTCACCATAGATGCTGGAGCTATGACTTGTACAGGCTGGAGCTGTGTCTCGTAGATGTTGGAGCTGTTACTCATAGATGTTGTAGTTATCACTCATAGAGGCTGGAGCTGTGACCTGTAGATGCTGGAGTTGTCACTAGCAGAAGCTGGAGCTGTGACTTGTAGAGGCTGAAGCTGTGACTTGTAGATGCTGGAGCTGTGAGTCATAGAGGCTGGAGCTGTGACTCGTAGATGCTGGAGCTGTTAGTCATAGAGGCTGGAGCTGTCACTCGTTGATGCTGGAGCTGTGAGTCATAGAGGCTGGAGCTGTGACTCGTAGATGCTGGAGCTGTGACTTTTAGAGGCTGGAGCTGTGACTTGTAGAGGCTGGAGCTGTGACTTGTAGAGGCTGGAGCTGTGACTCGTAGATGCTGGAGCTGTGACTCGTAGATGCTGGAGCTGTGACTTGTAGAGGCTGGAGCTGTGACTTGTAGAGCCTGGAGCTGTCAGTCGTAGATGTTGGAGTTGTCATTCGTAGAGCTTTGTATCCTAGAAGCCGAGATGCCTGTATAGTTATGTGAATGGTCGGGCCCCAGCTCATGTCCCCACTGATGTCTCTATACAGATGTAGCAGAGCTCAATGTGCTGTTCAGCTCTTTGGTGACCCATGACAATTCCCATGAGTTACAGCAGCCCCTAGAAAACATGAAGTAATATGTTGTTGAGCTATTTTCACATGACAAGCTCGGCTCTGCTACATCTGTGCAGGATTTGCTCAGTGACAGCTGCAAGCTCCTGAGTGCCCCGGTCTGGCCTCCATCTGCAGAGAAATCCTGTGCACGTCTCAAAACAAATGTTCACTCTGGCGTAGTAAAAAAATAATTACCAGCAAACACGCATGGCATGTAACCCTGAAATGTAGGAATAATGAAGGAAAGAATGCGAACCGCGGCCAGGCTACACGGCCGTCACATGGCAGCTGCCCCTTCCCATTGTACTGTATATCCTCTTACGCCTGCATATTGTCAGCACTCTGCAGCCCGTATAAATCTGCCGCTCCCTCTGAGCATTCTGGGACTTAATCACACACTTGACTTTTTGTATTTTCCATTAAGAGTTCAGAAAGATGGCCGCCAAGGGATCGGGTTTCGGGAACGTCTGCAGACCTCTTTATAGTACAGATACAAGATGGAGCAAGGACACCATTGTACGGTATCGGGGCCATATGAGCGATTGTGTAGGATGGGGAAAAACTGCAATAATACAAAAAACAGGAAAAATTCTATTGAGCGCAGACAAAGATCTGATCACTGAGACTGAACAATATCTCTCTGTAATGTCTATAATGCCTCAGACTGACTGTAGTCACTGTGTGCAGTCTCTTCCTCCTGTGCAGTCACTGTTTGTAGTCTCTTCCTCCTCCTGTGCAGCCTCTTCCTCCTCCTGTGCAGTCTCTGTGTGCAGTCTCCTCCTCCTCCTGTGTAGTCCCTGTTTGTAGTCTCTTCCTCCTGTACTGTCCTTGTGTGCAATCTCTTCCTCCTCCTGTGCATTCTCTTCCTCCTGTGCAGTCCCTGTGTGCAGTCTCTTCTTCCTCCTGTGCAGTCCTTGTGTGCAGTCTCCTCCTCCTCCTGTGCAGTCCCTGTATGTAGTCTCTTCCTCTTCCTGTGCATTCTCTTCCTCCTCCTGTGCAGTCCCTGTGTGCAGTCTCTTCCTCCTCCTGTGTAGTCTCTTCCTCCTCCTGTACAGTCCCTGTATGTAGTCTCTTCCTCTTCCTGTGCATTCTCTTCCTCCTCCTGTGCAGTCCCTGTGTGCAGTCTCTTCCTCCTCCTGTGCAGTCTCTTCCTCCTCCTGTGCAGTCTCTTCCTCTACTTGTGCTGTCACTGTGTGTAGTCTCTTCCTCCTCCTGTGCAGTCTCTTTCTCCTCCTGTGCAGTCCCTGTGTGCAGTCTCTTCCTCCTGTACTGTCCCTGTGTGCAATCTCTTCCTCCTCCTGTGCAGTATCTGTGTGAAATCTCTTCCTTCTCCTGTGCAGTCCCTGTGTGAAGTCTCTTCCTCCTCCTGTGCAGTCTCTTCCTCATACTGTACAGTCACTGTGTGTAGTCTCTTCCTCCTCCCGTGCAGTCTCTTCCTCCTACTGTACATTCACTGTGTTCAGTCTCTTCCTCCTCCTGTGTAGTCTCTTCCTCCTCCTGTACAGTCCCTGTGTGTACTCTCTTCCTCCTCCTGTGCAGTCTCTTCCTCCTCCTGAGCAGTTTCTGTGTGCAGTCTCTTCCTCCTGTGCAGTCTCTTCCTCCTGTGCAGTCTCTTCTTCTTCATGTGCAGTAATTATCTGTGGTCTCTTTTCCCTATGGTCTTAGTCTTTTGTGATGTATGCCTTGGGACCAGAAGAAGTTATTACATGCACTGTTGCACTTGGCAATCTCTGTATGGCTGAGCAGAGAGTTCTACAAATTACCCTGTTCCTGTATAACCATCATGGGCACTCCAACTCCCATCAGGCTCAGGAAGGCAGACTGCAATTAAGATGTGCCCTTTGGAAACATTACCACCACCATCAGCATTGCAACAGCCTAGGAGGAGAGCTGGGGAAATTGGTCGAGTCCATGGCTACAGTGACTAGTGCATGTACTACTATTCCCAGCCTCCCCTCCGGTTTGCTGCACTTATTTGCATACAGTCTTTTTGTATAGGTCTTTATCGGGTGTATGAGGTTTCTTCGGCTCGTATAATAATAATAATAATAGTCCTTTAATAGTCCCACAATGGGGAAATTCAGTGTGTTACAGCAGCAAAGATAAGCAGATACAAATACAAATACAACATGTACAGGAATATTCCAAGGTGAGAGGCATTACATTGATAGCAGACAGACAGATAGGGCGTAGCAGGGGGGGGGGGGGGATTTAACAGGCAGAGAGATATTTTCAGTTCTCTGTGTGTAATGATCTCCGCTTAGGTCGGTGTTGGTTGTACAGCCTAACCGCGGTGGGGAGGAAAGACTTCCGATAGCGCTCCTTCTCACACCTAGGGTGGAGCAGTCGGTCACTGACAGTACTGCTCAGCGCGATCACAGTCTCATGCATGGGATGGGACTTCTTCTTCTGCATGGAGCTCACCACGGACAGTATCCTTCTGTCACCCACCACCTGCACTGGGTCCAGTGGGCTCCCCAGGACAGAGCTGGCCCTTCTAATCAGCTTGTCAAGTTTATTTCTGTCCCTGGTTGATATACTGCTCCCCCAGCAGGCCACTCCAAAGAAGATGGCTTGCTCTACACATTGACCTCTATATTTCCCTACAAGAGATCCCGGGGAGGCTCGTATTCAGTCTCCATCTGGGACCTTCGGGTTCAGGAGGTGCGAAGGACTTAGAGGGACAGAAAGATGAAGATCTGGAAGAAATCAAATAACATCAAAATAACAAGCTTGCCACTTATTTCTGTGGGTTTGGCTCAGAAAAGTCAAGAATTAACCCCATTGAGTGATCCAGAGGCAAATCCATGACTCAAATCCGGGGTCAGCCATGTGACGTGTGAACATAGCCTAGGGAGTTGTGTAAGGTGGACATCCCCCAATCCCCATGACCAGTAGAGGCCATCTTGTATGTGAGAATTACCGCTGAAGCTTCGTCCAGCTCCTGTATCCCTTTATTACAAGGCTGACGTGTTCTCAGAAATGAGACGGGAAATTATCCATTTGCCTCCGTCACCCTCCTGTCTATAGGATGTCAATCACAGCCGTGAGAGCGGGAATAATTCCATTGTAAATACACAATGCGTGACTCCCTCCAGTGGAAAATGGGGCGCGCCGTCCGCTTCCTGAGCCGCGCGTCTCTTCTTTATGGAACCACAATAATGAAAACTGGAAAAAAAATGGAAACGTCGTCCTCAATAAATGTGATTCATAAAGAGAATATAAAGCAGAAGTGAAGCTTTACGAGGTCTGCGAGTCAGATGCCGGGAACCCGGACAACCCCGAATGGCTCCAATCTTGTTTGGTAATTACGGAGAATACGCTGATCTGCCAAATCTTAATAGAGTTTTATAGCAATGCCCAAAATTAAGAGGAAAAGCAAGAAGGCGGCGAGATCGGCAAGGAACAGATCTAAGACAAGTATGTAAGACGTTAGGGAAAGCTTGAGATGGAAGAATGCAATCATGGGATCGGATATCCAGTGAGGGGCTGCGCGCACATATGGCTCGCGGGATATTTACCTGACTGGGATCAAAGTGAGACATTTAGGGCTTTGGACTTTAAATGAGATGGCGATTATGGGCGATTTCTCATGTTCTAATGCATTGCAGGCGTCCCAGCAGTAAATAGCAGAGGGGGAGCCGCCGCACACTGAAATATTATTTCCTTTTAATGTTTAACATGATGCCAAACCAACATCCGAAAAGAATACGCAGAATTTCTCCAGGATGAAATGTGAACTTAAAGACCGGTCTGAGAGAAGCCCCAAATCCATCGCCACTGCCACCGCCACATAGTTTCCATTCTAAGACGACACGGAAGAAAAGAACAAAGGAACAAAAGTCCAGGTCTATTGTTAAAGGAGAACCTCCCAGTTATAGTGACCAGAAACCTGCCATAGCTCGTCCTGCTCTTCTGTCAATATGTCTGGCTTAGCTGCTGCCAAACCTCTCCAGATACATCTCACCTATCCAGAGCCCTGTCCTCTCCACACTTCCCTCATCTATCCTGACCACTCCATCCACTGCCATTACCTGTGACCTATCCATACCCGTGTCTATTCAAGATTCCCCTCAGATATCCAGACCACTTTTTCCCTCTTGTATCTGATCAGACTACTCTGTCTCCTGCACATTTCTCTGGCCTCCTCCAGACACTTCTGCCTCTCTAAACTGTGTTTCCCCCTCCAGACTCTTCTACCAATTCCAGAATTATCTGTTTTCTTTTATATACCTCTGTCCCCTTAAATCCTTTAGTCCCCTATAGACCATCTGTCCCCCCGACTCCTCTACCTGTCCCTCCAGACTCCTCTGCGCCATGCAGCCCTCTTTGTCCTCCTCCAGACTCCTCTGGCGTCTTCAAATCCCTCTGCCGATCTGACTGCTCTATCTCCTCCAGACTTATCTGTTCCTCCAGACTCCTCTATCACCTCATACCCCTCTGTCCTCCAGACCCCTCAGTGTCCTCAAGATTCTTTTGGCTCTTATAGACCCCTCAGCCCTGCTCTAAACCCAAGAGTCCTCCTCCAGACTCCCTTCTAGAAACCCCTGTACCCCCTAGACTCTTCTGCCTCCTTCAGGCCCCACTATACCACTTCAAACTCCTCTATCCCTTCTAGACTCCTCAATCCTCTCCAGACTCCTTTGTCCCCTCCAGATCTTTCTGTCCTCTCCAGACTCATCTGTCCATCTCCAGACCATTCTGCTCCCTTTAGACCTTTCTGTCTGCTCCAGACACCTCTGTCCCCACTACTCTTTCCCTCAAGACTTCTCTGTCCCCCTCCAGACTCCATTGTCCTTTCTGTCTTCTCATAATCTATTGAGGAGACTTGGGTGATGGTTGGTGTGCTCATCTGGCTTTACCCCTATGTATATGGCTACCTTTATGATCAGGCAATGATATCGGGTTATTCAATATTTTGCTCAAACATTTATCCAGAACACTTGATGGATTTTCCACTGATGGTTTCTCATAAGGTTTGCCATATTAATGGTCGCTCTATCTATGGAGGACCTGGTGACTGAGACCACTGCTGAGCTCTGAAAAGATGGAGTCACATACTGTAGCCTGGGGAGGTGAATGGGCTTATGATAGACGGACCTCCTATGGGCAGCACTTTTCACCTGCCACCATATACCACAGCCCTGAGGATCGTGACGGCGTCTCTTACACTGAACTCCGAGCTTACAAGAATGTTTCTTGCTGCCATCTTATTGGTATTTATCAATGTCTGTCATTTCTCTCCTCATTTCCAAGCTCAGATCACAGTGATCAGGTCAGGACATTTTCACGTGACTTCAGCAATGATTGAATCTGATGGATTTGATTGTTGTGGACAATTTACGAAAGTGAATCTGACTTTTTCGGTCGGATGATCGTAAAAAGAATCTCCCTGTGTGGATCCGGCCCGATCCAATGGTGAGTTCTAAGCCTGTATTATGTATCACATTAATGTACAGAAATTCCACGTTCACTATTCAGTCCCCGAGCGTCCCGGTAATTAGAGTCATGAGTCACGCGTACACAATCCGTCCACCGTCATCCATGGAGCAGAACATGCCTCCTGCGCCTTGGACAATTAGAAGGTCCTCATTATTCAGATATGGATATCCATCTGAGTATTTCCCCAGTTGGGCTCAGGCGCTGGACTCCATTTCATGATACGCTGCGGTCTCGCATACTTTTATGAGCGGCTGTTATATAACAATCTGTGTGACGTGATACAAAGTATTCACATGGAAATAAACACAAGGCGAATAATGAGAAAAAGTATCAGCGAAATGAATCAACGACAGAAGCTGCAAAACCAATAATCCTGAATACCAGACCATTAGGCAATGTAAACAGACTGCGAGAATGTTGCCCTATAATTCATCGGCGGCCGCAGCTCTCCGGGTGTCTCTACAAAATCCCTAATGTCACTTTACAGTCTTTATTCCGCTAACATTCACATCACAGAGACTGGGAATTTCGTCCTATTAGTTCTGACCATTGATGGAATAACAACTCTCCTGCCATATATTCTCTTCTGTCTATAGGAGGTGACCCCTGAAGAGACCCCCTTCCCCCGATAGCTGGAGGGGCAGTGACAAAGTAGAAGTACAGATGAGGAGGTGAAGCAGGAAGGTGCCGGAGTTAGGGCTGGGCTTATAAGACCACCATAAGGTGACCAAATACCACCATACAGTGATCATCTAATACTGCCATACAGTGACCATATATTATTATATAGCTCATATTAAGTACCTGGTGGTCACAAGCCTTACATTGCAGGCCATCTGAGGCGCCCCCTTCAGGGATGATGGAACTTCAACTGCATGTCCTTTTTGTATTTTATCGGCAGACATACCCCATTCAGTATGGCTGATCTCCTATAATGATGGGGGTTGGGGGGGTAACTTGGTCCAATAGATGACTGTGCTGTACAAGGGTAAAGATGACACTTTCTAGATGGGTTTAGTCACAGATGACAGTCGGCCCCTGAGCACAAATAAAATAAGGGCTCCTTGTCTTCCTCCAGTTTCTCATCCAGCAGCCACTACATATAATCCTACCTGTCTCTGTCCTCCGGAGTCATTGTGCGCTTTGCATGCAATCTAATACAAAGTAGAAAGTAATAATATGTGCCCCCCCAGCTAGGGGCAGATGTCATAGGTAAAGTGCTACAATGTAGAGACCCCCCCGACTGCAGCAGAGACTACAGGGAGCACAGATGTCTTGAACACACTGGGCAGTCAGCTCTTCATAGACTGGTTTTCATCTTGCTGTGGTGTAGCGTGACCGCATCTCTACATTATCCAGATGGACGGTGGACGTGGAGTGTGTCCTGCGCTCTGCACAGATTTTATTAGGATATTGAACACATTTGGGGTTGGAAGACAATGTCTTATGGAAGTTGTATATCACGTCTCACCTCCCAGGCCGAGCACATGTGCAAGGAACGTCCCTCCAGGAAACATCAAGCATGCTCTATACCCAACTGGACCCCAAATCAAGGCTAGACTGGTGTCCTCCAATCTGGGCAGGGAACTAGCATCCTCCAATCTGGGCAGTGAACTGGTGTCCTCCAATCTGGGCAGTGATCTGGTGTCCTCCAATCTGGGCAGTGATCTGGTGTCCTCCAATCTGGGCAGTGATCTGGTGTTCTCCAATCTGGGCAGTGATCTGGTGTCCTCCAATCTGGGCAGGGAACTAGCATCCTCCAATCTGGGCAATGAACTGGTGTCCCCCCAATCTGAGCAGTGATCTGGTGTCCTCCAATCTGGGCAGTGATCTGGTGTCCTCCAATCTGGGCAGTGATCTGGTGTCCTCCAATCTGGGCAGTGATCTGGTGTCCTCCAATCTGGGCAATGAACTAGCATCCTCCAATCTGGGCAGTGAACTAGCATCCTCCAATCTGGGCAGTGAACTAGCATCCTCCAATCTGGGCAGTGAACTGGTGTCCTCCAATCTGGGAAGGGAACTAGTGTCCTCCAGTCTGGGCAGTGAACTGGTGTCCTCCAATCTGGGAAGGGAACTAGTGTCCTCCAATCTGGGCAGTGAACTGGTGTCCCCCAATCTGGACAGAGAACTGGTGTCCCCCGATCTGGGCAGGGAACTGGTGTCCTCCAATCTGGGCAATGAATTGGTGTCCTCCAATCTGGGAAGTCAACTGGGGTCCTCCAATCTGGGCAGTGAACTGGGGTCCCCCAATCTGGGCATTGAACTGGTGTCCTCAAGTCTGGCTAAGTACTGAAGTCCTCCAATCTGGCCAGTGCACTATATTTTGCTTCTATAGTTTTACAAAAAAAAATGTCTTTGTGTCATTGAATTCTGAGAGCGTTCGTATCATTCTGGTGATGAAGCAGTGAGAGGGCTTAGTTTTTTGGATGAGCTTTTTGAGGGCTTGGGGGTTTTTGGATGAGCTGTTTGAGGGCTTGGGTTTTTTGGATGAGCTGTTTGAGGGCTTGGGTTTTTTGGATGAGCTGTTTGAGGGCTTGGGTTTTTTAGATGAGCTGTGGTAGGGCTTGGGTTTTTGGATGAGCTGTGGCAGGGCTTGGGTTTTCTGGATGAGCTGTGGCAAGGCTTGGGTTTTCTGGATGAGCTGTGGCAGGGCTTGGGTTTTCTGGATGAGCTGTGGCAGGGCTTGGGTTTTCTGGATGAGCTGTGGCAGGGCTTGGGTTTTCTGGATGAGCTGTGGTAGGGCTTGGGTTCTTTGGATGATCTGTAGTGTTTATTGGTTCCCTTTTGGGCGCCTTTTTAATCATTATTTTTTGTGTTTGTTGGGGGTTCTATGTGACCAAAATCCTATCATTCCGACATTGTCATTTTTAACATTTTGTATAGAGTAATAATTTGATTGTTCATACATTTCTGGACTCGGCGATGCCAAATATGTATTTTTTTTACAGTCTGTATATTTCCTGTAGTAAAGGGGCATTCCACCCCCCTCAGATATTGACCCCCACATCCTTACTCTGACTTACCTCTATACTCTGATGTTACAGGTAGGGTCAGACACATCACATCTTGGGTTAATATAAACCTCAGACTCCTAACCTTATCTAGAGAACCTGTTTCCAGACCCCAGCGGTGTCAGCACCCGATACCAGAGATAAGGAGGACCCAACCCAAGGGTAAGAAGGGGAAGTGCAACTGGGATGGTAGTTGTATGGTTGGTTAGTAACTAGACCAGTTCTGCTGACAGATGTAGTGCACCAGGACAGCTGACCCCTCGGTTTTAGGGCATGGCTGCAAATGCAACAGCTGGTACTCCTATAGCTGCAGCCCGGGCCATAAAACATACAATCTGCATATTGCCCAAGCAGTGCCATAAATACTGCACAGCTTATACACACGTGGACACAATTGTTGTTCCCCTCCCTCATTTAATGAAAGAAAAACCCACAATGGTCACAGAAATAACTTGAATCTGACAAAAGTAATAATATATAAAAATTCTATGAAAATGAACAAATGAAAGTCAGACATTGCTTTCCAACCAGGCTTCAACAGAATTTTTTAAAAAAGAAAACTCATGAAACAGGCCTGGACAGAAATGATGGTTCCCTATAACTTAATATTTAGTTGCACAACCTTTTGAGGCAATCCCTGCAATCAGACGATTCCTGTAACTGTCAATGAGACTTCTGCACCTCTCAGCAGGTATTTTGGCTACTCCTCATGAGCAAACTGCTCCAGTTGTCTCGGGTGTGAAGGGTGCCTTTTCCAGACGGCATGTTTCAGCTCCTTCCAATAGGATTTAGGTCAGGGCTCATAGAAGGCCACTTCAGAATAGTCCAATGTTTCCCTCTTAGCCATTCTTGGGGGTTTTTAGCGGTGTTTTGGGTCATTATCCTGTTGCAAGACCCATGACCTGCGACTGAGACCAAGCTTTCTGACACTGGGCAGCACATTTCTCTCTAGAATCCCTTGATAGTCTTGAGATTTCATTGTACCCTGCACAGATTCAAGACACCCTGTGCCAGATGCAGCAAAGCAGCCCCAGAACATAACAGAGCCTCCTCCATGTCTCACAGTAGGGACAGTGTTCTTTTCAAGAACATAGAGCTGATGTACCTTCCCAAAAATTTTGATTTTTGTCTCATCTGTCCATAGGTCATTCTCCCAGAAGCTTTGTGGCTTGTCAACATGTAGTTTGGCAAATTACTTTTGTCAGATTCAATTTATTTCTGTGATCATTGTGGGTTTTTCTTTCATTAAATAAGGGGTGCCAACAATTTTGTCCACGTCTGTAAATACTGGTGGGGGCCCTGCCATGGGGTCTCCCAGGTCACTTCTATTTTCTTCACAAGTTTATGGACGCTTCTATTATCGCTGCTGTGAAATTCCTTTCCCATTATTTCCCACAATCATATTTTGGAAGGGAAGCGGTCCGTGCCCAGAACCCTCATTCACATCCCGAGGATCCAGAAAGTGCGCAGTATTAGTGAGGAATGTGGGCGCATGCGGCCAGCTCCTCCAGGTTCTCCGCACGTTGATTACTTGGAAAAGCTGCATCTGATAAGTGGAGTCAATAGACCCGAGTGCGGTTGCATTGGCAGGAGACATGGCGATTGGAACTGGCAGAGGATTTAACAAATTGGTCTGGTTAGGAGAAGGCCGAACATCTGGCTGCTTCATGATCTGTTGTATTGGCTTGCTCCAGCCGGGACATCTGGACTGGCTTCTTACTGACATTGGTCTATGATGACATCATCAATCCCTGGCTAGAAACCACAGGTGAGGACTGAGGGACCATGAACATTACAGAAAGTCTAAGGAACCTCTTCTTGGTTCATTCCCTTCATTGGCTGCTCCGCAACATATTGTGTGACCCACCCAGTGCACCATCTTGTGAGCGCCCTCTGCCACCCCTAACCCAAACTATACCTTCTTTCCTGCTATATCCACCAATTCTAGCACATGAGTTCTCTGTCTGGACATTAACAACACATACCTGTCCTGATAGTTTGTTACAATGTATCAGTCAGGTTCTAGACCAGAAGCGCCTTGTCCAGGTAGAGGCTGATCCTTCTGTCCTCTGTGACCCGCAGACACTCACCTGGCGAGGCCGCGGCTTCCACATTGTAACATTTATATTGTTATTTCAAAGCGAGGTGGAAACTCTGCTCAGCTCTGCAGAAATTAATCAATTGCAGGAAAAGGGCTTTTCCCAAAAAATTCAGCCAGAAAGAGACTGAAAGAAACGGAAAAAAAAAAGTGCTGTGGTGGAGGAGGCAAAAACAAGGTTGTCGTTCCCACAGATCTGCGGCCGGGCTCACCGGGGTCACGAACGTGGCTCCAGATCATTATAAAGCTGAGGCAATGGGGGGACCTGATTAGGACACCCCAATATCTGCCCCCAAAATACATGTGTGACATAGAGGTCGTGTTACAGATTTATGGCTGACCTTGGTCATGGTGGAAATTTCTGCTACATGTGAACACACTCTGAGGATCCCACATTAGGGGCTATAATAACCAAATTGTATAGGTGTAATATATTACCTATAGGCAGAGGAAGTATCTATAGGGCCCCGTAATAGAACAAAGAATACACAGTAATGTAACAACACAGGCATTATACACACAGTGATGTCACAGTACAGAGATATTACACACAGTGATGTCACAGTACAGGATAATACACACAGTGAGGTCACAGTACAGAGATAATACACACAATGATGTCACAGTACAGGGATAATACACACAGTGATGTCACAGTACAGGGATAATACACACAGTGATGTCACAGTACAGGGATAATACACACAGTGATGTCACAGTACAGGGATAATACACACAGTGATGTCACAGTACAGGATAATACACACAGTGATGTCACAGTACAGAGATATTGCACACAGTGATGTCACAGTACAGAGATAATACACACAGCGATGTCACAGTACAGAGATAATACACACAGCGATGTCACAGTACAGGATAATACACACAGTGATGTCACAGTACAGAGATAATACACACAGCGATGTCACAGTACAGGGATAATACACACAGTGATGTCACAGTACAGGGATAATACACACAGTGATGTCACAGTACAGGATAATACACACAGTGATGTCACAGTACAGGATAATACACACAGTGATGTCACAGTACAGGATAATACACACAGTGAGGTCACAGTACAGAGATAATACACACAATGATGTCACAGTACAGGGATAATACACACCGTGATATCACAGTACAGGATAATACACACAATGATGTCACAGTACAGGGATAATACACACAGTGATGTCACAGTACAGGATAATACACACAGTGATGTCACAGTACAGAGATATTGCACACAGTGATGTCACAGTACAGAGATAATACACACAGCGATGTCACAGTACAGAGATAATACACACAGCGATGTCACAGTACAGGATAATACACACAGTGATGTCACAGTACAGAGATAATACACACAGCGATGTCACAGTACAGGGATAATACACACAGTGATGTCACAGTACAGGGATAATACACACCGTGATATCACAGTACAGGATAATACACACAATGATGTCACAGTACAGGGATAATACACACAGCGATGTCACAGTACAGGATAATACACACAGTGATGTCACAGTACAGGATAATACACACAGCGATGTCACAGTACAGGATAATACACACAGTGATGTCACAGTACAGGATAATACACACAGTGATGTCACAGTACAGAGATAATACACACAGTGATGTCACAGTACAGGATAATACACACAGTGATGTCACAGTACAGGGATAATACACACAGTGATGTCACAGTACAGAGATAATACACACAGTGATGTCACAGTACAGGATAATACACAGAGTGATGTCACAGTACAGGATAATACACACAGTGATGTCACAGTACAGGATAATACACACAGTGAGGTCACAGTACAGAGATAATACACACAATGATGTCACAGTACAGGGGTAATACACACCGTGATATCACAGTACAGGATAATACACACAATGATGTCACAGTACAGGGATAATACACACAGCGATGTCACAGTACAGGATAATACACACAGTGATGTCACAGAGGGTACAGGATAATACACACAGCGATGTCACAGTACAGGATAATACACACAGTGATGTCACAGTACAGAGATAATACACACAGTGATGTCACAGTACAGGGATAATACACACAGTGATGTCACAGTACAGGGATAATACACACAGTGATGTCACAGTACAGGATAATACACACAGTGATGTCACAGTACAGAGATAATACACACAGCGATGTCACAGTACAGGGATAATACACACAGTGATGTCACAGTACAGGATAATACACACAGTGATGTCACAGTACAGGATAATACACACAGTGATGTCACAGTACAGAGATAATACACACAGCGATGTCACAGTACAGGGATAATACACACAGTGATGTCACAGTACAGGGATAATACACACAGTGATGTCACAGTACAGAATAATACACACAGTGATGTCACAGTACAGGATAATACACACAGTGAGGTCACAGTACAGGGATAATACACACAATGATGTCACAGTACAGGGATAATACACACCGTGATATCACAGTACAGGATAATACACACAATGATGCCACAGTACAGGGATAATACACACAGCGATGTCACAGTACAGGATAATACACACAGCGATGTCACAGTACAGGATAATACACACAGTGATGTCACAGTACAGAGATAATACACACAGTGATGTCACAGTACAGGATAATACACACAGTGATGTCACAGTACAGGGATAATACACACAGTGATGTCACAGTACAGGGATAATACACACAGTGATGTCACAGTACAGGGATAATACACACAGTGATGTCACAGTACAGGATAATATACACCCTTTTCCATTGATCACAATCTTCACTAAGTAAACCTTATGTCTTAGAGGATTTGGGGCCCTTTAGTTGTTGGACCCCATTGCAGCCTTCTCCTATACAGGTAGACTTCTATGAGGTTCTGCAGTTCTTTTACCTTTGATTCACACATGGCATATTCTACCAGATGATATAACACAGACTTATTATTACTAGGGGAATCTCTATATTACAATGTACAGATTCTATATGGAGTACGACTTTGATGTGCAGACATCTCTGTCGTGTGCAGGAGGTGTAAAGGGGTGACCTCATGGGAACAATCGCTACTGTACACCCTATGTAGGCACAGAGGGGTTCTGAGAGCCCGGTACTAAAATATCTCTGAGACTGGTAGAGACGGCCGCAGGTGGAGCGTCCACTATCTGACCATAGAGCCACAAATTGTCACAAATGACAAGAACCCCAAATTCACAAGTATCTTGGCCTGAATCTCAGATTTGTGGAGGGATTTCAGGTCTTTCCCCCACAGTTTTGCTTTCCTGCTCCAGTTATTGATGGCTGTTTCATCCTGTGCATGACTAGCGGAGGAGCTGCTCTATTTACAGGCCCATCAGTAATCATTTTGTGGTCTCATTTTCATGGTCTCACGGACGCTTAGTTGGGTGGGGAGAACAAGACACAAAACTAATTGTCTTTAACGGGGCCAAAAAAATGAAAAAAAGAGGATTTTGTTCCATTGTGGAAAAAGCTGCAGTAAATAATGAGCTGCAGGTGGAATCCGGCAAAACCTCCACTAAACGCAACGTGCAGTGAGGCTTCAGATACCATTAACTTTGGAAACGCGATCCCAGCCCGTGCCGCGTCCTCCTGGTTTCTGGCCCGGGACGGCCTCATTGTATGTTACTTGGACGCGGTTCACATTTTGCTCTGGCAGGCTGGCAAAAATCAGGAAAAGGAAAATTGTTAAATAGATTTAATGGAGAAAAGTGATTTGGAATTTAGAAAACTGCAGAAATGTCATTTCCAAAAATCTCTTACAAGCGATGAATGGTGAGAAGTCTCTGTCCTGTGTAATGAGGAGCAACATGGAGTCCAGATCCCGAAATCTGCCCAGGAAGTCCAGATCCCGAAACCTGCCCATGGAGTCCAGATCCCGAAACCTGCCCATGGAGTCCAGATCCTGAAACCTGCCCATGGAGTCCAGATCCCGAAATCTGCCCAGGAAGTCAAGATCCCAAAACCTGCCCATGGAGTCCAGATCCCGAAACCTGCCCATGGAGTCCAGACCCCCCTGATAATAGCAGCAGTGACTCTCCTGTTATAGTGGAACCACCCCTGATAATAGCGGCAGTGGCTCTCCTGTGATAGCGGGACCACCCCTGATAATAGCGGCAGTGGCTCTCCTCTAATAGCGGGACCACGCCTGATAATAGTGGCAGTGGCTCTCCTCTGATAGCGGGACCACCACTGATAATAGCGGCAGTGGCTCTCCTCTGATAGCGGGACCACCACTGATAATAGCGGTAGTGGCTCTCCTGTGATAGCGAGACCACCACTGATAATAGCGGCAGTGACTCTCCTGTGATAGCGGGACCACCACTGATAATAGAGGCAGTGGCTCTTCTGTGACAGTGGAACCACCCCTGATAATAGTGGCAGTGGCTCTCCTGTGATAGCAGGACCACCCCTGATAATAGTGGCAGTGGCTCTCCTCTAATAGCGGGACCACCATGATAATAGCCGCAGTGACTCTCCTGTGATAGAGGGACCACCCCTGATAATAGCGGCAGTGACTCTCCTGTGATAGCGGGACCACCACTGATAATAGTGGCAGTGGCTCTCCTGTGACAGTGGAACCACCCCTGATAATAGTGGCAGTGGCTCTCCTGTGATAGCAGGACCAGCCCTGATAATAACGGCAGTGGCTCTCCTCTAATAGCGGGACCACCCCTGATAATAGCGGCAGTGGCTCTCCTGTGACAGTGGAACCACCCCTGATAATAGCCGCAGTGACTCTCCTGTGATAGCGGAACCACCCCTGATAATAGTGGCAGTGACTCTCCTGTGATAGCGGAACCACCCCTGATAATAGCGGCAGTGGCTCTCCTGTGATAGCGGGACCACCCCTGATAATAGCGGCAGTGGCCCCACTATCATCTATCCCTGTGTTGTGATGTCACAGTTTAGGGATAGTAAAAAAAAAAAATTGGTGGCAGTGGGTGAAAAACAGAAAAATCATGTCTGAGCTTTCACCGCTATCGTTGCCTGTGGCCCCGCTATGTATAGACACTTTGGCCATTTGAATTTAGCCAATCACAGGAGAGCGCTAATCATGGGTGTTTTTCACCCACTCGCACCAATTATATTTTATTATCCCTATACTGTGACTTCATAGTGTTTTTCCGAGATGAATTCCTCATTCTTTGATTTTGTCAAAAAAAACGAACAATTTGTAATATTCGGGTCACATCCAGTTTGTTACGAAGCGATTCGCTCCTCTCTAGTCCTAAACATTGGGTACCATTGGGTATATTTGCCCCCTAGTTTGTACTTCACTTCCCGGGGCAGGACTACTACCCTCAGTATTCAGTAAGTGATTGCTGAATTCTGCAATACATTGTGAATTTCTCACTCTTGGCGGACGCGGTCTTCATGTTGGGACTATAAAGCCTCGTCATCGTCATCGCAGCTTTTATGAAATATTTCGACACAATTGTAGCCGTAAATTCCGAGCTGACAGAAAATGCCTGAGCAGCCGCCAGAAATGTGGATTCGTTCTGGAAAATGTGTTAAATGCGTAAACTACACAGAGTAATCCAGAGAGGACATGAATGGAAAAGGACTGCGGCTCCGAGAGGGGCATTGTGGGTGAGTGTAGGGCTGGAGACGCGGGAGCTGGGCACACAACTCAGCCCTAAGGTCATTACTTCAAAGGAGTCTGGGAATGCGTATAGAAAGCAAGATGGCAGAGCCTCATCAGGAAGATTTACTGTACAATAAGCCATTAGATACACAGGACGGGGCCCCCCAGTGTCAACTTACAGCGTCTGCTCCTGGGATCTTCTGGGATTTCATAGTCTACTGTCTGTCAAGTGACAAGGACATGTGCTATTGATACCGACCCCTCCCCCAATAGTGGATGTAAGGTGAATCCCAGGAGCAAACCTTCCGCAGACACTACCACATCTGAGATAATCGGGGTCAAAGACTCCAGAACCATAAGACAGAGACAAAGTAGAATTGCAATTTGCATGGTCTGTCCAATGTGGTTGAAGGATTTCATCTGTGACATTCCTCTTTATAGTCCAGAATCTTCTAAAAAGTGACAAATCCTAATAATCCCATTATACAAAGTGATGGGTACGACAAGATACACAGGGGGAGGGGGTCATATAGCCAGGGGCAGAGGGGACAGGGGGCAGACTCTGGCCAACAAGTATCCTGCTTCACCTTCCCTTCTCCCTGCCCAGTCTCCAGATTCAGCCATAGATTACACAGCTTCTAGGATTGTCCCAGCAGTCTAGAGTCACACGGGAGCAAGTGCAGAAGTTCTGCAGCCTTGAGTATCTACACTGTCCTAGACCACCAGGGATATTATTACTGACCCTATTCAGTGTCCTAGACCACCAGGGATATTACTACGGACCCTATTCAGTGTCCTAGACCACCAGGGATATTATTACTGACCCTATTCAGTGTCCTAGAACATCAAGGATATTATTACTGACCCTATTCAGTGTCCTAGACCACCAAGGATATTATTACTGAACCCATACACTGTCCTAGACCACCAGGGATATTATTACTGACCCCATACACTGTCCTAGACCACCAGGGATATTATTACTGAACCCATACACTGTCCTAGACCACCAGGGATATTATTATTGACCCTATTCAGTGTCCTAGAACATCAAGGATATTATTACTGACCCCATTCACTGTCCTAGACCACCAGGGATATTATTACTGACCCCATACACTGTCCTAGACCACCAGGGATATTATTACTGACCCCATACACTGTTCTAGACCACCAGGGATATTATTACTGACCCCATACACTGTCCTAGACCACCAGGGATATTACTACTGACCCTATTCAGTGTCCTAGAACATCAGGGATATTATTACTGACCCCATACACTGTCCTAGACCACCAGGGATATTATTACTGACCCCATACACTGTCCTAGACCACCAGGGATATTATTACTGACCCCATGCACTGTCCTAGACCACCAGGGATATTATTACTGACCCCATACACTGTCCTAGACCACCAGGGATATTACTACTGACCCTATTCAGTGTCCTAGAACATCAGGGATATTATTACTGACCCCATACACTGTCCTAGACCACCAGGGATATTATTACTGACCCCATACACTGTCCTAGACCACCAGGGATATTATTACTGACCCTATTCATTGTTCTAGACCACCAGGGATATTATTACTACCGTGATTCTCCAAAAAAAAAGACCTACCCTGAAATTAAGCCCTAGCTAGATTTTCCAGGTTTTTTGGAGTAGGCTTGAAATATAAGCCCTACTCCAAAAATAATCCGTAGCTAATTTAACCCCTTCCCGACATCTGCCGTGCGATTACAGCGGATGTCGGGTCCTTAAAGATGGCGGCCGCTCTGCTGCAGAGCGGCTACCATAGCTGCTGTACTGGGTCTCCGAGGAGACCCGAAGTTAATGCCCGCGGTCAGTTTCTACCCTGACCTCGCGCATTGTTTAGCGTGACCCCCCTCCTTCTTCCCACCAAAGTAGTAGAACCGCCGGAGTTAATGCCCTCAATCAGAGTGGACTCTGACCGCGGGCATTGCTAAGTGTGACCTCCGGGCTTCCCCTCCCCCCCCCCGCAGTCGCTAGGGCCGGTCCCAAATGCCTATAACTACTATACTATAACTACAGTCCCTATAGCCCCCCCTCCCCAAAGCAGAGCAACTATCCTCGGGGGCCGGCCCCGGCCCCATACCTTTCACGTTGCAGGTCGGCTCCCGCCTGGCGAGATCGCAGGAGCCGACCTGTTCCTTTGACAGCCGGGAGCGTTATGAAGGCTCCCAGGACTGTCATAGGAATATTACTATTGAGGTCCAGCCTCATTAGTAATATAGATAATCTCCCATAGACTGCAATAGGTTGTATTGCAGTCTATGGGATGATTGCAGGTTCAAGCCCCCTAGGAGGGGTTAATAGAAAAAGAAAAAAAAAAAAGTTAAAAAAACCCAAAACAATAAAAGTTCAAGCCCCCCCCCCCCCACACACACACACTTTCACTAGAACACATAAAAAACAAAAATATTACTGTGAAACACATACACATTAGGTATCCCTGTGTCGGAAAACGCTCGCTCTACAAACTTATAAAAATATTTTACCTCTATGGTGAATATCGTAGCAAAAAAAAAAAAATCAAAAGTGCCGAACTGCTGTTTTTTCGCTGTTTCACTTCTGATAAAAGTTGAAATAAAAAGCGATCAAATGTGTGATTGTTGTTCATGGAAAAAATTAAGACCTACCCCGAATATAAGCCCTAGCCCTTTTTTCTGAGCAAAAAATAATATAAGACGCTGTGTTATTTTCGGAGAAACACGGTAACCCTATTCACTGATCTATACTACCAGGGATATTATTACTGACCGTATTCACTGCTCTAGACCATCAGAGATACTATTACTGACCCCATACACTGTCCTAGACCACCAGGGATATTATTACTGACCCCATACACTGTCCTAGACCACCAGGGATATTATTACTGACCACATACACTCTCCTAGACCGCCAGGGATATTATTACTGACCCCACACACTGTTCTAGACCGCCAGGGATATTATTACTGACCCCATACACTGTCCTAGACCGCCAGGGATATTATTACTGACCGTATTCACTGTCCTAGACCACCAGGGATATTATTACTGACCCCATTCACTGTCCTTGACCAAAAGGGATATTATTACTGACCACATACACTGTCCTAGACCACCAGGGATATTATTATTGACTCCATACACTGTCCTAGATCACCAGAGATATTATTACTGACCCTACTCACTGCTGTAGATCACCAGGAATATTATTACTGACCCCATACACTGTCCTAGACCGCCAGGGATATTATTACTGACCCCATTCACTGTCCTAGACCACCAGGGATATTATTACTGACCCCATACACTGTCCTAGACCGCCAGGGATATTATTACTGACCCCATACACTGTCCTAGACCACCAGGGATACTATTACTGACCCCATTTACTGATCTAGACCACCAGGGATATTACTACTTACCCTATTCCCTGTTCTAGACCACCAGGGACATTATTACTGACTCCATTCACTGCCCTAGACCACCAAGGATATTACCATTAACTCTTTCACTGCCATATCCACTATGGATATTACTATTAATTTTTATTATCACTATTAACCCTTTTATTTCTCTAGCTTCACTGGAACTATACTACAGTATTTAATCCCTTCACTGCTTAAAGGGGTTTTCTGGACAACAAATCTTTTTTTTTTTTTAAATTTCTGTTAGTGCTATTGATGGGTTAATAAGTACACCCATATACCTTTAGCAGTGTTTTAATAATAATAATAATAATAATAATAATAATAGTCCTTTAATAGTCCCACAGTGGGGAAATTCAGTGTGTTACAGCAGCAAAGATAAGATAAGCAGATACAAATACAAATACAACATGTACAGGAATGTTCCAAGGTGAGAGGCATTACATTAATAGCAGACAGACAGATAGGACGTAGCAGAGGGGGGGGGGGATTTAACAGGCAGAGAGATATTTCAGTTCTCTGTATGTAATGATCTCCGCTTAGGTCGGTGTTGGTTGTACAGCCTAACCGCGGTGGGGAGGAAAGACTTCCGATAGCGCTCCTTCTCACACCTAGGGTGGAGCAGTCGGTCACTGACAGTACTGCCCAGCGCAATCACAGTCTCATGCATTGGATGGGACTTCTTCTCCCGCATGGAGCTCACCACGGACAGTATCCTTCTGTCACCCACCACCTGCACTGGGTCCAGTGGGCTCCCCAGGACAGAGCTGGCCCTTCTAATCAGCTTGTCAAGTTTATTTCTGTCCCTGGTTGATATACTGCTCCCCCAGCAGGCCACTCCAAAGAAGATGGCTGATGCCACTACCGAGTTGAAGAAAGTCCTAAGAAGTGCCCCCCGGATACCAAAGGCTCTCAGCTTCCTAAGCAGGTAGAGCCTGCTGTGGCCCTTCCTGTACAGGGCCTCCATATGATCTGCCCAGTCCAGCTTATTATTAAGGAGCAGACCCAGGTACTTATAGGTGTTCACAATCTCGATGCCCGTCCCCAGGATGTCCACTGGTTTTGGAGGGCATCTGCCTTTACGTTTTGAGTGATTTCTGGGTTTTTCTGGGAGCTCCTGGCATCTTCTGCATTTGTTTACATGGTGTAGCTTCCTGTGCTTTCCTCACTACCTCCCTCTCACTGCCCCCTCCTTTCTCACTCTGTTACACCCCCCTCCCTGTCTCCCTAGCTATCTTGCCCATTACTAGCCCTTCCCAATGAACTAACTAAGCCCACCTCCCCACCACATCATACTTACCTGTCTTCCTCTCTGAGAGACGACTCCTCCTTTTCGTTTACTGTGCGCAGGCTGGAGACGCATCTCTTCCTCTCTGCCAGAGCGTTAAGAGACCGGAAGTTCTTCTGACGCCTGCACAGTAGAGATGGAGTGCTATCTCTACTGTGCATGTGTTGCAGGAACCTCCAGACTGCGCAAGCGCTTGCGGAGAGGAAGAGGGGAGGAGCTGTTCCCAGAGAGGAAGACACGTAAGTATGATGGGGTTGGGGGGGGGCAAGTAATGATGTTCATTTTTGGAAACGGGGAAACAGAACGTCACCGGATTATCAGAAAGTGTCCCTGGGGCGGTCACATGACTGCCCCATGGATATGGGTAATTATAGATTTTTTTTTTTTTAAATATAAGTAATTAGAAGTTAGGTGGGGGGAGGGGATTTAGTTTAGGGGTTAATTTTGTTTCATCCCAGACAACCCCTTTAAAACCTCCAGGGATGTTCCCTATTGCTGGTGAGGGAATTATCTGAAAACTATATGATTGCAAAATACCAGCAAGAGTCTGTTTCACAGGAAACATTTACTTACAATATATTATTTATCTTTTATTTTATTTTATGCTTACTTGTATAGCGCCATCATATTCCGCGGCGCATTACAGACATTGTCAGTCACTGTCCCATAATCTGTCAGTGGGTACAGTACGGTAGTGGAAGGGACCCCCAGGCAGTTTTTGTAAGGGGCTCTGGGATGTCCATAAACCTAGTAATAATGAGATGGTCCCTTATGTACTGTATATGTCTGACCATATGTCTAGTGTTTAGCTAGAATCCAGGTATGGACAGGACGTAGCGGAGGCCGGAAATGACCTTAGATGACCTGTCTCCTCCGCAGAGAGGACAGTCAGGGCGATGTCATTCTGTGACTCTGGATAAGGGGTCATAATGTGAGGGGAGATGATGAGATTTTCGTTGCAGTTGATGTCCCTAAGGGTTAATTGTAATTTTTTGGGTTCTTTTTTTCTCTTTTCACTAAGCATGGTCTTGTGTTGTGTTCACTTTTTGTATTTCACGTGGAGCTCCTTATTGTGGACTGTGAATAAAGCAGTGGGAGAGATGTCGCACCTTTATGAGTTGCTCGGTGATGGTCCTGATGGATGTGCATTGTGTACGAGAGTCCGATAGCTTTAGTAGATATGGGGAACTAGTAGGACACAGTGAGGGCTATTTGCATCGTGTCCTCCATGGCTGGGGGCAGTACAGATGTGTCCTTCTGTGAACCGAGAGCAAGGCAGGTGGTTTGGACTCCGCAACCAGAAATGAACGCACACGCGGTAGTTCAAGAAAAAAATATATATTTACTATAAGTTAATAAAGGCTAGTTAAAGGTAAAATGACAGGGCTAAAGACAAGCAAAATATACAATATAGCATGAACAATTTCAAGGCAAATTCTGCAATGGTTTCTACTTTTACTCTGTCCACTTCTGCAGTATGGACACTGAATGAACAATATACTCAAAACTATCCCTAACTGACCCTGACTTCACATTTGGGTGCACCCCCTTTTCCCCAGTGGTCCAGGTGGACCGCTTACAGTCCGTAGAAGCGCGCGGTGGGGCCCAAAGTCGGTCCTTTCTTTTATAGTGAAGCGTCCTCTCCTCACGGTTATCAGGATCTTGGGAGAAATTAAGTCCTCTTTAACAGACAGGGAAACCAACTGAATGCAATGTAATCCAACAGCAGATTCCACTCAGCACACTGACAGTCCTGCCGAATCCATACACTGAGCTGGGATGTAAGCCGGGATTTAGCAGGTGCCGTCCAGTACATCAACAGCACTGCGAGTCTCTATCTGTGGTATCCATATACACAGTCACAATGTCAGTCTCACTGATCAGCCACTGAGCACAGTTCCTTTCACGTGGACTCACTAGTCCTGTTGTCTCTTTACACTCTGTTTGTCTCTGGACCAAGATACAGCTTAGCTGTACAGAAAAATCTCCACACCAGTTCAATACAACACTTGCTAAGATGGCTGCTGCTCTCTGTCTCGTCACTTCCTGCTTCTCTGCTCACACTCTGTCTGCAGAACAGGCAAGCTGACATAAAAGGGGGGGGGGGTCTCACTCCAGCATCATGTCACAATTACAATGGCTGCTGTCTTAAAGGAACAGAATCACAGAAATACATTCAACATTAACAGTTTATACAGACAAATGAAGCTTAAGACAACATTGGCTGTCTCTTACATATTCCCCCCCACTTTAAGATTGGCAGTCCCTGCCTATGACTGTATATCCAGAGGGTTGTACTTTTATGCACAGGGTGGTAGTATACCGATGTATGGCAGGCCAAACAAACTCATCCTGCGCATACCGAACAGGGGGAATACCGGCATTTGGCCTAGTGGTCCGTCTGAGGACCGGTGGTATATTATGGGGTGCTGCAGCTATGGGCTGAGAAGGACCAGCGGATTCCGCACCAGAGGGGGCACAGGCCGGAGATACAGTAGTCACAGGTGGAACATCCCCAGGAGCAGGGATCGGCCAACAATCATCCTCCTCGTCGGAGGCCCATTCCGCACCTCCATTCTCTGACTGTGGGAGCTCATTCACATTGGCAGGCCCATCGTGATTTGTCCCTTCAGAATGACACAGGCGCAACATATTTCGGTGAAGTACTCGAACACAATCAGTTCCTTCTTTCTGGACCTGGTACACTGGCCCATTCGCATACTTGCGGCCAACAACACGATACGGCAAAGCCTCCCATCTGCTTTCCAATTTCCCTTGGGGTTTCTTGACACGAACTAGCACCAGGTCGCCTGGTTGCAATGGTGCTTCTTGCACTGGGGTCTTATCAGGATGGGGATGTTCTTGCAGGCGCTGCCGCACCAATCGATGGATCGTCTCAAGTCTCTGCCGATGCGCCCGCACCCAAGAGGTTGGATCCCTCGGAGGGAACCCATCCACATCATTCAACTGTAATTCTCCTATACTTCGCCCAGACTGCCCAAAGAGAAGTGTATAAGGAGAGTACCCCGTTGTAGAATGGACCTGATTGTTATAGGCCCACACCATTTCAGACAAGAACTGAGGCCACTGTAACTTCTTGTCTTCCTCCAGAGTCCGCAGCATCTGTAGCAGAGTTCTGTTGAATCTTTCACAGGCCCCATTTCCCTGAGGGTGGTATGGAGTCGTGTGCGACTTCTTTATCCCGTAGATACGTTGAACTTCTTTCATTACGTGTCCCTCAAAGCAGGCGCCCTGGTCGGAGTGGATGCGTTGGGGGCACCCATATACTCGAATGAAATCTTGGCACAGAGCACGAGCTGCTGACTCAGCTGTCTGGTCCTTGGTGGCGGTTACCACCGCAAATTTGGTGAAGTGATCCACCATTACGAGGCAATACTGGTGTCCGCTATTGGATGGGCCCACCATTAGATAGTCTATCATGACGATTTCTAAAGGTTCCTGGGTCACGATGGTTTGTAGGGGAGCTCTCTGTTCTATTGCCTTATGGATCTCACAAGTTCGACAGCTGCGGCATACTTCTTCGACCATTTGACGAAGACCAGGGCAGTAAATCAGTCGCTGTAACCAACGAAAGGTCTTCTCATGACCAAAATGTCCATTCTTATTATGAGCCTCAACTGCCAACGAGCGAGCCAGTTCACTAGGCACCACAATTTGGTATCGAATGTCGATCTCAGAAGGTAAATAGACCTTTCGGCATAGCACTCCATTTTTCATCTCCAACTTTTCCCACTGACTCAAAACAGATAATATCTCACGTGTCAGTCGTTCTCTTTCCTCTCTACAGGGCTTCTGGCCTTTCTCAACACACTTGATCATCTGCGCCAGCCCCTCATGGGTCTGTTGTATCTGTGCCCATTCCTGTCGTGAGGGACCAAAGAAAGGAGCCATTTCAGTCCCCTCCATCTCAAACTGATTAGTGGCGGTCAAGGCCTGTGAAAATCTGCTGAAATCGGGCACCTCCACATGCTCCAACTCATGATCCACGTCTTCTGTGGGGGTCTGGGCAGTTACCCTAGAAAGTCCGTCAGCATTCTGGTTCTCTGTCTTGGACCGATACTTAATGCGGTAATTGAATGTAGACATTCGGGCTATCCACCTCTGCTCTAACGCCCCGAGCTTGGCATTTTCCAGGTGAGCTAGTGGGTTGTTGTCAGTCAGTACTAAAACTTCAGCACCGGTCAAATATTCAGAGAATTTCTCGGTCATGGCCCATACCAGTGCCAACAGCTCCAATTTAAATGAACTATAATTCTCGGGGTTTCTTTCAGAATCTCTCAAAGACCGGCTGCCGTACGCTATGACCCTCTCCTGGCCATCCTGAAGCTGGGAAAGCACTGCTCCAAGACCATACAGGCTTGCATCTGTATATAGCTGGAACGGCAAGTGGTAATCAGCATATGCCAAGATTGGGGCTGTTGTCAGTGCATCCTTCAATGCCTGGAAGGCTTGTTCCTGTTCAGGTCCCCACTTCACGGACCGGTTCTTTGGACCACCGGATGTGCCTCGTAGGAGAGCATTAAGTGGTGCTGCTACCTTGGCGAAATCCTTAATAAACCGTCGATAGTAACCGGCTACTCCAAGGAACGCCCTCACTTCTCGCAGGGTAGTCGGTATCGGCCAATCTTGAACAGCCGCTATCTTGTCTCTTGATGGTCTCACCCCTTCTCCTGATACGCGGTGACCCAAGTAATCAATTTCAGATTGGAACAACCGACATTTACTGGGTTTCAATTTGAGCCCATGTTCCCGCAATCTTCGAAATACTTGCCCCAACTGGTGGAGATGGTCTTCAAAGGTCGCAGAATACACTATAATGTCATCCAAGTAGATGAGAGTGAACTCAAAGTTGAAGTCACCGAGACATTTCTCCATCAACCGCTGAAACGTTCCGGGTGCATTTGTCAACCCGAAGGGCATCCGGTTAAATTCGTATAGTCCCATGGGCAAGATGAATGCCGTCTTCTCCTTGTCTTTTGTGGCCATCGGCACCTGCCAATACCCACTAGCCAGATCTAGTGAGGAGAAGTACCGGGCTCTCCCTAGCGCTGAGAGGGACTCCTCAATCCGTGGCAAGGGGTAGGAATCTCGTACGGTGCAAGCGTTTAACTTCCGATAGTCTACGCAAAATCGGATGGACCCATCTTTTTTTCTTACTAACACCACAGGAGCCGCCCAGGGACTCTGGCTTTCTTGGATGATCCCACCCTGTAGCATCTTAGCTAACAGTTCTTTCACTTCCTGATACAACTGTGGAGGAATTTGTCGGTAGCGCTCTCTAATTGGAGGGGTGTCTCCTGTGGGAATCTCATGGTAGATCCCTGTGGTACATCCAAAATCTTCAGCATACCGTGCAAAGGTGGATTGGTTCTCCCACAACAGCTCATCTACCTTCTGCACCCATTCCAGAGAACATGAACTTACATCCATCTTCATCTGTTCTCGAATTGCACAGCCATTCCATTCAGAGGTGGGTTCCTCATCTTCTCCCATGGACACAGTTACGGTCCACTCATCCCTTTCAGTCGGCTTCAGCTGCATTGGAGTTACTTTCCTTACTTCCTCCGGAGTCACATAGATGTTAGCCAGCAGCCTCCCTGGGGTCAGGTCCACACTCTGGTCCTGAGTGTTTACACATCGAAGTGGTACTCTTCCATTGCGAACTATTGCCAAGGAACGGGCCACTAGCGGATCAACACCTCCTTCGGCTGCCTGCAGTGGTTCTACCAACACAGCTATGCCCTCTAGTTTCCGACAGGTGCCTACGGGCATGGACACTATTGTCTCCCGACTGGGTGGCAGTGTAACTTTTGTATGCAAAGGAACTGAAATTCGAGCCAGAGGACGCTGTGCATCTGAACTTTTCTGTAAGCCACATGTCCGGATCAGCCGCTGGAAAGCTGTTTGAGTAGGCCGATGGGTGGTGGTTTCTTTCCAATAACCGTGACCTTTCTTTTCAAAGAGGATCTGATCTAATTCTTTTAACACATTCATCCCCAAAATGACAGGGACCTTTACTTCATGTGACTCCTGTACCACCACAATGCCTTTCCTACCTAGATCTTGGCCACATACCCGGACATTCATCCAGGCCACTCCCACGACCGGAACTGGTAACTGGTTAGCTGCGACCACTCGTACGAATGTATGGGGATCATATTTCACATGTTGCCGGAAGTACCGTTCATAACAGTCTCTACTCAAGGTCGTTACTTGGGAACCCGTGTCAATCATCCCGGTAACCGGAATACCCTCCATTTCCACCTGTATGACAGGACTTGCAGCGATCAGGTCATCATCAGGGCATTCTCCCCACATAGTCTCCTTGTCAGTCTCCCCTACTACACGCCCTTCAGCAGCAGGGGACTTCAGTTTAACGGCGGTCTCTCATAAGTTTGTCGCTGCTCTGGACATCTAGCAGCAACGTGGCCCATCCGTCCACACTCCCAGCAGCGTATCCCCCGTCGTTCTGGCCATCTGTTTGGGCCCCTTCGGTAAGCCCCTTCGATTTCTCCTGAGCACTGCACTAAATGATTTGGACCCCTTCGGTAGGTCCTATCCTCACCCCTCCAGCGGGGTGGTGGGTGATTCTGACTTGCTGGGTGTGGATGGCTCACCCTTTCATCTCCAGTCTTCTGGAAGTCTGCAATTTTCATAGACTGCTCATCACAACGAGTGTGCAAGTGTTCCATTTGTTCTTGCAGTTTCTGCATTACTGTGAGAATTTCTTTAACCGTCCCTTTTTCTACTGTCTCTGAGCCAGAACTAGCCCCCTGTGACAAAGTAACTCCAACTGCGGTCTGCGGCCTCGGGACCATACTATTGGCACGGGAGATGGCCTCTACCTGTACATCATGGAATTTAGCATCAGTCTCTCGTCGTATAAAATCCTGCATAGTCACAGTTAAACTGCCGTCACGTATCCCCAGGACAAACTGGTCACGGAGAGTCCGATCAGGGTTACAGAAGGCTGGCGAGCCCCCTCTTTCCTTCCTTTGAATATCTCGGAGCAGTTCTTGTAGGGCATTTGCATATTGGGGAAGGCTTTCATTCTCCTGTTGTACCCTCTGGAAGAACCGAGCCTGCAGAGACCCCAGCAATGCAGTTTCTCCATAGATGGTTTCTAGAATCTGGACTACTTGCTCAAATGTCTGCCTTTGTTCAAATGGCCTCAGTATCACCGTGGTCTTAGCATCCCCTTGTAATGTCAATATTGCTAGCTCTACTAGTACTTCTGGTGCGGTCTGGTACATTCGCTGTATCATTCGTATCTGTTCCACCCACATACTCACTGACATATTATTGCCATCAAATTTAGCTAACTGACTCATTATAGCCCCTGCTGGCATTCTTCCTCCAGCACCATTCTCCCGAACGGGTGCGTCACCGTCCATTCTGGTAAGCGGATCCTGCCGACTACGCCAATTTGTGAACCGAGAGCAAGGCAGGTGGTTTGGACTCCGCAACCAGAAATGAACGCACACGCGGTAGTTCAAGAAAAAAATATATATTTACTATAAGTTAATAAAGGCTAGTTAAAGGTAAAATGACAGGGCTAAAGACAAGCAAAATATACAATATAGCATGAACAATTTCAAGGCAAATTCTGCAATGGTTTCTACTTTTACTCTGTCCACTTCTGCAGTATGGACACTGAATGAACAATATACTCAAAACTATCCCTAACTGACCCTGACTTCACATTTGGGTGCACCCCCTTTTCCCCAGTGGTCCAGGTGGACCGCTTACAGTCCGTAGAAGCGCGCGGTGGGGCCCAAAGTCGGTCCTTTCTTTTATAGTGAAGCGTCCTCTCCTCACGGTTATCAGGATCTTGGGAGAAATTAAGTCCTCTTTAACAGACAGGGAAACCAACTGAATGCAATGTAATCCAACAGCAGATTCCACTCAGCACACTGACAGTCCTGCCGAATCCATACACTGAGCTGGGATGTAAGCCGGGATTTAGCAGGTGCCGTCCAGTACATCAACAGCACTGCGAGTCTCTATCTGTGGTATCCATATACACAGTCACAATGTCAGTCTCACTGATCAGCCACTGAGCACAGTTCCTTTCACGTGGACTCACTAGTCCTGTTGTCTCTTTACACTCTGTTTGTCTCTGGACCAAGATACAGCTTAGCTGTACAGAAAAATCTCCACACCAGTTCAATACAACACTTGCTAAGATGGCTGCTGCTCTCTCTCTCTCGTCACTTCCTGCTTCTCTGCTCACACTCTGTCTGCAGAACAGGCAAGCTGACATAAAAGGGGGGGGGGGTCTCACTCCAGCATCATGTCACAATTACAATGGCTGCTGTCTTAAAGGAACAGAATCACAGAAATACATTCAACATTAACAGTTTATACAGACAAATGAAGCTTAAGACAACATTGGCTGTCTCTTACACTTCCTTACCTTTCCTCTTGGTCAGACAAGTCCACATATATGTGTGTCACAGGATGAGCAGCTTTACAAGGTAATACTGTTTTGTGTTATTGTGTCACAGAGTGATAAGCTACACAGTATGTGTCTATTTGGGACCACCTAGTGGTTATGTTGTGATCTGCAGCCTGTTAAGAGTCCTTAACCAAGTCAAGCTAAGCTAATGGTAAGTGGACAATCTTTTGCCACTTTCTGAGTATTGATAGGGGTTATCTCTCACATGTATGATGTCACTGTGACCCCCGGACTATCCCGGCCACTCTTTGCATTGTCTCACAGGATGGACTCCATCTTCACCTTCTTTCTTGAATAATATTTCTGTCCTCTTCAGCCATAGCGTGAGTGAAACTTTATGATTGAATCGAAGGGGTTAGGTCAGGAGGAATAAATCTGCATTTCGGGGAAGCAATGTTGGGCATTGAGTTTCCAAATGATCAAAATTCTTGTTTTATTGCCTACTGAAAGTGTCAAACGCCTATAAAGAAATACCCCGCTCTGAGGCCGAGCATCTTCTGTCAATTATTCCAGCTTTATTGAGTGTTAAAAGGCTACATTTTCTCCATTCCATAATCGGCACTGACAGAGCCAACTTCTAATGTCTCCACAATTCAGAACATATGTCCAGGAGGAGGTGACTGCTATTCACTACTTCTCACTACTATTCACTACTACTCACTACTAATCCCTACTACTCACTACTATTTATTACAACTCGCTACTACTCACTACTACTCACTACTTCTCACTACTATTTACTACTACTCACTACTATTTACTACAACACGCTACTATTTACTACAACTCGCTACTACTCACTACTATTTACTACAACTCACTACTATTTACTACAACTCGCTACTACTCACTACTACTCTCTACTATTTACTACTACTCACTACTATTTACTACTACTCACTACTAATCACTACTACTCACTACTATTTACTACAACTCGCTACTACTCACTACTACTCTCTACTATTTACTACTACTCACTACTACTCACTACTACTCACTACTATTTACTACAACTCACTACTACTCACTACTACTCTCTACTATTTACTACTACTCACTACTACTCACTACAACTCACTACTATTTACTACAACGTGCTACTACTCACTACTATTTACTACTACTCACTACTATTTACTACTACTCGCTACTACTCACTACTATTTACTACAACTCACTACTATTTACTAATACTCACTACTATTTACTACTACTCGCTACTACTCACTACTATTTACTACAACTCACTACTATTTACTACTACTCACTACTAATCAATACTACTCACTACTATTTACTACAACTCGCTACTACTCACTACTACTCTCTACTATTTACTACTACTCACTACTACTCACTACTATTTACTACTACTCACTACTATTTACTACTATTTACTACTACTCGCTACTACTCACTAATATTTACTACTACTCACTACTACTCACTAATATTTACTACTACTCACTACTATTTACTACTACTCGCTACTAATCACTACTACTCACTACTAATCACTACTATTCACTACTACATGCTCCTAAACACTACTTCTCACTACTACTCACCACATCATTTTACTTCTCACTACTATCCACTACTACTCACTACTTCTCACTGCTATTTACTACTACTCACTACTAATCACTACTACTCACTCCTAATTGCTACTATTCACTACTACTCACTACTAGTCACTACTACTTGCTACTAATCACTACTATTCACTACTACTTGCTACTAATCACTACTATTCACTACTACTTGCTCCTAATCACTACATCTCACTACTACTCACCACATCATGCTACTTCTCACTACTATCCACTACTTCTCACTAATATCCACTACTACTCACTACTTCTCACTACTATTCACTACTACTCACTACTTCTCACTACTATTCACTACTTCTCGCTACTACTCACTACTATCTACTACTACTCACTACTACTTGCTACTTCTCACTACTTCTCGCTAGTTCTTACTACTACTCACTACCTATTGCTAATTCTCACTACTTATCACTATTTTTCACTACTATGCACTACTTCTCACTACCTCTCGCTAATTCTCACTACTTCTCATACTTATTGCTACTTCCCACTACTTTTCGCTACTTTGCACTACTACTCACTATCTTCAAGGAATCTCTGGCTCTCAAAAAAAGACATTTTTATAAAGGAATAGATGTAGCCTGGGAATCTGGGCCTTGGAGCAGCAGCATTATGTATGTCCACCGCCTAACTGTCAATGATGTCACTTGCCACCATATTTGATGTGTTGTCTAGGACCGGGATCCATTACACATATATATCGGGAGACAGTATAACAGGCAAGGCCCACATTGGGGCAATTTCAATATGATGTTTAAAGCTACTACTTGCTACTAATCACTACTTCTCACAACTACTCACTACTTCTCGCTACTTCTCGCTACTACTCACTACTTCTCGCTACTTCTCGCTACTACTCACTACTTCTCATAGTATAACAGGCATTGCCCGCTCTTCCTTTCTTGTCCAGCACCCTGCTTCTCTGTCCATCGCAGACACTTTGCCCTCTGTGGGTCACCTGGATTTCCACTGGTGGAGAAAGGACACCCAACACCTGCCTTCACTCTGCAGCTTTCCTCTTTACTGCAGATGTTGCAATATAGTAGAATTGGTTAGTTACAAATTTTCAAAAAAATGTCGAGTTTGGCTGAACCCCAAATTTTTGGGACTCATCAAAGTGCTGTGATATTGACAGACTCCATGAGAGCCAAGCACAGACCTCAGCAGTGCCCATGATGTCTGAGAAGAAACCTGAAGAGCCTGTTTGTGAAGACTGGACACCGGGAAAGTGCAGACACCCAGGAGAGGTGAGTATCTGTATGTTCTATTTTATGCACGTCTTCCCTGTACCCCAGCTGTACACTGGATTTGGATCTGAAACAAATGGGCTGTGGGCACATGTGGCCTGTGAGGCTGTCCTCTGACCCAAGGGGCCCTGGAGCTCCCACCACATCCTTGGCACAGCAGAGAATAGGCCAAAGAAGGAGCACGCTGGTGCCCTTTGATGACATCACATCGGAGTGTCTGAGTAGACCGCACTGCTGGATTACTGGGGGCACCTGAGTATAGAGAGCATACAGTGCCTTGCGAAAGTATTCGGCCCCCTTGAACTTTTCAACCTTTTGCCACATTTCAGGCTTCAAACATAAAGATATAAAATTTTAATTTTTTGGTGAAGAATCAACAACAAGTGAGACAATTGTGAAGTGGAACGAAATTTATTGGTTATTTTAAACTTTTGTAAAAAATAAAAAGCTGAAAAGTGGGGCGTGCAATATTATTTGGCCCCGTTACTTTCAATGCAGCAAACTCAGTCCAGAAGTTCAGTGAGGATCTCTGAATGATCCAATGTTGTCCTAAATGACTGATGATGATAAATATAATCCACCTGTGTGTACAAGTCTCCGTATAAATGCACCTGCTCTGTGATAGGCTCAGGGTTCTGTTTAAAGCGCAGAGAGCATCATGAAGACCAAGGAACACACCAGGCAGGTCCGTGATACTGTTGTGGAGAAGTTTAAAGCTGGATTTGGATACAAAAAGATTTCCCAAACTTTAAACATCCCAAGGAGCACTGTGCAAGCGATCATATTGAAATGGAAGGAGTATCAGACCACTGCAAATCTACCAAGACCCGGCCGTCCCTCTAAACTTTCATCTCAAACAAGGAGAAGACTGATCAGAGATGCAGCCAAGAGGCCCATGATCACTCTGGATGAACTGCAGAGATCTACAGCTGAGGTGGGAGAGTCTGTCCATAGGACAACAATCAGTCGTACACTGCACAAATCTGGCCTTTATGGAAGAGTGGCAAGAAGAAAGCCATTTCTCAAAGATATCCATAAAAAGCCACCTGGGAGACACCAAACATGTGGAAGAAGGTGCTCTGCTCAGAGGAAACCAAAATCCAACTTATTGGCCACAATGCAAAACGATATGTTTGGCGTAAAAGCAACACAGCTCATCCCCCTGAACACACCATCCCCACTGTCACACATGGTGGGGGCAGCATCATGGTTTGGGCCTGCTTTTCTTCAGCAGGGACAGGGAAGATGGTTAAAATTGATGGGAAGATGGATGGAGCCAAATACAGGACCATTCTGGAAGAAAACCTGTTGGAGTCTGCAAAAGACCTGAGACTGGGACGGAGATTTATCTTCCAACAAGACAATGATCCCAAACATAAAGCCAAATCTACAATGGAATGGTTCACAAATAAACGTATCCAGGTGTTAGAATGGCCAAGTCAAAGTCCAGACCTGAATCCAATCGAGAATCTGTGGAAAGAGCTGAAAACTGCTGTTCACAAACGCTCTCCATCCAACCTCACTGAGCTCCAGCTGTTTTCCAAGGAAGAATGAGCAAGAATTTCAGTCACTCCATGTGCAAAACTGATAGAGACATACCCCAAGCGACTTGTAGCTGTAATCGCAGCAAAAGGTGGTGCTACAAAGTATTAACTTAAGGGGGCCGAATAATATTGCACGCCCCACTTTTCAGTTTTTCATTTTTTACAAAAGTTTTAAATATCCAATAAATTTCATTCCACTTCACGATTGTGTCCCACTTGTTGATTCTTCACCAAAAAATTTAAATTTATATCCTTATGTTTGAAGCCTGAAATGTGGCAAAAGGTTGAAAAGTTCAAGGGGGCCGAATACTTTCGCAAGGCTCTGTATATGGGCAGAATCACTATATTTCCTTAGCGGTATTATTATAGTGTATGACAGTCTATTGTTGTTATAATAGTTCAGATACCTCACTCAACAATAATTCTGTATTTTGCATTTTATTCACCTGGCCGGATTCTGAGACCTCTGCCCTAAAGTATAATATTCCGAAACTTGTGGGCGAACTTCAAAAATATTTGCAAAATGAATCTCACAAAGTTTGCCCATCAGTAGTGATGAACAGATCTCTTCTGCTGATGTCACCACAGGAGCCAGAGCCCGCTCACCCGCTGCTCACTGAGGTGCACCACTGCACCAGCCCATGTCAGGACAGAGACGTCCCTTTCCTCTCTACCTGTTGTCCCAGCTCACCTGGCCTCCTCCGAGCTATCCTCCAGCAGTGAGCGGACCTCCTGCCCCTACAAGCTGTCATGGTCAGACATGTTCAAGCAGAAGCATACTATGGATATTGGGATGCCTTGTCTATGGACAGTCACTCCTACCTGTTCACTTTCTAAAGTATATCTTGTAGAGAGTAGTATGGGTAGTATGGGTAATTCTCTAAATGGGCTCCATGTCTCCAAACTATGTGTACTGTGCGAGTCCACCATTACATCATGTGACACCCCCAACAACAAGACAAATTCTACAACGTGGACCAGAAATCATTTCTGTGACTCAGAACAACGTGCACAGAGAGACTTCTGGCGTGCGAGTACATAGATGTTGTAGGATCTGGCTAGCCGGTGGGGTCTATGTGTATACCAGTAGGACAGCGCTGTGGTATCTGCTCTATACTAAGGATAGGCCATCAATGCTAGAAAGCGGAGAGCCCCTTTATCTTACCCCTTTATCTGACATCATATAGAACAGTTATTGATGATCGGCTATTACATTGCACTTATCATTTCATTCACATTGTTATTTATCATTATCGTCTGTGAGATTTATGGTCATCGGAGTAATGTTATCACCTCTGTCATTTACTGTCATCTTTCCCGTCTAATATAATCTTTGTTCTGTATTGTAATCTGTCCTGATTTATAATCTTTGTCCTGTATTATTATCTGCCCTGTATTGTAATCTGTCCTGTATTATAATCTTTGTCCTGTATTATTATCTGTCCTGTATTATAATCTTTGTCCTGTATTATTATCTGTCCTGTATTATAATCTTTGTCCTGTATTATAATCTTTGTCCTGTATTATTATCGGCCTTGTATTCATCTCCCTTCTTGCTATTTCTTACCATCTTGCCCTGTATTATAATCTTTTTCCTATATTATAATCTGCCCTGTATTATAATCTTTGTCCTGTATTATAATCTTTGTCCTGTGTTATAATCTTTGTCCTGTGTTATAATCTTTGTCCTGTGTTATTATCTGTCCTTTATTATAATCTTTGTCCTGTATTATAACCTGTCCTGTATTATAACCTGTCATGTATTATAATCTCTCTTGTATTATTATCTGCCCTATATTATAATCTTTGTCCTGTATTATAATCTGCCCTATTTCTTACCATTTTGCCCTGTATTCATCCCCCTTCTCGCTATTTCTTGCTTGTGAACCTTTTATGTTGTGTTTTATGTTTCTTTTCTCTTGTTAGTTGTGAGTTTTTGGAGCCTTTTATGATCTGAGCATTTTATCTCCATGAGGTCACGTCCTCCGTCCTCGCAGCCTCAGATCTTATCTGTAGTATAGACGCAGAGACATTACCGCCCTGACCGCCGATGACTCCGATCTTACCTTTAATGCTTTCAGTATTTCCCCCTGTAATAACTCAATGGGTTGTTGTAATTACGGGGACAATGTTGAGAGTTTTTGGTCTTGGGGCTGTAATTGGGTCTTCTTAGGGCCCTGCAGGGTCCAGACTAATGAGAGCCCTGCGCCGTGCTCAGCGCCCGTCAGGTAACAGCTCCGACTGGATGGGACATTTTATATCTTTCCTCTTGATTCGTGTGCGCTCCTTCCCAGCGTTCCCAGCCAATAATGTGGACATAATGGATTCATTACGAGGGCCGCCATTAGTCCTGGCTTACATCACTTTCACTTTTTAAACTATTGCATTTATTTGACATGACCCGATATCTCCAAACATAAGCAGAGCGAAACATTTGTAAATGTCAAAATCCTTGGCTGTACCTAAATTGGAATCCACAGACCATTGTTAGCGCCTTCCTTATGCCCGCGTTACGATGGGCCCGGCGAGAGGACTCGGCCAAAAGTCTCAGTTGCCTTAGATATTGTTACAAGATGGAAAAACATGAAATGACTGTAGTTTGATGGATGAGGTGCGAGGAGTTTGTGGGCTCTTTTAAGCTTGTCAGAACCCATTCCCCACATAGAGCCTGAGGGGAGAACTTTAGCTGGTACATTAGCGTGGAGGAACATGGGGGACGCAGATCCTTCTTCTTCCCAATGCCCAATCTGAAAACTATGAATATTGGAGGGAAAAAAGTTTCAGTCACTTCTCATATCCAGTGGAGAAAACAGAGCAGGGAGTTGTATAAGAAATGGTTCTGATATTGTTACTTCAGATATGAAGATATATTAGATTATAGTATTGGTGGGTCCCAGAGCCAAGACACCTTTCTAGAGCTCAGAGCTGGCAGCACTAGGCCCCCACCACCGCTATTGGGTTCACTTAGAGTTTTCATGGTTGAAGCTGACGGACATTATAGTCCCTCGGAAATAAATAGGAAGGTAACGGTCTATCAGCTTCACCCATGGAAATCTCTGGATGTGATCAAAAGAAGCCAAAGGGGTCTGGATCATGTTAGATTGAAGGACCATTTATTTTATCTATTGGTGAGGGTCTCAGCTCACTGACCCCACTGCCCTCTTCAGCAGACCACATTTTCTCTGACGGATTTTAATTTTTCCATAATAGCTACCTTCCTTGAGAAGACCACATCTCTAAAAGGCCATCTATCTAGAAAACCATCTGTCTAGAAGACCACCTCTCTAGAAGGACATCTCTTGGGATGACCATCTCTCTAGAAGACTACTTGTCTAGATTACCATCTCTCTAGAAGACCACCTCACTAGAAGACCACCTTTCTTGAAAACTACCTCTCTAGAAGACCACCTCTGTAGAAGACCATCTCTCTAGAAGATTACCTCTCTAAAAGGCAATCTCTCTAGAAGACCACCTCTCTAGATTACCATCTCTATAGAAGACCACCTCTCTAGAAGACCACCTCTCTGTCTATATGACATCTCTCTAGAAGACCATCTCTCTAAAAGACCACCTCTCTAGATGACATCTCTCTAGATCACCTCTCTAAAAGTCCATCTCTCTAGAAGACCACCTCTCTAGATAAACATCTCTCTAGAAAACCGTCTCTCTAAAAGACCACCTCTCTAGAAGACATCTCTCTAGATGGCCACCTCTCTAGAAGACCACCTCTCTAGAAGACCACTTCTTCATGCAATTTTGGCTGCTCATCTCAAAGAGGTTTCATTGTACCTACATATATCTGTACACGTGCCCATGATACTAGTGGACGTCTCCATCATTTTATCACTGTTCATCATGTCATGTAATCTCTTCAATGCACTGTCTTCATTGAGAGGTACCTGCCCTCCTGCCTAGACTACCCTAGGCACTGACTTTAGTACCTTGGATATCACAAGTATTGTGTCACCCATACACTAGCCTGACATGTGCATGCCCAAGGTCCAGAAGGGGGTCCATGAGGGTTGTACAAGAGCGAGCTGCTGAGAAATAGACTACAACAATCTCTTTCATATCAAGTTTGGAAAACAACACCAGCTCACTTTAGTTTTTCCTTTAGAGTGTCTGATGAAGTCACATCTGAAGATCATTATTCAGTGTCTGACTCTGTTATTTATGTCCGAGCCCTCCATAGATAGTGGGAGGGAATTACATTTGGCACTACATAATCTGCTGTTGCTATACAGTGCTGGCCAAAAGTATTGGCACCCCTGCAATTCTGTCAGATAATACTCAATTTCTTCCAGAAAATTATTGCAATCACAAATGCTTTGGTAATAATATCTTCATTTAATTTGTCGTCAATGAAAAACCACAAAAAGAATTGTCAAAAAGCCAAATTGGATATAATTCCACACCAAACATAAAAAAGGGGGTGGACAAAAGTATTGGCACCCTTTGAAAAATCAGGTGATGCTTCTCTAATTTGTGTAATTAACAGCACCTGTTACTTACCTGTGGCACATAACAGGTGGTGGCAATAACTAAATCACACTTGCAGCCAGTTGAAATGGATTAAAGTTGACTCAACCTCTGTCCTGTGTCCTTGTGTGTACCACATTGAGCATGGAGAAAAGAAAGAAGACCAAAGAACTGTCTAAGGACTTGAGAAGCAAAATTGTGAGGAAGCATGAGCAATCTCAAGGCTACAAGTCCATCTCCAAAGACCGGAATGTTCCTGTGTCTACCGTGCGCAGTGTCATCAAGAAGTGTAAAGCCCATGGCACTGCGGCTAACCTCCCTAGATGTGGACGCAAAAGAAAAATTGACGAGAGATTTCAACGAAAGATTGTGCGGATGGTGGCTAAAGAACCTCGACTAACATCCAAACAAGTTCTAGCTGCCCTGCAGTCCGAGGGTACAACAGTGTCAACCCGTACTATCCGTCGGCGTCTGAATGAAAAGGGACTCTATGGTAGGATACCCAGGAAGACCCCACTTCTGACCCACAGACATAAAAAAGCCAAAACTTACCTGAGAAAGCCAAAAACTTTTTGGAAGAATGTTCTCTGGTCAGATGAGACAAAAGTAGAGCTTTTTGGGAAAAGGCATCAACATAGAGTTTACAGGAAAAAAAAAGAGGCCTTCAAAGAAAAGAACACGGTCCCTACAGTCACACATGGCGGAGGTTCCCTGATGTTTTGGGGTTGCTTTGCTGCCTCTGGCACTGGACTGCTTGACCGTGTGCATGGCATTATGAAGTCTGCAGCATAATGTAGGGCCCAGTGTGAGAAAGCTGGGTCTCCCTCAGAGGTCATGGGTCTTCCAGCAGGACAATGACCCAAAACACACTTCAAAAAGCACTAGAAAATGGTTTGAGAGAAAGCACTGGAGACTTGTAAAGTGGCAGCAATGAGTCCAGACCTGAATCCCATAGAACACCCAAGGAGAGATCTCACAATGGCAGTTTGGAGAAGGCGCCCTTCACATCTCAGGGACCTGGAGAAATTCCAGCAGAGCATTGGAAGAAACTCATTGATGGTTACCGGAAGCGGTTGTTCGCAGTTATTTTGTCTAAAGGTTGTGCTACCAAGTATTAGGCTGAGGGTGCCAATACTTTTGTCCGGCCCATTTTTGGAGTTTTGTGTAAAATGATCAATGATTTGACTTTTTTTTTCATTCTCTTTTGTGTTTTTTCATTGCAAGCAAAATAAATGAAGATCTTATTACCAAAGCATTTGTGATTGCAATCATTTTCTGGAAGAAATTGAGTATTATCTGACAGAATTGCAGGGGTGCCAATACTTTTGGCAAGCACTGTATATACCCCCCAATGACCAGGGTGTGCTGGTTCTATATGACTACAGATGAATGAACTGGTTCGCAACAAGACAGGTTTATTATTTTTTTATTAAATTTGGCTTTGGCCAAACCCCACATTTTGGGTATTCGCCACCAACATATCACTTCAGTCCTGTGAGTATAATAAAGTGATACACAGATGAAAGTAAGAAGATACCAAACCTGTGTACCCCGCTTCTCTCGCCTCTCCTGGGCTCCCTTGCTGAGTCCTCTGTCATGAAATTGCCTCTAAAGCAATTCCCAAAAATGCAGAAACTGGCAGATAACAGATAGCAGTAGAACAAGCTCCTTAAATCTCCCACAACCATGGCTGCGGAGACTAAGAGTAGCCAGACGTCTTCATCAGAGCCTGCCATGAGCCTGGATAGTCTGCACCTCCCGTGGACCTCTGATCATTATACTGTGGGGTCTGGAGAGGTCTCGGGGTATAGTAATATCACTTCTGGTTATGAAACTCCTTACAAATATTTGCAAGACGAATCTTACAAGGTTTATCCATCTCTTGCCCTAACTTTTTTATTTTTTGCGCTACTGAAATATTTCTTAGCTTTAATGTTATTATAGTTGTGCAAAAAGTTCTTGTTTTTTCTATTTTATAATTTTTTATTCTCTAAACTACCACAAGATGAAGTCTGTAGACAGATTGACTATTTTGCTTTGGTCGTCAATGGACACAGTAAACAGCTTGTGGGCGTTTTTTCCTTTGTATTTATTTTTATAGATTCTCCATATTTGTGGGAATTTTGATAACTAAAAGACCATCTCATTGAGCACCATGTACTGTAGATATCAAAAGTCAAGTCAGACCCGCTTATGTCTTCTTCTCAGGGCGTCCTGTAGTCTGAGACAGCCTCGACCTGCTCCTTCATGACTGCAAGAGATTTAAGGCGGCAACGCCAAATCTGCAGCCTGTGGCTGTCAGGGCATGATGGGAGTTGTGGTTTTCCATCAGCTGGAGAGTAACTGGTTGGAGAACCTTACGTAGAGCAATAAATTTAACCCGTAGCAATAACTAATCTCGGCTTCTATTTTTGACGCCCTTTGGGTGGTCTCCATAGAGTCTCCCAGTGGCATTAAATGTAATTTGATGATGCAATATTAGCGTATATCCGAAGGCTACGCCCCAGACTCCTGCCACAGATAGCAGAAATATGTCTTGTAAGTGGAGCGTTATTCATTCCTAGTAGGTCCTTTTCTGTCCATGTTCAGCCAAGTACTGCAGATATGACCCTTCGGAGAGTAATATAGGTTCTGCTCGACTTGGAAAAATAGGAGTGTCTGAAGAGTGGAGTAACTTATTCCACATATGTGCGCACGATTCTAAGGGTATAATTTATCCTGAGCGAGGCTCTTCTAGGACTGGACCTGCCAATGAACACCAAGTACGCAGGAGGGATCATTAGAGCAGTCAGAGCCTTGTGATAAATTGGCAAGAAACGTTCAGATCTACCAGGACAGTGACTCAGATTAGGTGCGGAAAGCCACGCACTTGATGAATGATGGAAAGTTTACTTACATGAAAAGGGAGCGCTAAGTACGCTACTTAACCCCATTAAGAAAAGAAAATAATTTGTAATGTAAATGAGTGAGGAGACATTCACTGCCAAACTGGAAAAAGAGCAAAAACTGCCGGTGAATAGCCAGACGCTCGGCACTAATCTAAAAACACACACATTACAGACGTGGCCACTGGTGATGCACGCCGGGCCGGGGATAAGGCCGCCATCCGGAGTGGGAAAATTGAGTTACCAGGCTCAAAATTTACTGGGAATTCACAATTGGTTCAAAGAAGGTTCCAAAATTAGTTTGTTTTTTATTTCCACTGCCTGCCATTACGGTCATAGAGAAAGTTCTAAAGAATTGGGCACCCTCCGCCCTTCGACGCCCCTTAAAGAAATTCAATGTCCTCAATCAAAATCCTCCAGCCATAGCCTATGAACCCAGGTAGTCTGGACAGCAAACGTGTCCCATTGTCTTATGGAGATCTGGACTGGACTGAGACAGGAAGAGAACGGATGAGACGAACAAAGTTGGATATATTTGGAAAACGCTATTTTGTATGTAATTCGGCTGAGACTTGAATATCTCTTGGAAACAGATAACAGAGGAAACAACTCCAGTCGACTTCCAAATGGGTTTTTCTCTATAGTAGTCTTGTAGTTTAAGGTGTCCATACACATGATGAATGTCAGCTCGTAGGGAGCCAAAAAGACACTCCTAATGGTAGAATCTAATAGTTAAGTGTTTCTCAGCTTTATGCTGGCATATTAAGAGTTAATCAGTCATTCCTTGCTGCTACGTAAATGGGAGTGGTATTTGCTTTGTGGTTTATAGAAGATGGAAGGATGTAATGGTAGCCGATCAGCCAACCTCTCTTAGCCAGTTTGGGTCTGTTATTGTAGGTTAGTGTGTACTTAGCTGGAGTGTAGATGTGGTTCAGAGGGCACCTTCATCTGAGACAGACTTCCCCACAACATCAGGCCCCACAGCTAGCGAGAACATCACCATGGCCATATTAGTGACCTGGAATCCATGGCTGAAATGTGCCCTGCAGTGCCACAATAGTGGCTGAAGCTAAAGACCAAGTCAAGAGCAGATGCCCGAAGTGTGACTAAAGACTCTGCCTCCATGTTACTTGTGACATCTGTACCATGATCATTACCTGTAGATCTGCCACTGTCTCACTCACACCCACCATAAAGGGCACCTGAAGTACCAACACACAGGAGATCCACAGCAGAGAGAGTCCTGGGGTAAAACGTCTCTACCACCAGACACTCAGGTGTGATCGCCTCAATACTGCTAACCCCAGTGCTGGTAAGACCATGGGTACCAAAGTCACCATAAGATGAGAAGCCAACCATCTAATACAGGGCTCACAAATACAGCTCCAATTCACTGTGAACAGAGGAATAGGTGTGCATGCTGGGAATTGTAGTTTCACAACAGATAGAGTGTCAAAGGTTTTTTTTTTTTTATGAATCCTAATCTAATGTGTAGGGGTTGTTCTGACTTTTCCCTGCTGGCAGATGATGGGGTAAAAAAAGATTTGGCCAGGTAGACTTCAATCGCCTGATCCTGTTGTTCTCGAAGGAGGCAAGTTATCAGCAGAGAAGTCTGCAGAAGACAGAGGAGTGTGAAGGAAGAGATAGGTGTCTGGAGGAAAACAGAGGAGTCTGGAGAAGACAGAGGAGTGTGAAGGAACACAGAGGGATCTGGAGAAGACAGAGAAGTGTGAAGGATGAGATAGGTGTCTGGAGGAAGACAGAGGAGTCTGGAGAAGACAGGAGTGTGAAGGAAGAGATAGGTGTCTGGAGAAGACAGAGGAGTGTGACCAAATACATAGGTGTCTGGAGGAAGACAGAGGAGTGTGACCAAATACATAGGTGTCTGGAAGACAGTGGAGTTTAGAGAAGACAGGAGTGTGAAGGAAGAGATAGGTGTCTGGAGAAGACAGAGAAGTGTGAAGGAAGACAGAGGAGTCTGGAGGAAGACAGAGAAGTGTGAAGGAAGAGATAGGTGTCTGGAGTTAGACAGAGAAGTCTGGATGAAGACAGGGGAGTGTGACCAAATACATAGGTGTCTGGAAGAAGACAGAGGAGTCTGGAAGAAGATAGAGGAGTGGAAAGGAAGAGATAGGTGTCTAGAGGAAGACAGAGAAGTCTGGATGAAGACAGGGGAGTGTGACCAAATACATAGGTGTCTGGAAGACAGTGGAGTGTAAAGGAAGATATAGGTGTCTGGAGAAGACAGAGAAGTCTGGATGAAGACAGGGGAGTGTGACCAAATACATAGGTGTCTGGAGAAGACAGAGGAGTGTGAAGGAATACAGAGGAGTCTGGAAGAAGACAGAGTAGTGTGAAGGAAGACAGAGGAGTCTGGAAGAAGACAGAGGAGTGTGAAGGAAGACAGAGGAGTCTGGAAGAAGACAGAGGAGTGTGAAGGAAGACAGAGGAGTCTGGAAGAAGACAGAGGAGTGTGAAGGAAGACAGGAGTCTGGAAGAAGACAGAGGAGTGTGAAAGAAGAGATAGGTGTCTGCAGAAGACAGAGGAGTGTGAAGGAAGACAGAGGAGTCTGGAGGAAGATAGAGGAGTGTGAAGACAGAGATAGGTGTCTGGAGGAAGACAGAGGAGTGTAAAGGAAGGCAGAGGAGTGTGAAGGAATACATAGGTGTCTGGAGGAAGACAGAGAAGTCAGGAAAAGACATAGGAATGTGAAGGAAGAGATAGGTGTCTGGTGAAGAAAGAGAAGTGTGAAGGAAGACAGAAGAGTCTGGAGGAAGACAGAGGAGTCTGGACGAAGTGAGAGGAGTGTGAAGAAATACATAAGTGTCTGGAGGAAGTCAGAGGTGTCTGGAGGAAGACAGAGGAGTGTGAAGGAAGATAGAGGATTCAGTAGAAATACATAGGTGTCTGAAGAAGGCAGAGGAGTCTGGAGGGAGCAGAAAATTCTAGTGGAGAAGAAAGAGAAGAGTTTTTTTTATCGAAACCAAACAATTTGTGATTTGTTACGTATGAACTAAAATGGCTGTCATGACATGCATTGTGATAAATTATTAGACTCTGTTGTCTGTTTAGACCCTGGGGTATAATAAGTGGAGGCCCAAGGGAGGTCACAAAAATAAAAAAAAAATTATACTCGCCTTACTCTTTTGGACCTCCTCGCCGTGTCCGGCGCTCTCGTGTGACATCCTGCGCCCAGTGTCACCACACAGTGGACCGAAGCAAACTGGAGGATCACTTTGTCTGAACACGGAAGGGTTCTGCATGGGACAAAGAAGTATAAAGGGACACTGTGGTCTAGAGGAGACATTTCTCAGTCCCTCCATTGAGAACAGCTTCATATTTAGCCATACCAAGCATGCATGTGTACCCAAGGGAGAGAGGAAAAGCTGCCAATAGAACCAACATTCAGCTGATGGATATCTAATGTGTATGCTCATCCTTAGACTTCTTCCATGACTCATGTTGCTCTATAATTTTCTGTCGTGCTCAGATCTGCAGGCATCTCAGTGTCCACGACCCTTCTCTTCTTCTCTTTCACTACAGATCATCTTCTTTTCTTCTTCCATAATTCTCTGATGAGTTGGACCGTGCCCAATATGACATAAAGCTATAGTTTATCACTATGGTCCTCCGTGGTCAAGGATCATCTTTTATTTGGAGTCCATGTTCTTCTAAAAGCTGATTAGCAATGTTAAGTGCGGTCCTCATTCTCTCTCCTGTAGAGCGTAAGCTCTTGTGGTCAGCGGTGTCCTCTCTCTCCTGTAGAGCATAAGCTCTTGTGGTCAGCGGTGTCCTCTCTCTCCTGTAGAGTGTACGCTCTTGTGGTCAGTGGTGTCCTCTCTCTCCTGTAGAGCATAAGCTCTTGTGGTCAGCGGTGTCCTCTCTCTCCTGTAGAGCGTACGCTCTTGTGGTCAGCGGTGTCCTCTCTCTCCTGTAGAGCGTCCGCTCTTGTGGTCAGCGGTGTCCTCTCTCTCCTGTAGAGCATAAGCTCTTGTGGTCAGCGGTGTCCTCTCTCTCCTGTAGAGTGTACGCTCTTGTGGTCAGTGGTGTCCTCTCTCTCCTGTAGAGCATAAGCTCTTGTGGTCAGCAGTGTCCTCTCTCTCCTGTAGAGCGTAAGCTCTTGTGGTCAGCGGTGTCCTCTCTCTCCTGTAGAGCGTAAGCTCTTGTGGTCAGCGTTGTCCTCTCTCTCCTGTAGAGTGTAAGCTCTTGTGGTCAGCGGTGTCCTCTCTCTCCTGTAGAGTGTAAGCTCTTGTGGTCAGCGGTGTCCTCTCTCTCCTGTAGAGCATAAGCTCTTGTGGTCAGCAGTGTCCTCTCTCTCCTGTAGAGCGTAAGCTCTTGTGGTCAGCGGTGTCCTCTCTCTCCTGTAGAGCGTAAGCTCTTGTGGTCAGCGTTGTCCTCTCTCTCCTGTAGAGTGTAAGCTCTTGTGGTCAGCGGTGTCCTCTCTCTCCTGTAGAGCATAAGCTCTTGTGGTCAGCGGTGTCCTCTTTCTCTCCTGTAGAGCGTAAGCTCTTGTGGTCAGCGATGTCCTCTCTCTCCTGTAGAGTGTAAGCTCTTGTGGTCAGCGGTGTCCTCTCTCTCCTGTAGAGTGTAAGCTCTTGTGGCCAGCGGTGTCCTCTCTTTCTTTCTCTCTGTCTCCTGTAGACTGTAAGCTTATATGGGGAAGGAGGAGGAAAGAAAGAAAGAAAGAAAGAAAGAAAGAAAGAAAGAAAGAAAGAAAGAAAGAAAGAAAGAAAGAAAGAAAGAAAGAAAAGAAAAGAAAAGAAAAGAAAGTTCTGTTTTCCTGCATGTAAATGTAAGCTTTTGGAAGGTTCTGGCATCCTCCTGGAGCACCCTCAATACAAGCATGACATCTAGGGGTTCCCACACACATTACAGTGGGTCCACCCATCCCATGAACATCTCGGAGGTTTTCTGCGTCCATGACATGATGGATTGCCGGGGATTACGCTGCAGCTGTAATAAAGCATTTTACCGCTAGAACACGAGAAATGTATAAAATTCACAGAATGGCCATAACCCTTTATAATGGAGGAATTTCCCAGCGCAGAAGGAAACAGTCTCTTTAAACAAGATAATAAAATACTCTAATGCGAAACACAATCTGGAGGCGGCAGCGGCGGTGGCTTTGTATGGGGCCGGGTCTCCGTGGAAACCCAGATATTTTCTAATTAAATCTCTCTCTGGGCTGTAATGCTTTGTGTGCGCTCACGTGGGCTCCGGGTTATTAAATGTCTGAAGCGGTGGGCTCAAACCGATTACAAAGCCAATGTCCAAGAACACAAACAAGCCAGTCTCTGTGCGGCCGACGCTTTCTTCTTTTCATCTGTCTGTTTGTCTACAGGGACTTTGGTCAAATGCCGAAATTAAACTTAGAACAGGATTACTTGGGATGTTCTTCATTACAGTGCATGGGCCCTGCGAGGAGATCGGGGGGAGAGAGAAAGGATCTGCAGAGGTTACGCCACCCAAACCATGTCATTCCCCGGGGTGGAGATAGTTACTCAGATATTGTACAAAAATCATATCTGTAGAACTCATACTGTATCTGCTGCGATCATAGAGGTTGTCACTGCCCCGCCCACTACTGGATATCGAAAGACATGATTTATGTACAGTTAAACTCAAAAAGTTTTCCAAACTTGTCCTCCATCACAATGGAGGAGCCAGGTAGCCGTAATGCCTTGGTATCTGTGCACACCCATCTTTAACCTAGGGATGTTTCTTTAAAGGGATGTCTTATGATCAACTCAACCAGTTGTCCTATACGATGATCTATAAAAAAATGTTAAAACAGCAGCAAATGAGAGAAAAAAGCAAAAAAACAGGATTCGGATCTCAGATCCAATATCTATAACCCGGTCTATGTGTACATATGAGTTCTGCAGCCAGTTGATGGCCTCAGGGGTCACTTGCCCCCCTACAGGCATCATGACTCCCATTGATAATGTGTCATCTGTCCAAAAACCATGGTTGCTGGATCCTCTGTGCTGGATCACCGAGGTCCAATAGGGTGAAAGAAAAAGTTTTAAGATTTCACCCCCTCTCTATACTTCGTCTGTCCTCTCCCATCCCTTGGTTAAACTTGATGGACAAGTAATTTTTTTTACCTCTGTTCTAACCCTGTAACTACATCTTCATCCTCCACCCTCAATGGAAGACTCATCACAAATCCAAAAACACTGTCATATTTGGGGATCTCAGAGCCACACCACCCACATGTTCCAGAACTGTCCCATGGAGGCCTCCAATCTCACTTACAACCCAAGCACAAATGCGAGGTCTAAAGGTAAAGGATCTCCCCCCTACCTTTCATTTCCAAAGAGCCTGTTGGGACACTCTTTCTGGGTGCCAAAGAGATTAACTGGGATTGAGGTACATGGGGGGCCTGCTGGAATTGTAAGGCTACCTCCAGACTCCAGCTGAACTTTGTGTTTGGCATTGGGTAAGGGACTGTTATAGCACCCGGCCAACAACTCCTCCACCTATGAACATCCATTTTAGTCAACAAAAGCTGCTCCAAGGACTCCATGGCAAGACACGGGATGATCCTTTGCTGTTCTAAGGGTATTGAACTAAGTTTTTGCCCTTGGTGAAGGGAAGCCTAGCTACAGGTCTGGCCTCTCATATGTAGTGGTCATAAATCCTTCCTTGTAGACTTTACCTATTTGGACTACCAGGTTCTATAACATTTTTGGCATCTTTTCCATCACTGCGTGCAGTGATCCCCATTTTCTCTGCCCTGTATTGCTATGGCCATTCTGGAGGTTCGATTGACTCCATATTGCTCAATTACTTCTGGATATTTCAAGAAGAAGGAAGCCTATGACTACATCTCCAGCAAATATGAAGACCCCATAACCTGCTGACATGAAGGCTTATTCTTTACCGTTCTCGAGAGTGGGCATTGCCCTAATACTAATGACCTAATACCAGTATTATATACTATTCAGTATAAAAGTGCAGTGCCGCTCAACATCCTGGCTGGCCAAAGCACCTTGACGATTTATGATGAAATATTTTCCATTTTTGGAGCTATGGACTCCTTAAACTAATCGCAGTTCTAATCTTTTAAAGGGCAAATGTGTGGTGATGTTAGAAGGTGTGGTAAATTCTTGGACTGAAACACAAGATCCAAATATGACATCGACTATTTTGGCTGCAAAAAGGGAATTGAGGAACTCCAGTTAAACCTTAACAAATATTTGTTCAATGTCTACAAAATGCCTCGTTGCGTGCCAGGGTTCCTCACCACGAAGAGTCAAATCACACAAAAGTCGTTATAGTAACTCCATTGTTTACCAAAACAAGGAGCGAAAGTAACGGGTATTGTAAATGCCCTCATGAATCACAGGACGCTCCGAAATCTCACTAAAATATCTTTCTGTAGAACCTTGAGCACCTTCAAGCCAAAAACATGTCAACAGCCGAGGAGAATACTATGAAGTTGCTGCGTCTGAATATCTGGGCGATCATTTGTGTTCACTTTTGCTATGGAGATGAGAAAAATGATTCACACGTTGTTTTTTTCAGAAGTAAACTGATATTTTATCCACTAATGAAAACTAAATATGAACATCTGAATAAAATCTGTGACAAAGACGCAATGTGTGAGGTGTAACAGAAAACCCTGAGGAGGCCAAGACTGATTCATGAGAGATATGGGACACTGGGAGGACACGACCGGGCAGATCTATCAATGGGCTTGGAATGACGACTATGTCTGGGTTTGACATAGAGACAGACTTGTCGATGAGTTGGGTCCGGTGTTGAAGGACTCGCAATCTTCTAAACTCCATGTCCTTTTGGCCTATACCTGTCTCTGAGCTAAATGGGGACAACCTGTTAAAGGTTTTATAAGACCTCAAAAGCCTGACAATAAGATTGTTATTGGTGAAATCATCTGACAACCTTGATGGCCTTCAGAGAATCTCCTGACATTGGGACAAATAATAGTCATCCCGGTTGGGATTCAAGATCTTTCATCCTATTGGTTTGTGGTGTATTGCTGGACATGTCTGGTGGCCTGGTGATGAGTAGGTGTTGGATACAGTCACGAGAACTAAGTAGGGACCAGAAGGTTTTTTACTGAAATTTAGAAATGTAAGAACAAACTTTTATACAGTCGATAGGACAGCAGACTGAGAAAGTAGCTAGCTACCACTTCAGTCACCTGGCTGGTGCAATGAGAGTATCCTGGGCAAATCATGGGCAAGCTCCGATCACCAGGCTCCAACACATCCATGTGCACTCTCTCGGGATCCTCTCTGGTCCCTTCGTGGTTCTGTCATTAGGTTTACCCTCAATAGGTTTCCTTTCTCGAGTTACTACTCTGTGTGTCTTGACCCTGTGAGTGCCAACTGATCAGAACATGCCAAAACCTTCCATTCCAACTCTCAACCAACCACGGATACCTCCTTTGTTTCCTGATATTGACCTTCTCCTGGAGCCACCAAACATCTCAGACCCTCCATATTCAGCAGACATGGCTATATAGTCATAGATTGTGCTTGCTTTAAGGTGAGCCTTCTATTTTCAGTTGGAGGGTATAGGTCCTCTGTTCTCCTTGTATATAGGTGGCCAACAAGTTATCTGTATACTGTATCTTATGGATATGCTATAAATGTCTGAAGCGGTAAACCCCGATGGGTCTTACTGATATAAATAGTCCGCGCCATTACAACAGACTTTACCTACATGAATAGTACAGGGGAATATAAGAAACTTGGTGATGTATCTGGTCAGAGAGAAATGTCTCTTTCTCATCTTATCAGGTGGTTTCTGTCTTGAGACTACAGGTCACATGACTCAGATTACAGATGCCTATAGAAGTCTGTGGATGGGGAGGAATAATCGGGAAGTGTCAGATATAAGAGAGCAATAACCCTGACTATGAGATTTCTATCACAATTCTCTATATATGTCCGGCAAGGTCCTGAGTTACAGAGAGAGTTATTGAGCAGATTCTCCTCTACTTACAGTGTGCAGTGTATGGCCGCTAGTGAAACTCCAGCTATAGCATCTGATAAAAACTGCAGAGCCTCAGTCATATAATGACCATAGATAGTGAGACCCCTCATGTACACACACAGGACAACTCATCCTGTAAGGTGATATGATACAGGTACAATTGTGGAAATTCAGTCCCTATTACAGATCTTCAGATTGCAGAGGTGTCATCCTGGGAGAGCCCTTAACAGGATGACATCAGAGCAGGAAGTGACAGCAGCCTTATAGAGGGGGGTAATAAAAGGATGTTATAACATATAGAAAAGGTGTATAACAAAACATATATATATATATATATATATATATATATATATATATAATGTGTGAATAGACCTACAGTATATTATCAGACCCCAGACCAGACCCCTATATTAATATCAGACGCCAGACCAGACCCCTATATTAATATCAGACCCCAGACTAGACCCCTATATTAATATCAGACCCCAGACTAGACCCCCTATATTAATATCAGACCCCAGACCAGACCCCTATATTAATATCAGACCCCAGACCAGACCCCTATATTAATATCAGACCCCAGACCAGACCCCTATATTAATATCAGACCCCAGACCAGACCTCTCTATTAATATCAGACCAGACCTCTCTATTAATATTACACCACAGACCAGACCCCTATATTAATATCAGACCCCAGACCAGACAACATATAATAATATCAGACCCCAGACTAGACCCCTATATTAATATCAGACCCCAGACTAGACCCCTATATTAATATCAGACCCCAGACCAGACCCCTATATTAATATCAGACCCCAGACCAGACCCCTATATTAATATCAGACCCCAGACCAGATCCCCTATATTAATATCAGACCTCTATATTAATATCAAACCCCAGACCAGACCCCTATATTAGTATCAGACCCCAGACCAGACCAATATATCATCAGACCCCTATATTAATATTACACCCCAGACCAGACCCCTATATTAATACCAGACTCCAGACCAAATCTCCTATATTAATATCAGACCTCTATATTAATATCAAACCCCAAACCAGACCTCTATATTAATATTACACCCCAGACCAGACCCCTATATTAATACCAGACCACAGACCAGTCCCCTATATTAATATCAGACCCCAGACCAGACCCCTATATTAATATCAGACCTCTATATTAATATTACACCCCAGACCAGACCCCTATATTAATATCAGACCTCTATATTAATATTACACCCCAGACGAGACCCCTATATTAATACCAGACCACAGACCAGTCCCCTATATTAGTATCAGACCCCAGACCAGACCCCTATATTAATATCAGAACCAGACCAGATCCCCTATATTAATATCAGACCTCTATATTAGTATCAGACCCCAGACCAGACCCCTATATTAATATCAGACCCCAGACCAGACCAATATATCATCAGACCCCTATATTAATATCAGCCCCCAGACCAGTTCCCCTAACTATATTAAGACACCCCCCCCCCCCCCCCCGTGACCTCTCCGCTTCTCCCTCTCTGTATGGGTCATTCCTTCACTTACATTGATTTGAGGACCAGAAGAATTTGACTTATTATTTGACTTTTCTCATATTTTACAGATATATTTGTCAGATATTTTCCATACAGGACATTACAAACATGGATTTTACAGCCGTCGGGGAGCCCATTGTGGATTGTATAAAGTGCTGGATGTAGGATTGCTAATCTGGACGTAACCTGCATTTTTTCCATTGTGCAGCATATTTTAGTCATGCATGTAATTCTACTGTACATTATCCAAGTGTTTAATTTGGAACTTGATCCATTCCACAAAGTCAGGAAAAGTATCAGAAGCTTTTGGATTTTTTCTCCTCCTCAACAAGTCTGAGCTGCGGCCACAGGATTGAAGCCTTGGCTATGGGCGGGGGTGCTTACACCTAAACTGCTGACACCCTCACACAGGTGCAACGCAACACACGCTTGGCCTGGAAAAGTCAAGGTGGTGAAAATCATCAGGAAACAAGTCTCCAAGGAAACGCTACAGGTACAGAGTCTCAAGATCACCGAAAGGCTTCCATTTGTAGATGTGCCAAAGTAATGTTATTAGTGAAGGCCCTTGGCTGAACCAGAGCCTGGAGACTAAAGCACTGCAGGTCATGGGGTTTTTTGGGATAGCGGGTGGAATCCTCAAGACCATTCTTTTTCCACATCCTGTCATCTTATTTTTGAACAGAGAAAAAAAAAACAGGCGTAATTTTCAGCCGTGCGAGCTCAGGTCACCCGTGAGCAGCCACTAACAATACCGAACAGAGAATTCTTCATGGTCAGAGCGTACTTTGGGTTCATTGGTTACCAGTAGTGATGGATTAGTTTACTAAATATCGGCCAAGTTTTGTTTCTGACCAATGTGATAATATTGACAACTCCAACATGACCACTGATGCCCCATCGCAGGCCTCACTGGTGACCCAGGGTCATTGATGTGACCCAGGAGCATGGAAGAGGCTTGAAGAAGCCAGGACAGAAGACCAGAGGCTGCAGGAAAGGTAGGAGAGTTTCTTCACCTCTCTGAGAATCTGATTATCATATCTGGGGTCTAAAGAGACCCCAAAGTATAAGAACAAGAACTTATTGGTTGGGGAGTCCAAAAAGTATCAGGTTTTTGGAAAATTTGTAGCGAACCAGCAAACGGTCACTCAGCTCTAGTTATTTTTTTTTTACTCAAAAACTGTGATAAATATTCTCGACATTTTGGAAGTACAAAAAAGGCGCAATTATGGGGGGGAAGGAAAGCCTTACCATGGGTCAGCAACCCAGATCCCATAGATCTATGTCTATTGGGGTTGTTATCTAATGTCTCTCAAGACACCGGCCACCTTATCATCCACCGGGTATAGGGGTCAGAAGCGTTTATTACCTGTCTACTGGATAGGTGATGAGTGTTGTAGGATTGTCACTAGTATTGGGACCCCATTCATCACCAGAAGGATGGGTTCCTGGCTCTGCTCACCAGTCGTAAGACTAGGTGGAGTTATGGAGCATTAGTTGAGCATGCCGATAACCTGTTAGTGACCTGGCCTGTTCCTGAGCCCTGCACCTGTGCTGCCACCCCGGAAATTGTACTGTATTCACACTCTGCATTTACCTGACACGTTAGTTCCTGACCTGCCTGGTCATCTGTCACCAACACTCCATAAGGTAGTACCCCGGCGTCCTGCAGCATAGTCCAGATCTCCGTACAGAGCTGCAGACCTGGAGGGCTACCCAGACAATGTCCTTACGAGTGGCCCTAAGACAAATGGGTTTGGTGACGCAGAGACTCCACAACCTGAAGACTGTTACACAACATGTGGTCTATATGTTATGACAGATTTGGGGTTAATAATATATATATTATAATTCCATAATTGTGTTCAGAATTTCTATTACTATTGATAATACACAGCGGCATCTCAATAAATTAGAATATCCTTGAAACGTTCATTCATTTCAGTAATTCCATTAATAAAGTGACCTCCTATATTTTCTAGATTCTTTACACACAGAGTCTTCTATTCCAAGTGTTTTATTTCTGTAAATGTTGATTATGGATTACAGGGAATGAAAACCCAAATCTAAGAAAATGAGAATATTGTAAGTTCAGTTCAGTCTTGTAAATTCAGTGTCACCTGCCAAGGTTTCCTCAGTCTGGTTCAGTAGGACACACAATCCTGGAAGACGCTGATTATGGATTGTATTACTGAATTACTGACATGAAGGAACGTTTCACAGATATTCTCATTTATTGAGATGCTCCTGTATTTCCGAGATGTGAGAGAGAATGAGCGGATCCGCTAAGCTCTATGGCCATCAGCCACCCGCTGACCCCACTGTATCATACCCACGTCTTGGTGACCCTACACTTACATTACATCAAGTCAATAAATGACTCAAAATGGATCAAAAATCCAATAAGTCAAAAAGAAACACATTTTCCTCACCTAATTCTTTATTACTATGAGAATTATTGATGACCAATCTTACAAGGAAACCAAATCCGCATGAACCAATAAGACTTATTGAGCAGCTGATGTAGGATTGTCACTAGTGATCAGTATAGAACCATAGTGCTCCAAAGTGCAACATTACAATGTAGTCACAAAGGGGTTAAATGTAAGCAAGAACAAGAATAAGAAGAACGTAGAATAAATGGAGCTCCCGACACACCAATGGGACCGTCCCTGAAGAAAAGAAATAGATCCAGAGATCTCAGAACATCAATCCCTTCCATTTATCAAGGAGGACGCTGGATATTTCATTATTTGTCATTATCCAGGATTCTTTAGCCTTGAGGAGATCGAAGAAGACCCTAGAGTCCTCATCCATTTCCTCTATAGATTCTCCTGCCTCGATGACTTGTTATATGGAAGCTCTTGGTGATAGATAAAAGAACAAGTTCATTTCAAACCAGGTTCATTATGAATTTTCTAAAAGTTTTGGGTTCAACCATGCTCAAAATGTTTAGGTTTTGCCACCCACAAATCTTATACTCTGGGGAATCTTCTTGGAAGATATGTAAAAATGAAACACTCACCGTTCTTGGCTTCTTCTGGCCTGTCTGTTATGTCTTTCGTCCCCCACGTTACCGCTGATGCCCGATCACAGGCCACAGTGGTGACTTGGAAGACATGGCTGAGGTTGCCCTATCTTTTGAGGTTCAGCCATCTCTACTCATGGTAAAGTTGGTCCAATGGACTTCATCTTGTCCCCTCTTCTCCAAGTTGCTTTTGATGGCCACAACCCAAAGATAATCGGCTATTAAATTTTGACCAATGTGAAATGGTCTAGAAGGGAAGGAGTGACGCTCCTCCGACTGCAGATCTTGTCATTTTCTGGATATAGTCTGGAATTCCTCATAAATCCCATAAAGTCACTGAGTGGATACCAAGAAACGTACCTACAGAATCTTCTACACCATGTAACACACTTACCTGTCTCCAACTGCTTCGCTACTCCATAGGTCAGACTAATCAGTCAGACTGGATACTTTTGAATAAGCTGGAATGAAACGTGATTGAACCTCATGAATAATTGCACAACCTGTTCCACAAGGTTCGTCCATCCTTAGTGTTGTCCTAGTGATATCGGACTCTTTACTTTGATTGTGGCCTTTCTTCTGGAGATCTTTTCTGCCTTATCTGGAGAATTTGGATCCTGGACCGTCTACTATTGGTTTATCATGTTTCCATAAGCCATTGTATAGTCCTGAGAATTGCAGCTCTGTACCTTGAAGGACTTTATCTAAGGATATAAGTAGCCTTCTAGGTAACATGGACCATTGCGTAATTGATGGGATCGCTACATCTTTGAAATGATCTGTTAATAAATTATCTCATTATATCATTCTATGGCCAGTTTGTGCTGACGGCAGCTCATCATCACTCCAGAGTGGGACCCCAAGGAGTCCTGTCTGGGTGGAGTTCGATGAGTGAGACATTATGGGATTTACTCCGGTCTATTCTCTCCGATCTCCGAGCCTATTGAAGAAGACAGCTACAATGATATCAGGCTCATTGATTAATCTCATAGATGATTGAGCCAGAAAACACTTAGGCTGCAAAACCAGAGGATTGAGCTTTTCAGATTGTGCAGGGTTAGAAGCGCGCAGGTGTCCAGGTTATTCGGTTGGGCGCACCCTGTGGAGCAATCACTTCTCCATAGTGAAGGAATCACACGACGTCTTGTGACATCAGCCCTGTCTCCCGCAGCCAAATGTTTGTGCTGAGATTATCAGGGCAATTAACACCAATCCCCTCAGTTGTCTCAGCGCTCGGCGTAACTGAGGTCATAAAAAAATTCCAAAATACTATCAAAGCTTCAGCGCAGAGCCCCACAAACCACCAGGGCTCAATGTGGAACTCAAGCATGGAGGGGCGAGCTCCGGAGGTCAGGAGAAAGATGACTACAATGTGCACGTTTTACAACTTCTCTAAATGGAACCAGGCATGAGAGATCTGAGAGGACTGAACAGAAAGCACGAGCAACGAAAATAACAATTCTTGTGTTTCCTCGAGGTGCAACTTACTTCAAAATATGGTGAAATTTCCCTAATAGTAGGGTAGGCTGGAAACTACGAGGGTCTTAGGGAGCACCAATGCAGGCACAGGCACCTGCTCTGTCCACTACGGGAGGCATCGAATACCTTACAAAATGAGGACATTGGAGCGCAGACAACCACACCATAGTATTCTTGTACATAGGAGCGGTATTATAGTAATTATATTCTTGTACATAGGAGGTAGTATTATAGTAGTTACATTCTTGTACATAGGAGGTAGTATTATAGTAGTTATATTCTTGTACATAGGGGGCAGTATTATAGTAGTTATATTCTTGTACATAGGAGCAGTATTATAGAGAACGACAAGGGAGAAAAAACCATAGTAGTTATATTCTTGTACATAGGGGGCAGTATTATAGTAGTTATATTCTTGTACATAGGAGGTAGTATTATAGTAGTTATATTCTTGTACATAGGAGCAGTATTATAGTAGTTATATTCTTGTACACAGGGGGCAGTATTATAGTAGTTATATTCTTGTACATAGGAGCAGTATTATAGTAGTTATATTCTTGTACATAGGAGGTAGTATTATAGTAGTTATATTCTTGTACATAGGAGCAGTATTATAGTAGTTATATTCTTGTACATAGGGGGCAGTATTAGTAGTTATATTCTTGTACATAGGAGGTAGTATTATAGTAGTTATATTCTTGTACATAGGAGGTAGTATTATAGTAGTTATATTCTTGTACATAGGGGGCAGTATTATAGTAGTTATATTCTTGTACATAGGAGCAGTATTATAGTAGTTATATTCTTGTACATAGGGGGCAGTATTATAGTAGTTATATTCTTGTACATAGGAGGTAGTATTATAGTAATTATATTCTTGTACATAGGAGGTAGTATTATAGTAGTTATATTCTTGTACATAGGAGCAGTATTATAGTAGTGGGTATATTCTTGTACATGGGGCAGTATTATAGTAGTTATATTCTTGTACATAGGAGCAGTATTATAGTAGTTATATTCTTGTACATAGGGTCAGTATTATAGTAGTTATATTCTTGTACATGGGGCAGTATTATAGTAGTTATATTCTTGTACATAGGAGGTAGTATTATAGTAGTTATATTCTTGTACATGGGGCAGTATTATAGTAGTTATATTCTTGTACATAGGAGTAGTATTATAGTAGTTATATTCTTGTACATAGGAGGTAGTATTATAGTAGTTATATTCTTGTACATAGGAGCAGTATTATAGTAGTTATATTCTTGTACATAGGAGCAGTATTATAGTAGTTATATTCTTGTACATAGGGTCAGTATTATAGTAGTTATATTCTTGTACATAGGGGCAGTATTATAGTAGTTATATTCTTGTACATAGGAGGTAGTATTATAGTAGTTATATTCTTGTACATGGGGCAGTATTATAGTAGTTATATTCTTGTACATAGGAGCAGTATTATAGTAGTTATATTCTTGTACATAGGAGCAGTATTATAGTAATTATATTCTTGTACATAGGAGCAGTATTATAGTAGTTATATTCTTGTACATAGGTGTAGTATTATAGTAGTTATATTCTTGTACATAGGAGTAGTATTATAGTAGTTATATTCTTGTACATAGGGTCAGTATTATAGTAGTTATATTCTTGTACATAGGAGGTAGTATTATAGTAGTTATATTCTTGTACATAGGAGCAGTATTATAGTAGTTATATTCTTGTACATAGGAGGTAGTATTATAGTAGTTATATTCTTGTACATAGGAGCAGCATTATAGTAGTTATATTCTTGTACATAGGTGCAGTATTATAGTAGTTATATTCTTGTACATAGGAGCAGTATTGTAGTAGTTATATTCTTGTATATAGGAGGTAGTATTATAGTAGTTATATTCTTGTACATAGGAGCAGTATTATAGTAGTTATATTCTTGTACATAGGGGCAGTATTATAGTAGTTATATTCTTGCACATAGGAGGCAGTATTATAGTAGTTATATTCTTGTACATAGGAGTAGTATTATAGTAGTTATATTCTTGTACATAAGAGCAGTATTATAGTAGTTATATTCTTGTACATAGGAGCGGTATTATAGTAGTTACATTCTTGCACATAGGAGCAGTATTATAGTAGTTATATTCTTGCACATAGGAGCGGTATTATAGTAGTTACATTCTTGCACATAGGAGTGGTATTAGAGCACTTATTTCCTGGTCGTACATCAGCAGCACACACATATGGCAGTTAATAGTTCTCTGGATACAATCAGAAGAGACAAGTTAATAAGCAGTAATTAAGATCAATTAATTAATCTTGGACGTCCTATATAAGGCTGGAGAGACCTCACTTTTATTTTATTGTCTCTTCTGAGTATTTTTTATTTTGTATAAAATCTCTGTCTGTATGCACACGTGGACAAAATTGTTGGTCCCTCCCTCGTTTAATAAAAGAAAACCCCACAATGGTCACAGAAATAAATTGAATCTGACAAAAGTAATAATATATAAAAATTCTATGAAAATGAACAAATGAAAGTCAGACATTGTTTTCCAACCAGGCTTCAGCATGAAACAGGCCCGGACAGAAATGAGGGTTCCCTTAATATTTAGTTGCACAACCTTTTGAGGCAATCCCTGCAATCAGACGATTCCTGTAACTGTCAATGAGACTTCTGCACCTCTCAGCAGGGATTTTGGCCACTCCTCATGAGCAAACTGCTCCAGTTGTCTCGGGTGTGAAGGGTGCCTTTTCCAGACGACATGTTTCAGCTCCTTCCAATAGGATTTAGGTCAGGGCTCATAGAAGGCCACTTCAGAATAGTCCAATGTTTTCCTCTTAGCCATTCTTGGGGGTTTTTAGCTGTGTGTTTAGGGTCATTATCCTGTTGCAAGACCCATGACCTGCGACTGAGACCAAGCTTTCTGACACTGGGCAGAACATTTCTCTCTAGAATCCCTTGATAGTCTTGAGATTTCATTGTACCCTGCACAGATTCAAGACACCCTGTGCCAGTTGCAGCAAAGCAGCCCCAGAACATAACAGAGCCTCCTCCATGTCTCACAGTAGGGACAGTGTTCTTTTCAAGATAGGCTTCATTTTTCCGTCTGTGAACATAGAGCTGATGAGCCTTGCCAAAAATTTCGATTTTTGTCTCATTTGTCCATAGGACATTCTCCCAGAAGCTTTCTGGCTTGTCAACATGTAGTTTGGCAAATTCCAGTCTGGCTTTTTTAAGTTATTTCTGTGAACATTGTGGGTTTTTCTTTAATTAAACGAGGGGTACCAACAATTTTGTCCACATGTGTATATCATGAATTATCTGGTCCTTTGTCCCTAAGAGGCTACGCACTCCTGTATTGAGGCTATAGGTTAGTGTATGGCTTTGTATAGAGATGAACGAATTTCTCAAAACGATTCGATTCGATATGAATTAGTTTGCAGTGAATTGCGTTAAAAACAGCTATGTTCCTGGCTGAAGAGAGCCTGGGGATATGGGGATATGCATTTTAAACTAAGGCCACGTCAGAATAGCCTTTAGAAAGACTATTCTACTCCTACCTTTGCCGTTGCATCACACCCCCTGCCATGTCCTGGTCCTCCTAGCTCAAGTAACAATAGAAAAAAAGATGGCACATGTGCATGCTCGGCAGCCATCCTTTTTCTACTCCTACATGAGCAGCTCTGCACATGTCCGGCAGACATCTTTATTCTTTTCCTACACAAGCTAGGAGGACCAGGACATGGCAGGGGGCATGATGCATCAGCAAAGGTAGGAGTAGAATAGCCTTTAGAAAGGCTACTCTGACGTGTCCTTAGTTTAAAATGCGATTCAATACCATGAAGCGTGAGGAAATCTAGATTCAATGCGAATCGAAGATTTCCTGAAATTCTGATCGAATTCCACTTCATCAGTTTTGATTCACTCATCACTACCCAAGTACTATATATGGAGGTTATAGGTTGGTGTACGGCTATGTACTATATATGGAGGTTATAGGTTAGTGTACGGCTATGTGCTATTATATGGAGGGTATAGGTTGGTGTACGGCTATGTACTATATATGGAGGTTATAGGTTAGTGTACGGCTGTGTACTATATAGGGAGGTTATAGGTTAGTGTACGGCTATGTGCTATATATGGAGGGTATAGGTTAGTGTACGGCTATGTACTATATATGGAGGTTATAGGTTAGTGTACGGCTGTGTACTATATATGGAGGTTATAGGTTAGTGTACGGCTATGTGCTATATATGGAGGTTATAGGTTAGTGTACGGCTATGTACTATATATGGAGGTTATAGGTTAGTGTACGGCTATGTACTATATATGGAGGTTATAGGTTAGTGTACGGCTATGTACTATATAGAGGGGTATAGGTTAGTGTACGGCTGTGTACTATATATGGAGGTTATAGGTTAGTGTACGACTATGTACTATATATGGAGGTTATAGGTTAGTGTACGGCTATGTACTATATATGGAGGGTATAGGTTAGTGTACGGCTATGTACATATATGGAGGGTATAGGTTAGTGTACGGCTATGACAAAGGAGGAGGGGAAGCTATGTACTATATATGGAGGGTATAGGTTAGTGTACGGCTATGTACTATATATGGAGGGTATAGGTTAGTGTACGGCTATGTACTATATATGGAGGGTATAGGTTAGTGTACGGCTATGTACTATATATGGAGGGTATAGGTTAGTGTACGGCTATGTACTATATATGGAGGGTATAGGTTAGTGTACGGCTATGTACTATATATGGAGGGTATAGGTTAGTGTACGGCTATGTACTATATATGGAGGGTATAGGTTAGTGTACGGCTATGTACTATATATGGAGGTTATAGGTTAGTGTACGGCTATGTACTATATATGGAGGTTATCGGTTAGTGTACGGCTATGTACTATATATGGAGGGTATAGGTTAGTGTACGGCTATGTACTATATATGGAGGGTATAGGTTAGTGTACGGCTATGTACTATATATGGAGGGTATAGGTTAGTGTACGGCTATGTACTATATATGGAGGGTATAGGTTAGTGTACGGCTATGTACTATATATGGAGGGTATAGGTTAGTGTACGGCTATGTACTATATATGGAGGGTATAGGTTAGTGTACGGCTATGACAAAGGGGGGTGTAGGACGGCTACTATATATGGAGGTTATAGGTTAGTGTACGGCTATGTACTATATATGGAGGGTATAGGTTAGTGTACGGCTATGTACTATATATGGAGGTTATAGGTTACTGTACGGCTATGTACTATATATGGAGGGTATAGGTTAGTGTACGGCTATGTACTATATATGGAGGGTATAGGTTAGTGTACGGCTATGTACTATATATGGAGGGTATAGGTTAGTGTACGGCTATGTACTATATATGGAGGGTATAGGTTAGTGTACGGCTGTGTACTATATAGGGAGGTTATAGGTTAGTGTACGGCTATGTACTATATATGGAGGTTATAGGTTAGTGTACGGCTATGTACTATATATGGAGGGTATAGGTTAGTGTACGGCTATGTACTATATATGGAGGTTATAGGTTACTGTACGGCTATGTACTATATATGGAGGTTATAGGTTAGTGTACGGCTATGTACTATATATGGAGGGTATAGGTTACTGTACGGCTATGTACTATATATGGAGGGTATAGGTTAGTGTACGGCTATGTACTATATATGGAGGTTATAGGTTAGTGTACGGCTGTGTACTATATAGGGAGGTTATAGGTTAGTGTACGGCTATGTACTATATAATGGAAAGAAAAGACATAAGGGGGGTCTGGGAGGGGCTTAAGTCAATTTCGGGTCATAAACAGTCTGTCTGCCAGATTGAGGCAGATGTTAACTGGCTTAATGAACTAAACCTATTCTTCAACAGATTTGATCACACACCAGCTCCTCCCACCCCAGCATGTCCTTCAGCTCCCCTCACCACAATGACTTCACCCCATTCACCCCATGTGACTACTTCCCAACAGACCAGTAAATCCAGAAATCTGTCTTTATCTGACCACAGTCTGACCTTCACACGGGCCCAGGTGAGGAAGGAGATTAAAAAGATCAAGGCGAGGAAAGCCGCAGGGCCAGATGACATCAGTGCAAGGCTAATTAAGACTTGCGGGGACCAGCTGTGTGGTATAATTACATATATGTATAATATGAGCCTGAGGCAGGAAATAGTCCCTGAATTATGGAAATCTTCTTGTGTGGTACCAGTTCCAAAGAAACCTCACCCTATGGACCTCAACGACTACAGACCTGTAGCACTGACATCCCACTTGATGAAGATCTTGGAGAGATTGGTTCTCACACATCTTCACCCTCTAGTGAGCCCCGCTATGGACCCCCTCCAGTTTGCTTATCGGCCGGGCATTGGGGTAGATAATGCCATCATCCACCTTCTGCACAGGGCTCTGTCTCACCTGGAGAAACCAGGGAACACGGTGAGAATAATGTTCTTTGATTTCTCCAGTGCTTTTAACACCATACAGCCCAGGTTACTGAGAGACAAGCTGGGCCTTGCTGGAGTGGACCACCACCTCTCCAACTGGATCCTAGACTACCTCACAAATCGACCTCAATACGTGAGAGCCCGAGACTGTGTGTCAGGTACTGTGATCTGTAATACGGGGGCACCTCAGGGTACGGTTCTCGCCCCTTTCCTCTTCACACTGTACGCTGCAGACTTTAGGTGCAACTCATCCAGCTGCTACCTACAGAAGTATTCTGACGACTCTGCAATAGTGGGTCTCATCACAGATGATGATGATAGGGAGTACAGAGAACTGAACCAGGATTTTGTGGACTGGTGCCACCAGAATCACCTGAAGATTAACGCGGGGAAGACCAAGGAGATGGTGGTGGACTTCCGTAAAGGCAGATGCCCTCCTAAACCAGTGGACATCCTGGGGACGGGCATCGAGATTGTGAACACCTATAAGTACCTGGGTTTGCTCCTTAATAATAAGCTGGACTGGGCAGATCACATGGAGGCCCTGTACAGGAAGGGCCACAGCAGGCTCTACCTGCTTAGGAAGCTGAGAGCCTTTGGAATCCGGGGGGCACTTCTTAGGACTTTCTTCAACTCGGTAGTGGCATCAGCCATCTTCTTTGGAGTGGCCTGCTGGGGGAGTAGTATATCAACCAGGGACAGGAATAAACTCGACAAGCTGATTAGAAGGGCCAGCTCTGTCCTGGGGAGCCCACTGGACCCAGTGCAGGTGGTGGGTGACAGAAGGATACTGTCTGTGGTGAGCTCCATGCAGAAGAAGAAGTCCCATCCCATGCATGAGACTGTGATCGCACTGAGCAGTACTGTCAGTGACCGACTGCTCCACCCTAGGTGTGAGAAGGAGCGCTATCGGAAGTCTTTCCTCCCCCACCGCGGTTAGGCTGTACAACCAACACCGACCTAAGCGGAGATCATTACACACAGAGAACTGAAATATCTCTCTGCCTGTTATATCCCCCCTCCCCCCCCCTCTGCTACGTCCTATCTGTCTGTCTGCTATTAATGTAATGCCTCTCACCTTGGAACATTCCTGTACATGTTGTATTTGTATTTGTATCTGCTTATCTTATCTTATCTTTGCTGCTGTAACACACTGAATTTCCCCATTGTGGGACTATTAAAGGACTATTATTATTATTATTATTATTATTATATGGAGGTTATAGGTTACTGTACGGCTATGTCCTATATATGGAGGGTATAGGTTACTGTACGGCTGTGTACTATATATGGAGGTTATAGATTAGTGTACGGCTATGTACTATATATGGAGGGTATAGGTTAGTGTACGGCTATGTCCTATATATATGGAGGGTATAGGTTAGTGTACGGCTATGTACTATATATGGAGGTTATAGGTTAGTGTACGGCTATGTACTATATATGGAGGTATAGGTTAGTGTACGGCTATGTACTATATATGGAGGGTATAGGTTAGTGTACGGCTATGTACTATATATCGAGGTTATAGGTTAGTGTACGGCTATGTACTATATATGGAGGTTATAGGTTAGTGTACGGCTATGTGCTATATATGGAGGTTATAGGTTAGTGTACGGCTGTGTACTATATATGGAGGTTATCGGTTAGTGTACGGCTATGTACTATATATGTAGGTTAAAGGTTAGTGTACGGCTATGTACTATATATGGAGGGTATATGTTAGTGTACGGCTATGTACTATATATGGAGGTTATCGGTTAATGTACGGCTATGTACTATATATGGAGGTTAAAGGTTAGTGTACGGCTGTGTACTATATATGGAGGGTATAGGTTAGTGTACGGCTATGTACTATATATGGAGGGTATAGGTTAGTGTACGGCTATGTACTTTATATGGAGGGTATAGGTTAGTGTACGGCTATGTACTATATATGGAGGGTATAGGTTAGTGTACGGCTATGTACTATATATGGAGGTTAAAGGTTAGTGTACGGCTGTGTACTATATATGGAGGGTATAGGTTAGTGTACGGCTATGTACTATATATGGAGGGTATAGGTTAGTGTACGGCTATGTACTATATATGGAGGTTATAGGTTAGTGTACGGCTACGTGCTATATATGGAGGTTATAGGTTAGTGTACGGCTGTGTACTATATATGGAGGTTATCGGTTAGTGTACGGCTATGTACTATATATGGAGGTTAGGTAGGTAAAGGGGATAGGTAGTGTACGGCTATGTACTATATATGGAGGTTATAGGTTAGTGTACGGCTATGTGCTATATATGGAGGTTATAGGTTAGTGTACAGCTATGTGCTATATATGGAGGGTATAGGTTAGTGTACGGCTATGTACTATATATGGAGGGTATAGGTTAGTGTACGGCTATGTACTATATATGGAGGGTATAGGTTAGTGTACGGCTATGTGCTATATATGGAGGTTATAGGTTAGTGTACGGCTATGTGCTATATATGGAGGGTATAGGTTAGTGTACGGCTATGTGCTATATATGGAGGTTATAGGTTAGTGTACGGCTATGTGCTATATATGGAGGGTATAGGTTAGTGTACGGCTATGTACTATATATGGAGGGTATAGGTTAGTGTACGGCTATGTGCTATATATGGAGGTTATAGGTTAGTGTACGGCTATGTACTATATATATGAGGGTATAGGTTAGTGTACGGCTATGTACTATATATGGAGGGTATAGGTTAGTGTACGGCTATGTACTATATATGGAGGTTATAGGTTAGTGTACGGCTATGTACTATATATGGAGGTTATAGGTTAGTGTACGGCTATGTACTATATATGGAGGGTATAGGTTAGTGTACGGCTATGTACTATATATGGAGGGTATAGGTTAGTGTACGGCTATGTACTATATATGGAGGTTATAGGTTAGTGTACGGCTATGTACTATATATGGAGGTTATAGGTTAGTGTACGGCTATGTACTATATATGGAGGTTATAGGTTAGTGTACGGCTATGTGCTATATATGGAGGGTATAGGTTAGTGTACGGCTATGTACTATATATGGAGGTTATCGGTTAGTGTACGGCTATGTACTATATATGGAGGTTATAGGTTAGTGTACGGCTATGTGCTATATATGGAGGGTATAGGTTAGTGTACGGCTATGTACTATATATGGAGGGTATAGGTTAGTGTACGGCTATGTACTATATATGGAGGGTATAGGTTAGTGTACGGCTATGTACTATATATGGAGGGTATAGGTTAGTGTACGGCTATGTGCTATATATGGAGGTTATAGGTTAGTGTACGGCTATGTACTATATATGGAGGGTATAGGTTAGTGTACGGCTATGTACTATATATGGAGGGTATATAAGGTTAGTGTACGGCTATGTACTATATATGGAGGGTATAGGTTAGTGTACGGCTATGTACTATATATGGAGGGTATAGGTTAGTGTACGGCTATGTACTATATATGGAGGATATAGGTTAGTGTACGGCTATGTACTATATATGGAGGTTATAGGTTAGTGTACGGCTATGTGCTATATATGGAGGGTATAGGTTAGTGTACGGCTATGTACTATATATGGAGGTTAAAGGTTAGTGTACGGCTGTGTACTATATATGGAGGGTATAGGTTAGTGTACGGCTATGTACTATATATGGAGGGTATAGGTTAGTGTACGGCTATGTACTTTATATGGAGGGTATAGGTTAGTGTACGGCTATGTACTATATATGGAGGGTATAGGTTAGTGTACGGCTATGTACTATATATGGAGTAAAGGTTGTACGGCTATGTACTATATATGGAGGGTATAGGTTAGTGTACGGCTATGTACTATATATGGAGGGTATAGGTTAGTGTACGGCTATGTACTTATATATGGAGGTTATAGGTTAGTGTACGGCTATGTGCTATATATGGAGGTTATAGGTTAGTGTACGGCTATGTACTATATATGGAGGTTATAGGTTAGTGTACGGCTATGTACTATATATGGAGGTTATAGGTTAGTGTACGGCTATGTGCTATATATGGAGGGTATAGGTTAGTGTACGGCTATGTACTATATATGGAGGGTATAGGTTAGTGTACGGCTATGTACTATATATGGAGGGTATAAGGTTAGTGTACGGCATATGTACATATATATGGAGGGTATAGGTTAGTGTACGGCTATGTACTATATATGGAGGGTATAGGTTAGTGTACGGCTATGTACTATATATGGAGGTTATAGGTAGGTACTGTGTACTATATATGGAGGTTATAGGTTAGTGTACGGCTATGTACTATATATGGAGGTTATAGGTTAGTGTACGGCTATGTACTATATATGGAGGTTATAGGTTAGTGTACGGCTATGTACTATATATGGAGGTTATAGGTTAGTGTACGGCTATGTACTATATATGGAGGTTATAGGTTAGTGTACGGCTATGTACTATATATGGAGGGTATAGGTTAGTGTACGGCTATGTACTAATATGGAGGGTATAGGTAGTGTACGCTATATATGGAGGGTATAGGTTAGTGTACGGCTATGTGCTATATATGGAGGTTATAGGTTAGTGTACGGCTATGTGCTATATATGGAGGGTATAGGTTAGTGTACGGCTATGTGCTATATATGGAGGGTATAGGTTAGTGTACGGCTGTGTACTATATATGGAGGGTATAGGTTAGTGTACGGCTATGTACTATATATGGAGGGTATAGGTTAGTGTACGGCTATGTACTATATATGGAGGTTATAGGTTAGTGTACGGCTGTGTACTATATATGGAGGGTATAGGTTAGTGTACGGCTATGTACTATATATGGAGGGTATAGGTTAGTGTACGGCTGTGTACTATATATGGAGGTTATAGGTTAGTGTACGGCTATGTGCTATATATGGAGGGTATAGGTTAGTGTACGGCTATGTACTATATATGGAGGGTATTGGTTAGTGTACGGCTATGTACTATATATGGAGGTTATAGGTTAGTGTACGGCTATGTACTATATATGGAGGTTATAGGTTAGTGTACAGCTATGTACTATATATGGAGGATATAGGTTAGTGTACGGCTATGTACTATATATGGAGGTTATAGGTTAGTGTACGGCTATGTGCTATATATGGAGGGTATAGGTTAGTGTACGGCTATGTACTATATATGGAGCGTATAGGTTAGTGTACGGCTATGTACTATATATGGAGGGTATAGGTTAGTGTACGGCTATGTACTATATATGGAGGATATAGGTTGGTGTACGGCTATGTACTATATATGGAGGGTATAGGTTAGTGTACGGCTATGTACTATATATGGAGGTTATAGGTTAGTGTACGGCTATGTACTATATATGGAGGTTATAGGTTAGTGTACGGCTATGTACTATATATGGAGGTTATAGGTTAGTGTACGGCTATGTACTATACAGTCATATGAAAAAGTTTGGGCACCCCTATTAATCTTAATCATTTTTAGTTCTAAATATTTGGGTGTTTGCAACAGCCATTTCAATTTGATATATCTAATAACTGATGGACACAGTAATATTTCAGGATTGAAATGAGGTTTATTGTACTAACAGAAAATGTGCAATATGCATTAAACCAAAATTTGACCGGTTCAAAAATTTGGGTACCCTTATCATTTTATTGATTTGAATACTCCTAACTACTTTTTACTAACTTACTGAAGCACAAAATTGGTTTTGTAACCTCACTGAGCTTTGAACTTCATAGCCAGGTGTATCCAATCATGAGAAAAGGTATTTAAGGTGGCCAATTGCAAGTTGTTCTCCTATTTGAATCTCCTCTAAAGAGTGGCATCATGGGCTCCTCAAAACAACTCTCAAATGATCTGAAAACAAAGATTGTTCAACATAGTTGTTCAGGGGAAGGATACAAAAAGTTGTCTCAGAGATTTAACCTGTCAGTTTCCACTGTGAGGAACATAGTAAGGAAATGGAAGACCACAGGGACAGTTCTTGTTAAGCCCAGAAGTGGCAGGCCAAGAAAAATATCAGAAAGGCAGAGAAGAAGAATGGTGAGAACAGTCAAGGACAATCCACAGACCACCTCCAAAGAGCTGCAGCATCATCTTGCTGCAGATGGTGTCACTGTGCATAGGTCAACAATACAGCACACTTTGCACAAGGAGAAGCTGTATGGGAGAGTGATGCGAAAGAAGCCGTTTCTGAAAGCACGTCACAGAGTCGCCTGAGGTATGCAAAAGCACATTTGGACAAGCTAGCTTCATTTTGGAAGAAGGTCCTGTGGACTGATGAAACAAAGGTTGAGTTGTTTGGTCATACAAAAAGGCGTTATGCATGGCGTCAAAAAAACACAGCATTCCAAGAAAAACACTTGCTACCCACTGTAAAATTTGGTGGAGTTTACATCATGCTTTGGGGCTGTGTGGCCAATGCCGGCACCGGGAATCTTGTTAAAGTTGAGGGTCGCATGGATTCAACTCAGTATCAGCAGATTCTTGAGAATAATGTACAAGAATCAGTGACGAATTTGAAGTTACGCCGGGGATGGATATTTCAGCAAGACAATGATCCAAAACACAGCTCCAAATCTACTCAGGCATTCATGCAGAGGAACAATTACAATGTTCTGGAATGGCCATCCCAGTCCCCAGACCTGAATATCATTGAACATCTGTGGGATAATTTGAAGCGGGCTGTCCATGCTCGGCGACCATCAAACTTAACTGAACTGGAATTGTTTTGTAAAGAGGAATGGTCAAAAATACCTTCATCCAGGATCCAGGAACTGATTAAAAGCTACAGGAAGCGACTAGAGGCTGTTATTTTTGCAAAAGGAGGATCTACTAAATATTAATGTCACTTTTCTGTTGAGGTGCCCATACTTTTGCACCGGTCAAATTTTGGTTTAATGCATATTGCACATTTTCTGTTAGTACAATAAACCTCATTTCAATCCTGAAATATTACTGTGTCCATCAGTTATTAGATATATCAAATTGAAATGGCTGTTGCAAACACCCAAATATTTAGAACTAAAAATGATTAAGATTAATAGGGGTGCCCAAACTTTTTCATATGACTGTATATGGAGGGTATAGGTTAGTGTACGGCTATGTACTATATATATGGAGGGTATAGGTTAGTGTACGGCTATGTACTATATATGGAGGTTATAGGTTAGTGTACGGCTATGTACTATATATGGAGGGTATAGGTTAGTGTACGGCTATGTACTATATTTGGAGGTTATAGGTTAGTGTACGGCTGTGTACTATATATGGAGGGTATAGGTTAGTGTACGGCTTTGTACTATATATGGAGGGTATAGGTTAGTGTACGGCTGTGTACTATATATGGAGGTTATAGGTTAGTGTACGGCTATGTACTATATATGGAGGATATAGGTTAGTGTACGGCTATGTACTATATATGGAGGGTATAGGTTAGTGTACGGCTATGTACTATATATGGAGGGTATAGGTTAGTGTACGGCTATGTACTATATATGGAGGGTATAGGTTAGTGTACGGCTATGTACTATATATGGAGGATATAGGTTGGTGTACGGCTATGTACTATATATGGAGGGTATAGGTTAGTGTACGGCTGTGTACTATATATGGAGGTTATAGGTTAGTGTACGGCTATGTGCTATATATGGAGGTTATAGGTTAGTGTACGGCTATGTACTATATATGGAGGGTATAGGTTAGTGTACGGCTATGTACTATATATGGAGGGTATAGGTTAGTGTACGGCTATGTGCTATCTATGGAGATTATAATTTAGTGTACGGCTGTGTGCTATATATGGAGGATATAGGTTAGTGTACGGCTATGTGCTATATATGGAGGGTATAGGTTAGTGTACGGCTGTGTACTATATATGGAGGTTATAGGTTAGTGTACGGCTATGTGCTATATATGGAGGTTATAGGTTAGTGTACGGCTATGTACTATATATGGAGGGTATAGGTTAGTGTACGGCTGTGTACTATATATGGAGGTTATAGGTTAGTGTACGGCTATGTGCTATATATGGAGGTTATAGGTTAGTGTACGGCTATGTACTATATATTGAGGGTATAGGTTAGTGTACGGCTATGTACTATATATGGAGGTTATAGGTTAGTGTACGGCTATGTACTATATATGGAGGTTATAGGTTAGTGTACAGCTATGTACTATATATGGAGGTTATAGGTTAGTGTACGGCTATGTACTATATATGGAGGGTATAGGTTAGTGTACGGCTATGTACTATATATGGAGGGTATAGGTTAGTGTACGGCTATGTACTATTATGTGGCGCGCTCTCCATACTGGATGACATCGTGTGGATCATTATGGAGTTTCCTGCAGGCTTCTACTTGGTTTGTTCCAGGCCATATACAGGACGGGTTCCTGTTCTTCCTCCTGAAGGTATACAAAGATGGCGGCGCTGAGCTTTGTTGCAGGCTATATACAGGGCAGGTCCCTGTCCTTCCTCCTGAAGGTGTACAAAGATGGCGGCGCTGAGCCTTGTTGCAGGCTATATACATGGTGGGTCCCTGTCCCTCTGCCTGAAGGTGTACAAAGATGGCGGCGCTGAGCCTTGTTGCAGGCTATATACATGGTGGGTCCCTGTCCCTCTGCCTGAAGGTTTACAAAGAGGTCGGCGCTGAGCCTTGTTGCAGGCTATATACAGGGTGGGTTCCTGTCCTTCCTCCTGAAGGTGTACAAAGATGGCGGCGCTGAGCCTTGTTGCAGGCTATATACAGGGCGGGTCCCTGTCCCTCATTCTGAAGGTGTACAGAGATGACCCCAGCACTGGACATCCACCTAGTACACAGCCTGCCATTACACCGAGCTCCTGGATATCTGCACATAGAAATCTCCTCCCAGTCCGGGGTCTTGGGAAGGTGTGCAGGTGTCTGATCTATCACACCAGTGCACTTACAGCAGGATTCATGGACACCTCTGCCAGGTAAGGTAAGACGTCTTCTATCCAGACTTACCTGCTGCATATCCCGCTGATATTAACCCTTGTCACCCTGCAGCTGTGCTGGTTACTTTCTGCCACATCTTACACCAGAGAAGTCATGACCGCTCTCCAGGCCGCAGATCAACTGCCAGACAAGGAACAATCCAGACTTACCTTCTGCAGGCCTTGTATACTCTGCGCAGATTAACTCTCTTCTGGCCAAGCTGGGTTGCTGTTGTTGGCCTCTGCCCTTTTTGGGTTAATGAGTGTATAAGTCATGTGACCAGGCAGCATGACCTCAGCTCTGCTAGTGTTCTCTGGTGTCAGCCATTATAGCACATAACCAGTGTATTCATATATATGTCCTGTATTGTGCAGGTGATATTATCTGTGCCGGTCTCTGGTATTATATAACATATTACCGGTGCTATCCTGCTGGTCTCTGGTATTATATAACATATTAATATAGTAGTTATATTCTTGTACATAGGAGGTAGCATTATAGTAGTTATATTCTTGTACATAGGAGGTAGTATTATAGTAGTTATATTCTTGTACATAGGGGGCAGTATTATAGTAGTTATATTCTTGTACATAGGAGGTAGCATTATAGTAGTTATATTCTTGTACATAGGGTTAGTATTATAGTAGTTATATTCTTGTACATAGGGTTAGTATTATAGTAGTTATATTCTTGTACATAGGAGTAGTATTATAGTAGTTATATTCTTGTACATAGGGTTAGTATTATAGTAGTTATATTCTTGTACAAAGGAGCAGTATTATAGTAGTTATGTTCTTGTACATAGGAGCAGTATTATAGTAGTTATATTCTTGTACATAGGAGCAGTATTATAGTAGTTATATTCTTGTACATAGGAGTAGTATTATAGTAGTTATATTCTTGTACATAGGAGGTAGTATTATAGTAGTTATATTCTTGTACATAGGAGCAGTATTAGAGTAGTTATATTCTTGTACATAGGAGGTAGTATTATAGTAGTTATATTCTTGTACATAGGAGCAGTATTATAGTAGTTATATTCTTGTACATAGGAGCAGTATTATAGTAGTTATATTCTTGTACATAGGAGCAGTATTATAGTAGTTATATTCTTGTACATAGGAGGTAGTATTATAGTAGTTATATTCTTGTACATAGGGGGCAGTATTATAGTAGTTATATTCTTGTACATAGGAGGTAGTATTATAGTAGTTATATTCTTGTACATAGGAGCAGTATTATAGTAGTTATATTCTTGTACATAGGAGCACTATTATAGTAGGTATATTCTTGTACATAGGGGGAGATTATAGGTTATATTCTTGTACATAGGAGCAGATTATATTAGTTATATTCTTGTACATAGGAGTAGTATTATAGTAGTTATATTCTTGTACATAGGAGCAGTATTATAGTAGTTATATTCTTGTACATTATAGGAGGTAGTATTATAGTAGTTATATTCTTGTACATAGGAGCAGTATTATAGTAGTTATATTCTTGTACATAGGAGCACTATTATAGTAGTTATATTCTTGTACATAGGAGGTAGTATTATAGTAGTTATATTCTTGTACATAGGAGCAGTATTATAGTAGTTATATTCTTGTACATAGGAACAGTATTATAGTAGTTATATTCTTGTACATAGGAACAGTATTATAGTAGTTATATTCTTGTACATAGGGGCAGTATTTTAGTAGTTATATTCTTGTACATAGGAGCAGTATTATAGTAGTTATATTCTTGTACATAGGAGTATTATTATAGTAGTTATATTCTTGTATATAGGAGCAGTATTATAGTAGTTATATTCTTTTATATAGGGGCAGTATTATAGTAGTTATATTCTTGTACATAGGGGCAGTATTATAGTAGTTATATTCTTGTACATAGGAGCAGTATTATAGTAGTTACATTCATGTACATAGGAGCAGTATTATAGTAGTTATATTCTTGTACATAGGAGGTAGTATTATAGTAGTTATATTCTTGTACATAGGAGTAGTTTTATAGTAGTTATATTATTGTACATAGGAGGTAGTATTATAGTAGTTATATTCTTGTACATAGGAGCAGTATTATAGTAGTTATATTCTTGTACATAGGAGGTAGTATTATAGTAGTTATATTCTTGTACATAGGAGGTAGTATTATAGTAGTTATATTCTTGTACATAGGAGTAGTATTATAGTAGTTATATTCTTGTACATAGGAGGTAGTATTATAGTAGTTATATTCTTGTACATAGGAGTAGTATTATAGTAGTTATATTCTTGTACATAGGAGGTAGTATTATAGTAGTTATATTCTAGTACATAGGAGCAGTATTATAGTAGTTATATTCTTGTACATAGGAGGTAGTATTATAGTAGTTATATTCTTGTACATAGGAGGTAGTATTATAGTAGTTACATTCTTGTAAATAGGAGCAGTATTATAGTAGTTATATTCTTGTACATAGGAGGTAGTATTATAGTAGTTATATTCTTGTACATAGGAGTAGTATTATAGTAGTTATATTCTTGTGCATAGGATGTAGTATTATAGTAGTTATATTCTTGTACATAGGAGCAGTATTATAGTAGTTATATTCTTGTACATAGGAGCAGTATTATAGTAGTTATATTCATGTACATAGGAACAGTATTATAGTAGTTATATTCTTGTATATAGGAGCAGTATTATAGTAGTTATATTCTTGTACATAGGAGCAGTATTATAGTAGTTATATTCTTGTACATAGGAGTATTATTATAGTAGTTATATTCTTGTATATAGGAGCAGTATTATAGTAGTTATATTCTTGTACATAGGAGTATTATTATAGTAGTTATATTCTTGTATATAGGAGCAGTATTATAGTAGTTATATTCTTGTACATAGGAGCAGTATTATAGTAGTTATATTCTTGTACATAGGAGGTAGTATTATAGTAGTTATATTCTTGTACATAGGAGGCAGTATTATAGTAGTTACATTCTTGTACATAGGAGCAGTATTATAGTAGTTATATTATTGTACATAGGAGTATTATTATAGTAGTTATATTCTTGTATATAGGAGCAGTATTATAGTAGTTATATTCTTGTACATAGGAGCAGTATTATAGTAGTTATATTCTTGTACATAGGAGGTAGTATTATAGTAGTTATATTCTTGTACATAGGAGGCAGTATTATAGTAGTTACATTCATGTACATAGGAGCAGTATTATAGTAGTTATATTCTTGTACATAGGAGGTAGTATTATAGTAGTTATATTCTTGTACATAGGAGGTAGTATTATAGTAGTTATATTCTTGTACATAGGAGTACTATTATAGTAGTTATATTCTTGTACATAGGAGGTAGTATTATAGTAGTTATATTCTTGTACATAGGAGGTAGTATTATAGTAGTTATATTCTTGTACATAGGAGCAGTATTATAGTAGTTATATTCTTGTACATAGGATGTAGTATTATAGTAGTTATATTCTTGTACATAGGAGCAGTATTATAGTAGTTATATTCTTGTACATAGGAGGTAGTATTATAGTAGTTATATTCTTGTACATAGGAGGTAGTATTATAGTAGTTATATTCTTGTACATAGGATGTAGTATTATAGTAGTTATATTCTTGTACATAGGAGCAGTATTATAGTAGTTATATTCTTGTACATAGGAGCAGTATTATAGTAGTTATATTCTTGTACATAGGAGCAGTATTATAGTAGTTATATTCTTGTACATAGGAACAGTATTATAGTAGTTATATTCTTGTACATAGGGGGCAGTATTATAGTAGTTATATTCTTGTACATAGGATCAGTATTATAGTAGTTATATTCTTGTACATAGGAGCAGTATTATAGTAGTTATATTCTTGTACATAGGAGGTAGTATTATAGTAGTTATATTCTTGTACATAGGAGGAAGTATTATAGTAGTTAAATTCTTGTACATAGGATGTAGTATTATAGTAGTTATATTCTTGTACATAGTAGTATTATTATAGTAGTTATATTCTTGTACATAGGGGCAGTATTATAGTAGTTATATTCTTGTACATAGGAGCAGTATTATAGTAGTTATATTCTTGTACATAGGAGTAGTATTATAGTAGTTATATTCTTGTACATAGGAGGTAGTATTACAGTAGTTATATTCTTGTACATAGGAGCAGTATTATAGTAGTTATATTCTTGTACATAGGAGGTTGTATTATAGTAGTTATATTCTTGTACATAGGGGCAGTATTATAGTAGTTATATTCTTGTACATAGGAGCAGTATTATAGTAGTTATATTCTTGTACATAGGAGCAGTATTATAGTAGTTATATTCTTGTACATAGGAGGTAGTATTATAGTAGTTATATTCTTGTACATAGGAGGCAGTATTATAGTAGTTACATTCATGTACATAGGAGCAGTATTATAGTAGTTATATTCTTGTACATAGGAGTATTATTATAGTAGTTATATTCTTGTATATAGGAGCAGTATTATAGTAGTTATATTCTTGTACATAGGAGCAGTATTATAGTAGTTATATTCTTGTACATAGGAGGTAGTATTATAGTAGTTATATTCTTGTACATAGGAGGCAGTATTATAGTAGTTACATTCATGTACATAGGAGCAGTATTATAGTAGTTATATTCTTGTACATAGGAGGTAGTATTATAGTAGTTATATTCTTGTACATAGGAGGTAGTATTATAGTAGTTATATTCTTGTACATAGGAGTACTATTATAGTAGTTATATTCTTGTACATAGGAGGTAGTATTATAGTAGTTATATTCTTGTACATAGGAGGTAGTATTATAGTAGTTATATTCTAGTACATAGGAGCAGTATTATAGTAGTTATATTCTTGTACATAGGAGGTAGTATTATAGTAGTTATATTCTTGTACATAGGAGGTAGTATTATAGTAGTTATATTCTTGTACATAGGAGGTAGTATTATAGTAGTTATATTCTTGTAAATAGGAGCAGTATTATAGTAGTTATATTCTTGTACATAGGAGGTAGTATTATAGTAGTTATATTCTTGTACATAGGAGGTAGTATTATAGTAGTTATATTCTTGTACATAGGATGTAGTATTATAGTAGTTATATTCTTGTACATAGGAGCAGTATTATAGTAGTTATATTCTTGTACATAGGAGCAGTATTATAGTAGTTATATTCATGTACATAGGAGCAGTATTATAGTAGTTATATTCTTGTACATAGGAGCAGTATTATAGTAGTTATATTCTTGTACATAGGAGCAGTATTATAGTAGTTATATTCTTGTACATAGGAGCAGTATTATAGTAGTTATATTCTTGTACATAGGAGCAGTATTATAGTAGTTATATTCTTGTACATAGGATCAGTATTATAGTAGTTATATTCTTGTACATAGGAGCAGTATTATAGTACTTATATTCTTGTACATAGGAGGTAGTATTATAGTAGTTATATTCTTGTACATAGGAGGAAGTATTATAGTAGTTAAATTCTTGTACATAGGATGTAGTATTATA
>CAMRHE010001119.1:0-211095 GCA_947044405.1 Leptodactylus fallax
TATGGCAGGACAAACAAACTCATCCTGCGCATACCGAACAGGGGGAATACCAGCATTTGGCCTAGTGGTCCGTCTGAGGACCGGTGGTATATTATGGGGTGCTGCAGCTATGGGCTGAGAAGGACCAGCGGATTCCGCACCTGAGGGGGCACAGGCCGGAGATACAGTAGTCACAGGTGGAACATCCCCAGGAGCAGGGATCGGCCAACAATCATCCTCCTCGTCTGAGGCCCATTCCGCACCTCCATTCTCTGACTGTGGGAGCTCATTCACATTGGCAGGCCCATCATGATTTGTCCCTTCAGAATGACACAGGCGCAACATATTTCGGTGAAGTACTCGAACACAATCAGTTCCTTCTTTCTGGACCTGGTACACTGGCCCATTCGCATACTTGCGGCCAACAACACGATACGGCAAAGCCTCCCATCGGCTTTCCAATTTCCCTTGGGGTTTCTTGACACGAACTAGCACCAGGTCGCCTGGTTGCAATGGTGCTTCTTGCACTGGGGTCTTATCAGGATGGGGATGTTCTTGCAGGCGCTGCCGCACCAATCGATGGATCGTCTCAAGTCTCTGCCGGTGCGCCCGCACCCAAGAGGTTGGATCCCTCGGAGGGAACCCATCCACATCATCCAACTGTAATTCTCCTATACTTCGCCCAGACCGCCCAAAGAGAAGTGTATAAGGAGAGTACCCCGTTGTAGAATGGACCTGATTGTTATAGGCCCACACCATTTCAGACAAGAACTGAGGCCACTGTAACTTCTTGTCTTCCTCCAGAGTCCGCAGCATCTGTAGCAGAGTTCTGTTGAATCTTTCACAGGCCCCATTTCCCTGAGGGTGGTATGGAGTCGTGTGCGACTTCTTTATCCCGTAGATACGTTGAACTTCTTTCATTACGTGTCCCTCAAAGCAGGCACCCTGGTCGGAGTGGATGCGTTTAGGGCACCCATATACTCGAATGAAATCTTGGCACAGAGCACGAGCTGCTGACTCAGCTGTCTGGTCCTTGGTGGCGGTTACCACCGCAAATTTGGTGAAGTGATCCACCATTACGAGGCAATACTGGTGTCCGCTATTGGATGGGCCCACCATTAGATAGTCTATCATGACGATTTCTAAAGGTTCCTGGGTCACGATGGTTTGCAGGGGAGCTCTCTGTTCTATTGACTTATGGATCTCACAAGTTCGACAGCTGCGGCATACTTCTTCGACCATTTGACGAAGACCAGGGCAGTAAATCAGTCGCTGTAACCAACGAAAGGTCTTCTCATGACCAAAATGTCCATTCTTATTATGAGCCTCAACTGCCAAGGAGCGAGCCAGTTCACTAGGCACCACAATTTGGTATCGAATGTCGATCTCAGAAGGTAAATAGACCTTTCGGCATAGCACTCCATTTTTCATCTCCAACTTTTCCCACTGACTCAGAACAGATAATATCTCACGTGTCAGTCGTTCTCTTTCCTCTCTACAGGGCTTCTGGCCTTTCTCAACACACTTGATCATCTGTGCCAGCCCCTCATGGGTCTGTTGTATCTGTGCCCATTCCTGTCGTGAGGGACCAAAGAAAGGAGCCGTTTCAGTCCCCTCCATCTCAAACTGATTAGCGGCGGCCAAGGCCTGTGAAAATCTGCTGAAGTCGGGCACCTCCACATGCTCCAACTCATGATCCACGTCTACTGTGGGGGTCTGGGCGGTTACCCTAGAAAGCCCGTCAGCATTCTGGTTCTCTGTCTTGGACCGATACTTAATGCGGTAATTGAACTTAGTCATTCGGGCTATCCACCTCTGCTCTAACGCCCCGAGCTTGGCATTTTCCAGGTGAGCTAGTGGGTTGTTGTCAGTCAGTACTAAAACTTCAGCACCGGTCAAATATTCAGAGAATTTCTCGGTCATGGCCCATACCAGTGCCAACAGCTCCAACTTAAATGAACTATAATTCTCGGGGTTTCTTTCAGAATCTCTCAAAGACCGGCTGCCGTACGCTATGACCCTCTCCTGGCCATCCTGAAGCTGGGAAAGCACTGCTCCAAGACCATACAGGCTTGCATCCGTATACAGCTGGAACGGCAAGTGGTAATCAGCATATGCCAAGATTGGGGCTGTTGTCAGTGCATCCTTTAATGCCTGGAAGGCTTGTTCCTGTTCAAGTCCCCACTTCACGGACCGGTTCTTTGGACCACCGGATGTGCCTCGTAGGAGAGCATTAAGTGGTGCTGCTACCTTGGCGAAATCCTTAATAAACCGTCGATAGTAACCGGCTACTCCAAGGAACGCCCTCACTTCTCGCAGGGTAGTCGGTATTGGCCAATCTTGAACAGCCGCTATCTTGTCTCTTGATGGTCTCACCCCTTCTCCTGATACGCGGTGACCCAAGTAATCAATTTCAGATTGGAACAACCGACATTTACTGGGTTTCAATTTGAGCCCATGTTCCCGCAATCTTCGAAATACTTGCCCCAACTGGTGGAGATGGTCTTCAAAGGTCGCAGAATACACTATAATGTCATCCAAGTAGATGAGAGTGAACTCAAAGTTGAAGTCACCGAGACATTTCTCCATCAACCGCTGAAACGTTCCGGGTGCATTTGTCAACCCGAAGGGCATCCGGTTAAATTCGTATAGTCCCATGGGCAAGATGAATGCCGTCTTCTCCTTGTCTTTTGTGGCCATCGGCACCTGCCAATACCCACTAGCCAGATCTAGTGAGGAGAAGTACCGGGCTCTCCCTAGCGCTGAGAGGGACTCCTCAATCCGTGGCAAGGGGTAGGAATCTCGTACGGTGCAAGCGTTTAACTTCCGATAGTCTACGCAAAATCGGATGGACCCATCTTTTTTTCTTACTAACACCACAGGAGCTGCCCAGGGACTCTGGCTTTCTTGGATGATCCCACCCTGTAGCATCTTAGCTAAAAGTTCTTTTACTTCCTGATACAACTGTGGAGGAATTTGTCGGTAGCGCTCTCTAATTGGAGGGGTGTCTCCTGTGGGAATCTCATGGTAGATCCCTGTGGTACATCCAAAATCTTCAGCATACCGTGAAAAGGCGGCTCGGTTCTCCCACAACAGTTCATCTACCTTCTGCACCCATTCCAGAGAACATGAACTTGCATCCATCTTCATCTGTTCTCGAATTGCACGGCCATTCCATTCAGAGGTGGGTTCCTCATCTTCTCCCATGGACACAGTTACGGTCCACTCATCCCTTTCAGTCGGCTTCAGCTGCATTGGAGTTACTTTCCTTACTTCCTCCGGAGTCACATAGATGTTAGCCAGCAGCCTCCCTGGGGTCAGGTCCACACTCTGGTCCTGAGTGTTTACACATCGAAGTGGTACTCTTCCATTGCGAACTATTGCCAAGGAACGGGCCACTAGCGGATCAACACCTCCTTCGGCTGCCTGCAGTGGTTCTACCAACACAGCTATGCCCTCTAGTTTCCGACAGGTGCCTATGGGCATGGACACTATTGTCTCCCGACTGGGTGGCAGTGTAACTTTTGTATGCAAAGGAACTGAAATTCGAGCCAGAGGACGCTGTGCATCTGAACTTTTCTGTAAGCCACATGTCCGGATCAGCCGCTGGAAAGCTGTTTGAGTAGGCCGATGGGTGGTGGTTTCTTTCCAATAACCGTGACCTTTCTTTTCAAAGAGGATCTGATCTAATTCTTTTAACACATTCATCCCCAAAATGACAGGGACCTTTACTTCATGTGACTCCTGTACCACCACAATGCCTTTCCTACCTAGATCTTGGCCACATACCCGGACATTCATCCAGGCCACTCCCACGACTGGAACTGGTAACTGGTTAGCTGCGACCACTCGTACGAATGTATGGGGATCATATTTCACATGTTGCTGGAAGTACCGTTCATAACAGTCTCTACTCAAGGTCGTTACTTGGGAACCCGTGTCAATCATCCCGGTAACCGGAATACCCTCCATTTCCACCTGTATAACAGGACTTGCAGCGATCAGGTCATCATTAGGGCATTCTCCCCACATAGTCTCCTTGTCAGTCTCCCCTACTACACGCCCTACAGCAGCAGGGGACTTCAGTTTAACGGCGGTCTCTCATAAGTTTGTCGCTGCTCTGGACATCTAGCAGCAACGTGGCCCATCCGTCCACACTCCCAGCAGCGTATCTCCCGTCGTTCTGGCCATCTGTTTGGGCCCCTTCGGTAAGCCCCTTCGATTTCTCCTGAGCACTGCATTAACTGATTTGGACCCCTTCGGTAGGTCCTATCCTCATCCCTCCAGCGGGGTGGTGGGTGATTCTGATTTTCTGGGTATGGACGGCTCACCCTTTCACCTCCAGTTTTCTGGAAGTCTGCAATTTTCATAGAATGTTCATCACAACGGGTGTGCAAGTGTTCCATTTGCTCTTGCAGTTTCTGCATTACTGTGAGAATTTCTTTAACCGTCCCCTTTTCTACTGTCTCTGAGCCAGAACTAGCCCCCTGTGACAAAGTAACTCCAACTGCGGTCTGGGGCTTCGGGAACATACTATTGGCACGGGAGATGGCCTCTACCTGTACATCATGGAATTTAGCATCAGTCTCTCGTCGTATAAAATCCTGCATAGTCACAGTTAAACTGCCGTCACGTATCCCCAGGACAAACTGATCACGGAGAGTCCGATCAGGGTTACAGAAGGCTGGCGAGCCCCCTCTTTCCTTCACTTGAATATCTCGGAGCAGTTCTTGTAGGGCATTTGCATATTGGGGAAGGCTTTCATTCTCCTGTTGTACCCTCTGGAAGAACCGAGCCTGCAGAGACCCCAGCAATGCAGTTTCTCCATAAATGGTTTCTAGAATCTGGACTACTTGCTCAAATGTCTGCCTTTGTTCAAATGGCCTCAATATCACCGTGGTCTTAGCATCCCCTTGTAATGTCAATATTGCTAGATCTACTAGTACTTCTGGTGCGGTCTGGTACATTCGCTGTATCATTCGTATCTGTTCCACCCACATACTCACTGACATATTATTGCCATCAAATTTAGCTAACTGACTCATTATAGCCCCTGCTGGCATTCTTCCTCCAGCACCATTCTCCCGAACGGGTGCGTCACCGTCCATTCTGGTAAGCGGATCCTGCCGACTACGCCAATTTGTGAACCGAGAGCAAGGCAGGTGGTTTGGACTCCGCAACCAGAAATGAACGCACACGCGGTAGTTCAAGAAAAAAATATATATTTACTATAAGTTAATAAAGGCTAGTTAAAGGTAAAATGACAGGGCTAAAGACAAGCAAAATATACAATATAGCATGAACAATTTCAAGGCAAATTCTGCAATGGTTTCTACTTTTACTCTGTCCACTTCTGCAGTATGGACACTGAATGAACAATATACTCAAAACTATCCCTAACTGACCCTGACTTCACATTTGGGTGCACCCCCTTTTCCCCAGTGGTCCAGGTGGACCGCTTACAGTCCGTAGAAGCGCGCGGTGGGGCCCAAAGTCGGTCCTTTCTTTTATAGTGAAGCGTCCTCTCCTCACCGTTATCAGGATCTTGGGAGAAATGAAGTCCTCTTTAACAGGGAAACCCAATGAATGCAATGTAATCCAACAGCAGATTCCACTCAGCACACTGACAGTCCTGCCGAATCCATACACTGAGCTGGGATGTAAGCCGGGATTTAGCAGGTGCCGTCCAGTACGTCAACAGCACTGCGAGTCTCTATCTGTGGTATCCATATACACAGTCACAATGTCAGTCTCACTGATCAGCCACTGAGCACAGTTCCTTTCACGTGGACTCACTAGTCCTGTTGTCTCTTTACACTCTGTTTGTCTCTGGACCAAGATACAGCTTAGCTGTACAGAAAAATCTCCACACCAGTTCAATACAACACTTGCCAAGATGGCTGCTGCTCTCTGTCTCGTCACTTCCTGCTTCTCTGCTCACATTCTCTCTGCAGAACAGGCAAGCTGACATAAAAGGGGGGGGGTCTCACTCCCGCATCATGTCACAATTACAATGGCTGCTGTCTTAAAGGAACAGAATCACAGAAATACATTCAACATTAACAATTTATACAGACAAATGAAGCTTAGGACAACATTGGCTGTCTCTTACAAGACCCCAGGCATTCAGTGCAAGTTTTGTTTTGTAAATACAGTGAGTCAGACACATGTGAGGCAGAGCTGCTGGGGGGAGAGATGTGAGCAGAGCTGCTGAGACAGACATGTTATGTCTGGGGGAGTCTAAGAGCCACTTGTTCCTCTTTACTTCACAGTATATAGTTAGGTATGTGTTACCCCCTATATACTCACAGGACCTAGCTAGTAACCTTAGTTAGGGATCAATATATATATAGTTCAGGGCAGTGATAGGTTAGGCTTCCGAAAGCCAACTAGCTAGTTAGAGGCCCAGTGGCACTAGTAGTTTAGCTGGCAGGTTAAGGACTCAGTGTTAGGGTAGTCAGGCCTGCATCTACTGCCGTCACCGTCGCCCTGTTTGCTGCCTGTGAAGAATCTCACCATCATCATCATCATCTCCTGATCGGCTGTCTGTCATCTCCTGGAAGAATCCGAGGATCCACAGTCATCCACAGGGGCCCCTGCATCTCTTCTGTTGCCTGGAGGTATTGTGCACTGGACTCTTGCTATATATCTATATATATACCCGGGTATATAACCTAAGACGGTTGAGGACTTGCTGGTTGTTGTAGTATTGCTGTGTTCTGAGTATATTGTATGTATGTATTATTACCCTGTTGATTCTTATAAAGCTACTGTTATAACCTTATGTGGTATCTGTATGTATTCTTCAGACTGTGAGATTAGTACAGTGATCCTTGTTAAGGCTACTAACTGTATTTCATGGGTAAGTCCCAGGAAGAGATCCTCCCTGTAATACAGAGGCTCTATCCTGGGTGGAGGCACTGATATATTTCATATATGTTCCCACTCTTCCATTCAGCGAAGGCTTCAGGTCCCATTATACACACAGGTCAGCGCCAGAGTCTGTTGCGGGAGGGATAATACTCATACCCCCCCCAAATAGGGCTACATTTGGAGGCACTGCTGAGATTTAGAAGTGGGAATAGTCATTGATATGGAGAAGCGATATAGCTCAGAGGGGAACCTCCCACTAGCTACTACATGGGATTACCGACCGCCTGTTCCTCCCCTGGTTCAGGTAAAGGAAGAACCCCGCTCAGCCAGTTACCCCCCCAGTATGGCCGTCGCTAGCAGTTCCTCTAGTGACAGTGCTATTAGCACTTTAGCCAGGCTGACTGAAATGTTAGCTCAGGGCCTGCAGGCCACTCACTACAAGAAACTAAAAGTATTCTCTGGTAATGTCCCAGTACCACAAGGGGAGGAAAACTTTGAGATATGGAAAGAACATACTCTCCAATGCCTGAAGGAATGGTCTTGCTCTGAAGAAGGCAAGCGGCAGCGTATCAGTGAAAGTTTGCGGTCTCCTGCTGCAGAATTGATCCGCTTGTACAGAGACTCTCATGAAGGAGTGAGTGCATTGGACTATATACAAGTACTGTCTGATCACTTTGAGCCATACTATGACCTTGCCCAGATGGTTGCTGACTACCGAATGGTTCGTCAAAAAGAAGGGGAAAATGTCTCTTCTTTTATTAACCGTTTACAGCTACTTCTTTCACGTCTGGTGTACCACGCAGCTATATCTACTTCAGAGGTAGACGCTATGAGAACCAGTCAGTTGGTGAGAGGGTTACAACCTCATCATCCTCTTGCTCAAGTACTCAAGGTCTTACTATCTGATAGAGTCCTTCCATTTCCTGACTTAATGAAGTTAGTGAAGAAACAAGAAGCTGACATTAGTTTTAGTACCCCTAAGAAAGCGAAAAGCATCTCTAAAGAAGATGTTGTTCCTAATTCGAACAAGGACAAACCAGCGGAACGGTCAGAACTTAGACTGGAGAAATAAAGTGGAGTTATCTACCTGTGTGACAGTGAGGAACTGTTCACCGCATCCGATCGTAATTGGACCATACCAGAATGTGGCCCACTGCTACCCTGTGCTTGGAGTAAATCCATACGCTGAAGTGTGCAGGATTCAAATCCGAGATGCAATCCCTAATCTCAATCTTGACTTGAGTGATCCACATTTACCAGAGGCCTGGAATCAGCGACTGACACAGAAGTTGTCTGAATTATTGGAAGTGTTCTCCATGGATGATATGGATGTAGGTTGTGCTAAAAGTGCTCAACACACTTTCCGATTGACCGATTCTACTCCCTTCCGGGAGCGACCACGGAGAGTTGCTCCAAAGGATGTTGATGAGTTAAGACAGACTCTACAGAAAATGAAAGGTCAGGGGATCATTGTGGACAGTAAGAGCCCCTATGCCTCACCTATTGTGGTGGTAAGAAAAAAATCTGGAGCAATTCGCCTATGTGTGGATTACAGAACTCTGAACCGGAGAACCTTACCTGATCAGTATACACTGCCGAGAATTGAAGAAGCTCTGGAAGCTCTGAATGGAAACTGTTGGTTCACAGTGCTGGACCTAAGATCGGGATACTATCAAGTCCCAATGGCACCTGAGGATCAGGAAAAGACAGCCTTCATATGCCCCTTGGGTTTCTTTCAGTTCACTCGTATGCCGCAAGGTACAAAAGGTGCGCCAGCAACATTCCAAAGGTTGATGGAAAGAGTGTTAGGTGATTTAGTGCCCCGGGAATGCCTTGTATATCTTGACGACATTATTGTGTTTGGAAAGACGCTGGAAGAACATGAAGAACGACTCATGAGAGTACTCCAACGCTTAAAAGAAGAGGGGCTGAAGTTGTCGGCTGACAAATGCAAATTTTGTAGATCTTCGGTCACTTATGTAGGTCATATTGTTTCTGCTGAAGGAGTTGCTACCGATCCTGGTAAGATTGAAGCTGTGGTGAATTGGCCCCGACCGCAAAATATTACGGAGTTGCAATCTTTCTTGGGGTTTTGTGGATTCTATCGACGATTTGTGGAAGGATATTCAAAAATTGCTCGAGCCCTCCTCGACCTGTTGAAGAGTGATGCAGGAGATCCGGGAAAGAAGAAAGGGTCTTCCAAAAGCCTTTTTGGCGATAGGTGGACTGCGGATTGTGAAGAAGCATTTAAGTTGTTGAAGAAGAAATTGACAGAAGCTCCCGTTCTGGCTTATGCTGATGCACAGAAGCCATATGTGCTACATGTAGATGCCAGCTTTGAAGGATTAGGTGGCGTGCTGCACCAAGAATATCCGGCCGGGTTACGGCCCATAGCTTTCATAAGTCGAAGTCTTTCTCCCAGCGAGAAAAATTATCCAGTACATAAATTGGAGTTTTTGGCGCTCAAGTGGGCCATTGTTGATAAATTACATGACTATTTATACGGAGCCACGTTTGAAGTAAGAACAGACAACAATCCACTGACATACGTTTTGTCAACCGCTAAACTCGATGCTACAGGACATCGCTGGTTGGCAGCTTTATCCAACTACCAATTCACACTCAAGTATAAATCGGGGCCTAAGAACATTGGGGCAGATGCTCTATCAAGACGGCCTGGATTACCTAGTCCGGAAGTAGTGGATGAATGGGAAGAAGTGCCAAGTCCTGGAGTAGGAGCTTTGTGTGCCATGGCTGCTGTAGTTGAAGACCGAGTAGCCTTTTCTGAAACTCGGCTTATTGACTCTATTGGGGGAGGTCCCGAAGCTGTACCAGACATGTTTGCCTACCCTGCCGCTTTAGGATCCTTTGAGAGTTGTTCTATATCTTCAAAGCGAATGATCTGGAGTCAAAAGACTGATCCTTTAATTGGACCTCTTTATCAAGCAGTGAGTTCTCAAGACAGAGAAATGTTAAAGACATCCCTACCCTCTGAATGCAGTCAACTTCTACGAGATTGGGAGAAGTTTGAAATAGACAATGGCCTACTTTATCGTGTGGTGCTGTATCATGATCACCCTGGAAGGCGCCAACTAGTTATTCCAAGCTGCTTTCAGAAGATGATTTTCCGAAGTCTGCATGATTATCATGGTCATTTGGGACCTGAGAAGACTTATGGCCTAATACAAGACCGATTCTACTGGCCCAAAATGAGAGATACCGTGACTCGTTTGTGTAGGTGCTGTCGCAGATGTTTGCAGAGGAAGACTGTCCCAGTTCGAGCGGCCTTCATGGGACACTTGAAGAGTTCGGGCCCCATGGATCTTGTCTGCATAGACTTCCTTTGTATTGACAACGACTCCAGAGGATTTGGAAATGTATTGGTGGTGACTGATCACTTCACACGATATGCTCAAGCCTTTCCGACTAAGGATCAAAAAGCAGTCACTGTTGCAAGAGTGCTTTGGGAAAAGTATTTTATCCATTATGGCTTACCACACCGGTTGCATTCTGATCAAGGCCGGGATTTTGAGAGTAACCTGATCAAAGAGTTACTTCAGTTGTTGAACATCCGCAAAAGTCGGACGACGCCTTACCATCCAGAGGGAGATGCCCTTCCTGAAAGATTTAACAGGACTTTACTTGATATGCTTGGTACCTTACGAATTGAGGATAAGCGATCCTGGAGTCGAAAAGTGGAGGCTATGGTGCATGCCTATAATAGTACAAGGCACGAGAGCACAGGATATTCACCATACTTTCTGATGTTTGGAAGAGAGCCTAGGCTACCTATTGACATCTTGTTGGGAGTCTCTACCGATGGTATCAGTCATCGAGATCATTACCGATACGTGGCACGTTTGAAAGAAACGCTTAAGAGTGCTTATCAGCTGGCTGAGGAAAATGCGGCCAAAGTGAATGAAGGAAATAAAAGGAGATTTGATCTTCGAGTAAGATACCGAGAATTGAACCCTGGGGACCATGTTCTGCTACGGAATTTGGGAGCATCTGCAAAACATAAGCTGGCTGATCGATGGCGGAGTGAACTCTTTACAGTGGTAGATCGGTTGCCTGGAATACCAGTCTACAAGATAAAAGGACTGGACGGGAGGATCAGGACTTGGCATAGAAATCATTTGTTGCCTGTACCTCAGATTGATGGTATGGATATCTCCAATGATGGCTCGGCCTGCGATTCTCCACAGTCCTTAGCCGATATTCCACCTGACCTTCCTGAAACTCCTGAGAGTGATTGGACTGTGGCTCCTGAAGTTCCTAGATCACCAGTATCTTCTCCTTCAGGGAGACCTATGAACCCTCAAACTCCAGAATTCGTACCTAGATCTGTGTCTACAGATGAGCAGGGAACTAGCTCTCCTACGCCACCAGCACCATCCCCTCCCATGGCAAACAACCCTAGTTTAGGGCCTGGACATGCTAGTTTACCTCAGAGAGAGGTACGGAGAGGAGAGAGAATTAGACACCCTCCACCTATGCTGACATATGATAGTTTGGGGGACCCCAGATTTACTACTCAGCCTCATTTATACCATGCTTGGGTGGGTGCAGTGTCCACTTTGGTCAATATGTTACCAATTTTCGCTCCTGCTGGCATGTATACCTATTAACCTGTTGTGACTCTGTAAATGCAAAAGCAACCATATTGATATTGTCATTGGTAATGTTGACTGTATACTATGACTTTGTATGTCTTTGACGTGACGTAAAGATTTCACCAGAGGGAGAGTGTAGGGAACTGCCATTTCTACTAGTATATAATGTATCTGGCTTCTTTGCCCCTGCAGTTTGGCTTCAGAGACCCCAGGCATTCAGTGCAAGTTTTGTTTTGTAAATACAGTGAGTCAGACACATGTGAGGCAGAGCTGCTGGGGGGAGAGATGTGAGCAGAGCTGCTGAGACAGACATGTTATGTCTGGGGGAGTCTAAGAGCCACTTGTTCCTCTTTACTTCACAGTATATAGTTAGGTATGTGTTACCCCCTATATACTCACAGGACCTAGCTAGTAACCTTAGTTAGGGATCAATATATATATAGTTCAGGGCAGTGATAGGTTAGGCTTCCGAAGGCCAACTAGCTAGTTAGAGGCCCGGTGGCACTAGTAGTTTAGCTGGCAGGTTAAGGACTCAGTGTTAGGGTAGTCAGGCCTGCATCTACTGCCGTCACCGTCGCCCTGTTTGCTGCCTGTGAAGAATCTCACCATCATCATCATCATCTCCTGATCGGCTGTCTGTCATCTCCTGGAAGAATCCGAGGATCCACAGTCATCCACAGGGGCCCCTGCATCTCTTCTGTTGCCTGGAGGTATTGTGCACTGGACTCTTGCTATATATCTATATATATACCCGGGTATATAACCTAAGACGGTTGAGGACTTGCTGGTTGTTGTAGTATTGCTGTGTTCTGAGTATATTGTATGTAATGTATTATTACCCTGTTGATTCTTATAAAGCTACTGTTATAACCTTATGTGGTATCTGTATGTATTCTTCAGACTGTGAGATTAGTACAGTGATCCTTGTTAAGGCTACTAACTGTATTTCATGGGTAAGTCCCAGGAAGAGATCCTCCCTGTAATACAGAGGCTCTATCCTGGGTGGAGGCACTGATATATTTCATATATGTTCCCACTCTTCCATTCAGCGAAGGCTTCAGGTCCCATTATACACACAGGTCAGCGCCAGAGTCTGTTGCGGGAGGGATAATACTCATACCCCCCCCCAAATAGGGCTACACATAATACATAATAAAAATTTTTATCTCCTGCACTACTACAGGTGCCAATTCACACCACTGGATTTCCAGCAGAACGCTCACTCTTTCCCACCTAGCACAATAAGGTCTGGGGGAGAAGGAATCCTTTTGAGATTCTCTTATTACTGTATATACTCACAAATATAAGTCTTTATCACATAGAAACACATGGAAAACAACAACACCCGACCTGGATTGGCCCTTTTCTTGACTTTTTCCAGGACTTGAAACAGTTTTTCTATTAATTTGAACTTTACGGAAGTGAATATGCAAACAGTGTGAACAGCGTCACAGTAATAACTAGTAGAATATAAGATCAATAACAAAGAGAAACAGTCGGTATAATACTGGGCGTCCTCTGTACTTCAAGGGGTTGTGCAGGATTAGAAAACATGGCTGATTTTTTTTTTTTTTCAGAAAGTGACAACACATCCATTGGTCACAAGTCCATGCTGCAACTCAGTCCCATTCATTTTAATAGAACTGAGCTGTAGTATTACCATGTGACCAACAGAAGTGAGATCTCCTCCTGAGGAGAAGAAAGCAGCCATGTTTTCTAATCCTGCACAACCACTTAACTTGCGCATACACCAGGTGCCCTTTTCCCAGGATCCAGTACCAGTGTTCCAGTACCGTGACTTGTATGTGTTCTGCAATGGTGCCATTGGTTGCCCACTTTGGCCCTGCCTAAGTCCCACTTGCCACCAGGGAAGCCAGTATCTGGCCAAATCTGCTGCTTCAATGCCTGTACTCTGCATGGTGACCATGAAGCCTTGGCTTCTCCAGTCCTAGGGTTGGTTCTCCTAGTTATCTGCTCCATAATTCAGGCTCTAGTTCTGACTCAACTCTCAGCCCCAGAGAGAAATGTCCACTTCTATAACTTCTACATGACCAAATGAACAAAACTCTTCACTGCCTCAAGGCGTAGTAAGAACAGAAATGGTTTTAAAAATGTATGTGACCAAAGGAAATTGAACAGTCCCATTGGTGTTATGAAGGTGATCATCTTCCAGTCTTTTTTCTCCGTAATGGGTACATGCCAGGATCCACTGGCTAAATCCAAGATAGAGAAGGTTTTCATACAGCCAAGGCCCACAAGTCCTACAACACACTCTAAATATTGCACTGCTTCAGGGTTTCCTGCAGGGTTAGCTGTGAAGGTTCATGTTGTACTACATGCCTCCAGAACTTGGGTCATCTAAGTTCTTCAAGGATCTCTAGAACATTAGGGTGCTTTGTCCGCTCCACAACCACTATTAACATCTACTATAGGAATGGGCAAACTTTTCACCGCCACAAGGGGCAGCAAGAAGGGAAAATGTTTTAAAAAATGTACATGGCATTGGTTGTCGCTCAACTCCATAAAACTTGGCCACCACTGGACAGTCACCCACCAAATCCTCTGCATCTAACTACTTTAAAACCTTGCAGGTAGTGACTGCTAGTCTTGGAAAAAATGTTTCTATCATGTGCACAATGCCAGTATCTTCTTCCAGAGTGGTGGTTTCTGTCAACACTTGGTGTATAGTGAATACAGGATCTTCTGCAGAATTTTCTGCAGTGGCTGGTTTTAAAAGCCTTGGAGAAACTGGTCCTACAACACAACTCCAGCATCCTTATGTCTCCCACCCTTCTTTAACAACTCACATGATAGCTCACATGATGTAGCCCCATACAAATCTCCCTGTTTCTTGCAGACTTTTCTTCTTTCATTGCCCTCCATACTCAGGGCTATGTTACACAGCTGACCTGCTCCATCTAGTTTCTCTCACCAGTCCTCTAACAAGTTGGAGCTTGTTGAGCTTTAGCAAATGACTCAACAAAGCTCCCACAGGTACCATCAGATGTCTTGGACTGGAGAATGTTGTTGCTTCTTCTGTTGCTGTATCTACATCCATCAGGCCACTATGCCAAGTTGTAAGAAACGCAGGTGGATGGAGACAGATGAACCTTGGTGGTTTATGAAGTTAAATTGATACAGGAAAAATTTGGACAACGTAGCAAAAACTTGTGAAATATAAGTTTAATAATGAAGAAAAACATTCTGTGTAATACTGGCTAACTTCTGTACTGACTTTGCACATACACCAGGTGCCCTTTTCCCAGGATCTCTGTTACAGTACCATACTATGTATGTGCTCTGCCATGGTACTTGCCTGCTTCTTTGCTTCCACCAGTAACTTTAGTATTGTCAGTTTTTTACTCACCACAAACAGGTCTTAGTCAGCATCCCGCTCTCCATTGTAGCCCCCTGCCTTATGGCCCCAATGCCCAGTGCCCCATTTTCCTGCCTCCTACGTGTGCGCACACTGGGTAAGTTCCCTATGCCAGTCATAATTTATTCCCTGCTGGTGCAAGACACGCCAGTATTAATAAGAGGATGGTGGCTCGGAGCCTCTTAATAATTCAGGGAATGAATTATGACTGGGGTAGGAAACATCCCCCATTCTGCGCACACATAGGAGGCAGGCATGTCTTGTGAAGCCCCATGTGCCAAAATTGCAATAAAGGACTAGTGTAGATTTAAGGTATAGTAAATCAGTTTGGCTGAGGCGCCCCTATCCCAGCCCGCCTTGATCTTTCCCTGCTCCTCCACTTTTCTAAAAAGGGCAAGCAGTGCCAGAAAACTGGTGTACCTATTTTAGTAAATTCCCGCACTATCTCTTAGTATTTTGAAGGGTCAGTGCAGGTCATACAGTCTCTTGCCAATCAATGTCCACCAGTCATCAGATTCTATCAGGACCCTTCCCCATGCTCTTGTGTATGAGAACTAAGGTCCATTTGCTGACACAGCTGCTAAGGTGCACCCCTGGCCTGTTTTTCTGATACTTACCTGGCTTGTCTTCTGGATCTTGTCTGACCTATCTACTATCAGTCCTGACTTTTTACCTGCCCACCATTGGTGCCTGAACACTGCAAGCCTTGACCTGTCTATTGCTGTGCATGTACCCTGCCAGTCCTAACCTCTGCCCTCCCTGCCACGTTGGTTCTGCACCTAACAGAGGCTTCTGGGGCTTTCCAAGACATGGAAATGCCCTGGAAAGAAGAGTCCAGATCCCTGCACTGGGGTTAAAGAGCGAACACCAGGGAATCCCTTAAACTCTGCTCTAGCTCTACATCAAAACTATTGCAAACCAGTGGGCAGCGGAGTAGAGTAGTGTCCTGGTTCTTGTTAGTGCACAGTGATATCTCTCTGAGTACAGATAATGTAGTAGATGTCACCTGCAGTCCTATGGAACACCACAGGTAACACAGTGATAACTCTCTGAGTACAGATAATGTAGTAGATGTCACCTGCAGTCCTATGTAACACCACAGATAACACACTGATAGCTCTATGAGTACAGATAATGTAGTAGATGTCACCTGCAGTCCTATGTAACACCACAGATAACACAGTGATAACTCTCTGAGTACAGATAATGTAGTAGATGTCACCTGCAGTCCTATGTAACACCACAGGTAACACAGTGATAACTCTCTGAGTACAGATAATGTAGTAGATGTCACCTGCAGTCCTATGTAACACCACAGATAACACACTGATAGCTCTATGAGTACAGATAATGTAGTAGATGTCACCTGCAGTCCTATGTAACACCACAGATAACATAGCGATAACTCTCTGAGTACAGATAATGCAGCAGATGTCACCTGCAGTCCTATGTAAAGCTGATCATACACTAGAATACCACACAGATATACAGTAACACTACATGGCGGTGTGTTTCTCAGCTACATCATGGCCATTATTTGTAGACAACCATAAACCATTCCCCTCCAGACCTCACCAAATAGTTCCTCCTCTCTCATCTTCCTGGATTCCTGTCATTGTGAGTCTTCTCTTCCTGCGATAAGTAAACATGGCGGCCGTGAATTATAGCGGAATAATACAGTATATGTCTCTCACATACAGTCACTACACACAGAGATGGTGATTTTTTATTATTTGTACTTTATTGCATAAATTTACACCCCTGCAGTGGAGAAGCAAAGCAAAGACTATGACATGCAATACAAGAGTTGTCACCCAGCTTTCCTAGAGTCCTGAATTAAAAATTGACTAAAGTAGGCAAAGATAGCCCCATTATGAGCTCTGCTTAAAAATGGATCCACACAAGCTGGGGATCCAGAAGCCATCAGTAATGCTAATGTGAACAGGGCCTACTGGGAAAACAGGCCTGGTTTCCCATAGCAACCAATGCCAGTGCAGTTTTTATCTCTTTGCTGTGGAAAAATGAAAGCTGTTCTCTGATTGGTTGTTGCAGACAACTTGGCCGGTCCAATGAAGTCGCTGATGTGTGTTATTATTGCGGAATAGCTATGGAAAGCGCCAAGCAGAGAAAACGCCAAGATATGGGCAGAATCAGTGTCCGTGTTTCTTGTCCTGCTTGGGGGCGCAGCTCTGGGTCACCTCAGACAGTTTGCCTTCCACTTTGCTGATCCAGTCGATGACCTTATCCAGCTTCCTGTCCAGGACGGTCTCGCAGGAGCTCAGCACAGCATCGGTTTCTTTGTCAGTCAAAGTTACTGCAAAGTTAAAAAAAAAAAAATCCAAAAAATCAGGGAGTCTAGTGTGGGATATGTATTTAGGGGTCTGGTCTGGGGTCTGCATTTATTTATGGGGTCTGGTCTGTGGTCTGTATTAGTTTAGGGCAATGATGGCAAACCTTTTAGAAACCGAGTGCCCAAAATGCAACCCAAAACCCACTAATTTATCACAAAGTGCCAACACGGCATTTTAACCTTAAAAGAGTTGTCCGGGATAAAATAGGAATTAACCCCTAAATTAAACCCCCTTCCCCCGCCTAACTTCTAATTTACTTCTATTAAAAAAAAACTAGAATTACCCATATCTCTGGGACGGTCATGTGACCGCCCCAGGGACACGTTCTGATAATCCGGTGACATTCCATTTCAGCGCTTCCGAAATGGAACGTCGCCAGTACATTCCCCCCCCCCCAACCCCATCAATACTTACATGTCTTCCTCTCCGGGAATGGCTCCTCCCCTCTTCCTCTCAGCAAGCACTTGCGCAGTCTGCAGGTGCCTGTGACATATGCGCAGTAGAGATGGCACTCCATTCTCTACTGCGCAGGTGTCACAGGTACTTCCGGTCTGTGCTTGGGCTAGAAGCATCTCCAGCTTGCGCACAGTGAAGGAGAAAGGAGGAGCCGTCTCCCAGAAAGGAAGAGAGGTAAGTATGATGAGATGGGGGGGGGGCTAGTAGTGGGCGGGATAGCTTAGCTAGAGAGACAGGGAGTTGGGTGTAACAGAGTGAGAGAGGAGGAGGGGAGCAGTGACAGGGAGGTAGTGTGGAAGGTACACAGGAAGTTACACAGCAGGAAGTTACACTATGTAAACAAATGCAGAGGATGCCAGGAGCTCCCAGAAATCACTCAAATCACTGCTAAAGGTATATGGGTGTACTTATTAACCCATTAATAGCACTAACAGACCTTTTAAAAAAAGTACTGTGCAGATCCACAATTTCAGACAGTTACAGACCCACAAAATATGGTCGTGTGTATGGGGCTTTACTGTCCGCATACAGCTGAAAGAAACGCTCGCGCTCAAACGGGGAATCCGGTTAGTGAGCGATCAGGGAGCCTGGATGGGGCAACGGCGCATGTGCCAACAGAGAGGGCTCTGAGTGCACCCTCTGGCACGTGTGCCATAGGTTTGACACCACGAGTTTAGGGGGTCTGCATGTAATTAGGGGTCTGATCTGAGGGTCTATGTGTATTTAGGGGTCTGGGGTCTGTATTTATTTATTTAGGCGGTCTAGTGTGGGGGTCAGTATTTTAGGGGGTGTGGTCTGAAGTCTGTTCATCTGCAGCAATATTGGCGGCAGCTCCGCCATTTTATATATATATATATATATATATATTTTTTTTTTTTTTTTTTAACCACTGTCACCAATGTTAATATTAGTGTCACAGCACAGGGATAGATCATAGTGGGCCATAAGGGGTTAACAGCAGTGGTGACTCCACTATGATTTTCTGCAGCTTCACACTACCGCCAATAATTTTATTGTAGACGGCAGGAATGGGGAGGGAAGGGGGTGGAGAAAGGGAGGAGGAAAACTCTGCCTGGCAATTCAAATGAATTTGATAGAGCGCAATTTTGGGGTCCGATCTTTTTCTGCATTAGTTTAGGGGGTCTGTATCAGTTTTGGTGGTCTGGTATATGTATTAGTTATATATATGTATATCGTCTAGGATCTGAATTCATTTTGGGGTAGAATGAAGGGGGTCATATGCACTACGTATGAATCAAATGCCTAAGTTTTGGGGGACGTCTCTTACATAAATGGGCAGGACATATGATTACAAAAAATGTACTAGGTCGTTGGTGGCAAAATTTTGTAACTTACCGTTAGCAGACAGAACTGTCTCCTTCATCATGTGCTCTGTCTTATAATAGACATGGCAGCGATAATTCCCAGCATGCTCTGCGGTGAAGGACTCGATGGTCAGCGTGGCGTCACCTTTCTTCAGCGCATCCAAGGACATGGACAATCCGGGTTTCTCAATGTTGATCTTCCTATCGAACTCTGCGACCTGCTTCCCACGTGTGAACCACAGAATCATGATGTCCTTTGGGTCCAGCACATCTTCAATGCCCTGCAGGACACATTTCAGCTGCACCTTCTCCCCAGGGTTGGCCACAATTTTAGGTTCCACAGAGACCTGTAGTATGGCATCTGGTGACAGAAAATACCATTTATTAAGTTTATCAATTCCTAGGAGTGCAAGGGTCTGATCTAGTTCACTGCACAATACCACTAGTCTTGCTCCAGTATCTACTATTACACACTGCACACTACCACTTCCCTTGCTCCAAGTATCTACTACTACTCCCCTCTCACAGTACCTCTTCCCTTGCTCCGATATCTACTACTATTACACACTGCACACTACCACTTCTCTTACTTTAAGTATAAATACTTACATGAGACCCCGGCCCCCAGGAGCACGGACAGGAGGATGAGGGCTGTTGGAGCCATGTTTCCTCTTTTGAATGTGTGGATGTTGTGGTGCTCTCTGCAGGGTCACGTCTCTTCATATATTATCTGAGGACGTGTTTGGGGTGTAACACATGAGGCATCTCAGGAGCTTATCACCCACATATTGAGCCCGTTACTGGCTGCACCTAGTAGATAGGAGGACAGAAAACTGCAGTTAAGGAGGAACATCCTGATACATAGCAACGGCCACTGTATGGGGAGGAACACACATACAGGTTAACCGCAAGTGTCAGCGTGTCATTATCCTATACCCTGAGTATCAACATGTCACTATTCTGTACCCCAAGTGTCATGTATCACTATCCTGCACCCTGAGTGTCAACGTATTACTATCCTGTACCTCGAGGGTCAGAGTGTTATTATCCTGTAGCCCAAGTGCCAGAGTGTCATTATCCTGTACCCCTAGTTTCAGAGTGTCATTATCCTGTACCCCTAGTTTCAGAGTGTCATTATCCTGTACCCAGTGGCGTAACTCCACTGTAGCAGCCATAGCGGCTGCAAGGGAGCCCGCGACCTTAGGGGGGCCCGGTGTACCTCTGCTGCAGGAGCAGCAAGTAAGGCCGAGGGCCTCAGTATTTGTTGGGCGTACCCTGCAAGATTTATCTTGCGATTATTATACTTGAGGGTCTCTTCAGATCCACGAGTATAAGGATTAGAGGCCGAGGGGAGGTGAGCCAACATAAAAAAACAGTGTATGTAACCCATATCTGTGACATCGCACCGAAGCCCAGGGGAATTGAGTAACACTGGTTTTTATGGTTGTCACCTCCACTGGGCCTCCGATCATTATACTCTGGGGTCTGAAAATATTAGTAGTGATGTACCCCAAAAATTTCGGGACCCGAATCTGAAATTTTTGCAATATCTGTAACAAACACTGTAGGGGCCACTATGGGACATTATACTGTGTGGAGGGGCTGCTATGGGACATTATACTGTGTGGAGGGGCTGCTATGGGACATTATACTGTGTGGAGGAGCTGCTATGGGACATTATACTGTGTGGAGGGGCCACTATTGGACATTATACTGTGTGGAGGGGCTGCTATGCTACATTATACTGTGTGGAGGGGCCACTATTGGGCATTATACTGTGTGGAGGGGCTGCTATGGGACATTATACTGTGTGGAGGAGCTACTATAGGACATTACACTGTGTGGAGGGGCTGCTATAGGACATTACACTGTGTGGAGGGGCTGCTATAGGACATTATACTGTGTGGAGGGGCCACTATTGGACATTATACTGTGTGGAGGGGCCGCTATGAGACATTACACTGTGTGGAGGGGCTGCTATTGGACATTATACTATTTGGAGGACACTTTGGGACCTTCTAGTAAGTGTAAATGGGGCATTATACCATGTGGAGGCAAGGAAAGGGGGCGCTATGCCATATCATGTCATTATGTCATTATCCTGTAGTCCAGGTGTCAGCGTGTCATTACCCAAAGTGTCAGCGAGCCATTATCCTGTACCCAAAGTGTGTCATTGTCAATCGTGCACCCCCAGCACCTTCTCGACCTCAGGGCAGTATAAATGTTCACACGGTAATACCCTGCGTTGAGGATTTCATACCAGGAAATAGGTTAATATGTCTGAAGAGAGATCAGCAGAAGTGCCACCTAAAATCTACGACAGTCATCTCCAATCTGTACCTCTCCAGCTGGTGCAATACTACAGCTCTCAGCATGCCCTCAGTCACAGATGCAGGTTGTCAGTGCATGCTTGGAGTTGTATTATATTCTTATCACGTTCTAATATTTTATTATATTACTTTATATCAGATTATGCTCCTATGTTATTATTATGTTATTATTAGGTTATACCATTGCTCCGTTATCAGCTATTATATGGTTATTACATTCTGTTAATTTATATCTAATTTTATTAACTGCCCTATTAACCCTTCATATGCCTTTCCTCCCTTCCTACCACCCTGTACAACGTTAAATCACAGATCAGGTTGGATCAGGGACATAATCCTGGGTTAATCCCGGATCTCTCTTCAATCAATTACTTCTGTCCGGTCAGGGTGTTAGCGGGCGGCAGCTGGGAGGGGGGTGACCGTGTCCGATCCTATTTATCTCCTCACCCTCCCCTGATGTTGTGACTGATGAGACGCCATCACGTGGCACCATCATAGTGATAATGAATGGAAATTTTCTCTGGGACAAGAAACTAAAATCTAAACAGTCATTTTATGGCGGTAGAAATACAATATAGTCTCTATATGGCGGTATTATTTTCTCTGAAAGTTAGAAACCCAGTAAATATGTATATATATATAAGTCATTATATCTGAAAAGTTGTTGTGCGCCTGCTATTGGAAACGATCACCTAAGTTTCCAGTGAAGAATTGCACAGGCCAAAATAACGCCCGTGACTGTACAGCCTGTTCTCATATATAAGAATATCAAGTGTGAGCCATGTTATCAATATTATGCCACCTGTTATTATTGGCCATAATATGTTGTGTCAGCCAAGTGTGCAAGATGAGATAAACTCTGAGCACAGACACAGACATCTCATATCGAAGGACCATGATCACATGATCAGTTCAAGATGTACAAAAAATATACAGTCACAGCAACAACTACACAATAATATGTTTATATACTTTGTATATACTAATACTATAATACTAATAATATAATACTACCACCTATGTGCAAGAATATAACTACTATAATACTGCTCCTATGTACAAGAATATAACTACTATAATACTGCCCTTATGTACAAGAATATAACTACTATAATACTATTCCTATGTACAAGAATATAACTACTATAATACTGCCCCTATGTACAAGAATATAACTACTATAATACTGTCTCCTATGTACAAGAATATAACTACTATAATACTGCCCCTATGTACAAGAATATAACTACTATAATACTGCCCCCTATGTACAAGAATATAACTACTGTAATACTGCCCCCTATGTACAAGAATATAACTACTATAATACTGCTGCTATGTACAAGAATATAACTACTATAATACTACTATGTACAAGAATATAACTACTATAATACTGCTCCTATATACATGAATATAACTACTATATCTTTTGGACATGAGGAGGAGGTTGGCACTCAGATTCTGCTAGTGAAAGCATAAGGTAGACTTCCTTTTCTTGCGGCCCTGTTGACCTGCTGCTACTGATGATGAAGATCTTTAAAATGGGAAGTGGTTGTAAAACAAGACTGTCCCTCAATCCCTCCTGTTGTATCCCTTTCACAGAAGTAATAAAATTAAGGTGGGGTATTTTGAAGGTAAATGTTTATTTCCCCTCAACACACACAGCTCAGTATATTACAGGATAAGTAATGTAATGTACGTACACAGTGACTGCACCAGCAGAATAGTGAGCGCAGCTCTGGAGTATAATACAGGATGTAACTCAGGATCAGTACAGGATAAGTAATGTAATGTATGTACACAGTGACTGCATCGGCAGAATAGTGAGCGCAGCTCTGGAGTATAATACAGGATGTAACTCAAGATCAGTACAGGATAAGTAATGTAATGTATGTACACAGTGACTGCACCGGCAGAATAGTGAGCGCAGCTCTGCAGTATAATACAGGATGTAACTCAGGATAAGTAATGTAATGTATGTACACAGTGACTGCACCGGCAGAATAGTAAGTGCAGCTCTGGAGTATAATACAGGATGTAACTCAGGATCAGTACAGGATAAGTAATGTATGTACACAGTGACTGCACCAGCAGAATAGTGAGTGCAGCTCTGGAGTATAATACAGGATGTAACTCAGGATCAGTACAGGATAAGTAATGTAATGTATGTACACAGTGACTGCACCGGCAGAATAGTAAGTGCAGCTCTGGAGTATAATACAGGATGTAACTCAGGATCAGTACAGGATAAGTAATGTATGTACACAGTGACTGCACCAGCAGAATAGTGAGTGCAGCTCTGGAGTATAATACAGGATGTAACTCAGGATCAGTACAGGATAAGTAATGTAAAGCATGTACACAGTGACTGTACCATCAGAATAGTGAGTGCAGCTCTGGAGTATAATACATGTATTATTTTAATGTTGTTAATTTCCTGCCCCTGCTTGTTCAGACTGTACACATAGCTTTGTTTTGTTGCTCGCCGGGAGGTGTGTTCACACCAGTCGCTGTAATCCTAAGATTGATGTCACAGTTTCCAGAGCTGCAACCACATTAATAAAGTATACTGAAAATTAAAACAAGAAGAAATGCAGGTGGTGATGATGGGGGAGGAGGAGCGGAAGATGCTGGTTATAATACCCAGTAGATACAAGAAATTACAGGAGGGTCAAAGGGCGTCCTAGTGATGAGGGCACTGGGTACTGTATGGCCAGGCCACCCTCCAAAGCCCACCTACACTTCTTTTGCTGCACAATCCCAAGTTTTGAATTCCAAATGAGGGGACATTTAAGCTCCACCCAATTCCTGCAGGGATAGCGCCCAAAATGACATTCCACGCCCCTTTTATTGCCCTTCAGCCCAAGTTCCACCTCTTTTTGGTCCCATTTAAATCAATATTTTTGATGTCCAGACAAAGCAGTAACAAAAATTACCCCATAATGTGACAGAGCAGGCAATAAATACTGATATATAATATTTTATTATAATCTTTATTATAATAAAGTGCAAGAGTGATATAATAAGACAGCGACAATAATAACACAAATGTACAATCGTCCCACGGCAACCCCTGCTGGTTCAGTGTCTTGTACTGTGATCTGATAAGGAAAAAGAAAGAATCTCACCCAAAATGTCCTGCAATGAAGAACACTATATTGTAACCGCTCAGACAGCAAACATGCTGACTGTTTCCAATAACAACCTGCGGAGTTGTGAGCGCAGCTCTGGAGTATAACACAGGACCAGTACAAGACACATCATGCGGTACAAACTAATAAAAACCTGCCAAGCCAATAGAGAATATAAAATATCAGCTGTGTAATTATGTAAAAGCTATTGCTTTATGTTATCAGCCGGAGGTAAAAAACATGGCTGCTAAGGAAAAAAACTGCATAAATGATCATGTGAACTACCACCATAGGGTGACAAGAGACAGGTCCGGAAAATTATTTATGGTGTTATTTTTAGATTTTAGGTCAAATGCTAAAACTGTGCAAAATTTAATTTTTATATTTTTTTTTCTTCTTTTTTTCCCCCTTTTTGTCAAAAGTTGATATAGTGGTAAATGAACTAGTGAACTCCAGCCATAGGGTGACATGAGACAGTTCTAGGATAGAATTTAATTTTTTTTTTTTTTTAGATACAAAAATTGTGCAAAATTTACATTTTCTGTTTTGCGGCAAAATTTGATAAAGTGCTAACAGTTCCACTGACAATTTTATGTATGATGGACAGACAGTGAAATTTAGATTTATCAACCCAAAAAGTGCCAAATATGGAAGGGTTCGATGAAGGGGACCTAGCCAGTTTCCTAAGCGGACCCCCACAGATCACACTATTGTAGCACTGGTATGGACAACTCCATCAATCCAAGTAAACACAAGGATATACATAGCACTAGAGAGTCAAAATGGCTTGCCCAGGTCCTCCCCCATTGCCGACCCTTGATTGGTCCAGCAAAGACCCCATGGCCACCACTATTTGGGCGCCACGCCATACCTGTACCCCTTACCTTACTTATTCTGAAAGACTCTTCCGATCTGGGATTTTGCCCTTGGGTTGAGGAGCAGGTCAAGGTTGGGCATCCCTCCACCACCGACTAGACTTCATACTCAAACTCATGTGAAGGTCTAAGGGGCTTCCTAATATTTTATGATCTATCTGACACTTTACACACCAGAAACCTCACCCTGACATTGTGCTCCTCCCTGAAAGATGTATACAGCAACCAAGGGGCCTAGAACTGGGAAGCCATGAAATCCAGTGTCCCTTGTAGGCCAATATCCTGCACTGAGCCTCCTCATCCCTCAATCTGCTGCCTGGAAACAGGAGGATAAACTCAGCACTTGGAGTGGGAGAAGGGTAGTTAGTGCAATATAAAATTGGGGGACTTGTAATTGGGTGCAAAATTGCTCAATGGTCAATGTGGATGATCTTCAGCTTCAGGCTTGGTCAGAAGTAAACCTGTGTAGATGTCATCGCACCCCGGGGTCATAAACATATGAAGCAGAGAAGCTCAGACCATGTTATACTGTGTGGGGACCCGGTAGAGGCTGCCCATTGGGACTCCGGCCCCACACAACTTCAGAAGCCACAGGCACCAGTTGTCACTTGTATCGTCTTCACTTGGATCGATTTGGCCATCTTCATCCTCAGCTCTCAGTGAACGCAACATATTAACTAAGAGACAAGAGAAAAGATCAGTGGCGCCTTCCACACCTCAACACAGGAGCTTATACAGTAGGTAACATAAGATAGCTCGGACTACACCAATCACACCCAAAGCAGTATTCAAATTCCTGCCGATTTAAAGTGTGAAGACTCTACATCAAGCACCCACAGGTTCCAATTTATGCAGCCAAGTTTTGCCTGTTTGAAGAGACACCCTCTTTATAGAAAACACTAGACTGAGGCAGACAGGATGACGCAGCAGCAAATACACATTAAAGTGACAGTGACACATCATATAGTGCAAGAAGCCATCACTATATTCAGTGCAAAACACATCATAAAATGTACAGAAAGACCATGTAAATACACAATGTCACAATACACTCATTGTAGTAGGGACCTGTGGCAGTCGCCCACCTTGAATCACTTTCTGGAGGATGGTGCCCCCTACACCCTGCACCAGTTTAGTTCCTTTAAAGAAGACCTGTCACCAGGTCTGAAGAGCCCAATGACATACCTCATCTGATCGGCGCTGTCACCCTGAGCATTCTGGTGTTTTGTTTATTCAAATCAGTTCAGCTATTCCAAAGATATAAGCCCTATTAGTCTTGATGTAAATTAGGGTAGACTAGCCAAATAGGCAGCAACATTGCATGACACACAGAGACCCCCACCCCCAGTGTTACCGCCCACTTGGCTAGTAGACCCTAATTTGTATCAGCACTAACAGGGCTTATATCTTTGGAATAGCTTAACTGATTTGGATAAATCTGGATAAACAAACAGCACAATGCTCAGGGTGACAGCACCGATCAGATGACTGGATATACATACTCAGTGACAGGTCCTCTTTAAGTGTTACATTGACTACACAGTCGATGTCCTTACCCAGAGCTCTGACACAGTTTTTTGCAAACTGAACGGGCCACAAAGTGATGCGGATAGCGGTGTCCATGACAAATCTGCATAAAAAAGAAAAACAGCATTATACTGGAAGTGTCGTAGTCAGTCCTACAGGGAGAAGTCAGTCTCTGACTTCAGATGTTACTTCAAGACGGAGCATTCAGAGGATACAGTTACAGGTCCTGGGAGGTCACAGTCATGTAGACGGTCATAAGAACTAACCAGGGTCCAGCTGTAGTCACTGATGAAAAGAGTTCCAAGTGAGAGAGAAGCAGCAACACGAGAGGAAGTTTATATTAGAGAAGGTGTGACATTTAAATGGCTAAAGGGGTGTGTTAGAACAGGAAACTGAGAATTTTCAGCACTAAGTACTGTATAGCAGGTATATATATGTATATGACCCCTTATAAATCATCAAGTCATATATATCACTAACAGAGAATAATAGATAGTATTCATCTGTCCTACAGTCAGCCTCTCCACCTACTGACATGGCTGATAACAGAGAATAATAGCTTATATTAATCTATCCTACAACCTCTTCTCTCCTGACATGGATGATAAGAGGAAGCAATACATTGTAGTCACCTGTCCTAAAGTCACCCTCTCACCTCTTTACATGACTGATACCAGAGAGCAATAGAATGTATTCACCTTTCCAACAAGAGTATTAGTCTATGACAGGAGTAATAGACTACATGTATCTGTATAGCAGAAGGGGAGATGTTAGTCTGTGGCTCCAGAGGTTACTATACTATGGTGCTGCTGATACAGTTACCCGTCCCGGGTGGTCACAGACATGTAGATGGTCAGTGGCACTTACTGGGGTCCAACTGTAGTCACTGATGAAGAATTTAAAGGTCCCAGAGTGAGAGGAAGTTCATAGAATCAACAGTATCATGTTGTATGGGCTGCTGAGACAATGAAGGAACACAAACACAATGAAGGAGCACACCCTCAAGACCATTTACAAGAAAGAGAAAGCAAAATATTCCCTATCACAATCACTGCAGACTACAGATCTCCAGAGCAGCGCTCCCTACTGACACAGCCTCATAGTGTACTGGGAAACAATAATAGTTCTTGGAAAGTGAAACTTAAAGGGGTTTTGTAAGTACAGACACTGCAGTGAATGGAGAGGCAGACACACAATACACTGGTGCTTTATTCATAAGGGGGGATGCAGGAGGATCTCAGGCCCCATTTTCCTGGTCGCTGGGGGTCCTAGCATTCAGACCCCTGGTGATCTGACACCTATCACCTATCCTGTGGATAGGGAATACATGTCTGTAATGGGGCAACCCCTTTAAAGTTAAATTTCAGTCACAGCAAGTTACTGCCTGCCCAAAAGATAGGGATAACTTGCTGATTGGTGAGAGTTCAACTACTGGGACCCCACAAATCACAACACCTGGGCTGCTTTGTACTCGTTTTGGATGGAGAAGCTGGTCAGACAGCAGATTTATTACAATGGGAACCATCAGAGATAATAATAATAATAATAATAAATTTTATTTATATAGCGCCAACATATTCCGCAGTACTGTACAACTTGTAGGGTTCAAGTAGTGACAAAAAATATGCATTACAAAGAAATATTCAATTCACACACTGGGACTGAGGGCCCTGCTCGCAAGAGCTTACAATCTATGAGGTAGAGGGGGTGACACAAGAGGTAGCAGGGGCGGCAACAGATGTAGCATTGCTTGTGCAATGGTCAGACAATTTTGTAATAGAGGTTACTGTCATTACAAATATATAAAGCTGTATGAGCCGTCACCAGTCATGTCCTTTAACATGCAGATGGTGCCTGGACATATAAAGCTAGTCTGATACGGCATCATATCCTGTGAGGTAATGTTGAAGCACAAACAGAGGAGGGTACGTTTTAGGGATTCTAACTGCGGAAGGGTTTACATTAGGAGTTGTGATAGGCCTGTCTGAAAAGATAAGTCTTTAGTTTGCGCTTGAAGCTGTGGAAATTGGGGGTTAATCTAATAGTCCGGGATAGAGCATTCCAGAGAAGTGGTGCAACTCGGGAGAAGTCTTGTATACGAGCGTGAGAGGTTCTGATAATAGAGGATGTGAGTCTTAGGTCATTGAGTGAACGGAGAGTACGGGTTGGGTGACAGACAGAGATGAGGGAGGAAATGTAGGGAGGTGCAGCATTATGGAGAGCCTTGTGAATGAGGCTGATAAGTTTATATTGTATTCTGTATTGAATAGGCAGCCAATGTAGTGACCAGCACAGACCGAAGGCATCGCTGTAGCGTCTAGACTGATAGATGAGCCTGGCCGCCGCATTCAGAATAGATTGTAGAGGGGAGAGTTTAGTAAGGAGAAGACCGATTAGTAAGGAGTTATAGTAGTCAAGGCGAGAGTGAATCAGGGCAACAATAAGTGTCTTTAGTGTATCTGTGGTAAGGAAATGGCGGATTCTGGAGATGGTTTTGATGTGGAGATGACATGAGCGTGCGAGTGACTGGATATGGGGGGTGAAGGAAAGATCTGAGTCAAACATAACCCTGAGGCAGCGGGCATACTGCCTAGAAGTTATGGTAAGGCCGGAGACTGCAATGGAGATATCAGGAACAGATCTATTAGATGGTGGAAACAGCAGTTTCAGATAGAGCGAAGACATGATATTTGAAACAGCAGAGAGACAGTCACTGGTGTTCTGTATTAGTGCAGGAGTGATGTCACAGGATGACGTATATAATGGGATGTCATCAGCATAAAGATGGTACCGGAAGCCAAATCTAGTGATGGTTTGTCCAATGGGAGCCGTGTAGGGGGAGAAGAGCAGGGGGCCTAGGACCGAGCCCTGAGGAACCCCGATGGCAAGAGGAAGAGGGGAAGAAACAGAGCCCGCAAATGATACACAGAAAGTGCGGTCAGAGAGATAAGAGGAGAACCAGGAGAGTGCGGTGTCCGTGAGGCCGACAGAGCGGAGCATAGTGAGGAGGAGTTGATGGTCAACAATGTCAAATGCTGCTGAGAGATCCAGAAGAATAAGAGAGAAGTCACCTTTGGATTTAGCCGTCAGGAGATCATTGGAGACTTTTGTGAGGGCCGTTTCAGTAGAGTGCAGAGTGCGGAAGCCAGATTGTAAGGGGTCAAGAAGAGAGTTAGCAGAAAGATAGCAGATTAAATGAGAATAGACTAAGCGTTCCAAGATTTTGGAGATGAAGGGGAGGTTAGAGACAGGTCGATAGTTAGCGGCACAGGACGGGTCAAGGGAGGATTTCTTCAGTAGTGGGGTTATGACAGCATGTTTGAAAGAGGATGGGAAAATTCCAGAAGAGAGAGAGAGAGGTTAAATATTTTAGTAAGGTAAGTCGTGACAGCAGGCGACAGAGACTGGAGAAGGTGTGAGGGAAAAGGGTCACTACTGCAGGTCGTAGGGCGAGAAGAAGAAAGTAGCTGAGATAACCGAAACAGAGCACTCGGCTATTTGAAATTAATGGAGCGGTGCGCACTGCCTGACCAGCTGCTCCATGCAAAGGACCCCAGTTCTTGTGATTGGTGGGTGGTGTCAGACCCTCACTGCTCAGCAAGTTAACCCCTAATACAATATATGGGATTAAAGAACAGCCCTCCATCACACCTGAAATGTGACAGTAGGAAAGCACAATGTACACTCACACTCCATCACACCTGAGAGGTGACAGCAGGAAAGTTCCCAATCATACCCTGCAGATTACACAGAAGCCATTTTATTGCCGCAGAACCTATAGTACCTGCTCCCCATGCTGACCACCGATCCTCAAGCTGCAAGATAATCCCCAATATGTACGCTCACCTGTCTGCGGCCACGCACTGTTACCTATTTCACAGATTATCACAGATTATCTATTCTCTGTTGTACTTTAACACAGAAGTTGCTTCCCCAACGCTCCCCCCCCCAGCCTGTACCATCCTCTGTGTGTTTACCAATACCACGCTTCACGTGTCACCACCATATACTGCACTGCATCTATACCGCCATAAAACACATATTCCCAGAATAGCATCAGTCAGAATATAAGTGACATTTATAAGTGTAACCTTTGACTGCTCATGGCAGATGTAGCAGAGCCGAATTTGTCATGTAAACATAATCCCTATAGTGTGACATCTCCGAGTATGCATGATGTGGTAGACGTCACTTGCTGTATTCATGGGGAATACAGGTATAAACTAAAAGGGAAAGCGGCCTGTGCTGGGTGATTTAGGGGTCTGATAAATTTAGGGTTCTGGTGAGAAAATTTGTCTGGTTTGGTTTTAGGGGTCCGGTAAATTTAGGTATTTGGTATGGAAATTTAGGGGCCTGATCTCAGGTCTGCAAGTCACCAAAGCATGTGTCTTTCCGCAGTGCCCTGCAACCAATAACATTGTGAATGCAGCTCTGGCTGCAACTGGAGCAGACATCATGTGACTACTGTGTGGAGATTTTGACATGTGCATACACCGCTATTTGATAGTTGGATCAAAAGAAGTAGTTTTTGATGTTCACCCAGTCAGCAAAATTCCCTATAAACCAATTTGAGACGAGCAGTCTGTCAATGTGCTCCATGTCATCGGATTACCGGGAGGACGTAGAAACTTTACAGAATGGACTGAATTGTCTAAATGTGATCCTGTACAAGTCACTTTGAGATTTGTGTGCAGATTGATTCCATTGCCAGAAAACTTGTGAATGCAGCTCTGGATGTGACTAGAGTACATAAAAGTGGAAGTTGCATTTGCTTTTCAGAATAATTTGCAATCATTTCACAATCCTGTTAATGATGTAACCATCTGGTATGCAAATTTGTTTCTAGCCGCAGATTCTTGGGGGGGGGGGGGGGGGGGATTTTAACCCCTGCTGATGACAACCAACAAGACAGAAAATCCCATTTCGATGTTTCCCTTTCTCATTGATTTTCAATATTCGGCCACAGCAGAGATGGATTTGTAGAAAGCTGGGTGGAGACCGCCTATAGGTGCTGTAACAATGTAAATATGCTATTCAGGGTCCGTGGAAAGCTGAGTAGAGACCCCTATGGGCAGTAATAATGGAGGCTAGTACTGACTGTCACTTAGCATCTGTAACCTGTATAATAGAGAGAGGGGAACAAGGAGATGGCAGTACATGAGCTGGTATATATGCCACTCAGGGTCCATAGAAAGATGGGTGACATGTATTACAGAGGCACAGCTGGACATGAACGACACTTGAGGATATTTGGAATCAGACAAGGACGGCCGCCGTAAATCCGTGGCTAGTCTGTCACATCTGTAGGTGACCTACATAGTCCCGGCCAGGTGAGGACGAGGGGGGGAGGGATGTATCACATGGGAAATAGGTTAAATCTCAGGGAGAAAGTCCAGACCTAAATCATCGAGGCACAAAACAAGTAACGTCTGCAGAAAAACCTCACATCATAAACAGGAAGCCAGCCTCATCTCCTCATAAAAAACAGAATCATGGCTGGAAGCACCATGCACCTCACACCTCAATTACTAGAATATACACATACAACATGGTGGCACTGAGGCCGGAGGTACCGTGCACCTCGCACCTCACACCTCAATTACTAGAATATACACATACAACATGGTGGCACTGAGGCCGGAGGTACCGTGCACCTCACACCTAAATTACTAGAATATACACATACAACATGGCGGCACTGAGGCCGGAGGCACCGTGCACCTCACACCTCAATTACTAGAATATACACATACAACATGGTGGCACTGAGGCCGGAGGCACCGTGCACCTCACACCTCAATTACTAGAATATACACATACAACATGGTGGCACTGAGGCCGGAGGCACCGTTCACCTCACACCTCAATTACTAGAATATACACATACAACATGGTGGCACTGAGGCCGGAGGCACCGTGCACCTCACACCTAAATTACTAGAATATACACATACAACATGGCGGCAGTGAGGCCGGAGGCACCGTGCACCTCACACCTCAATTACTAGAATATACACATACAACTGGTGGCACTGAGGCCGGAGGCACCGTGCACCTCACACCTCAATTACTAGAATATACACATACAACTGGTGGCACTGAGGCCGGAGGCACCGTGCACCTCACACCTCAATTACTAGAATATACACATACAACATGGTGGCACTGAGGCCGGAGGCACCGTGCACCTCACACCTCAATTACTAGAATATACACATACAACATGGTGGCACTGAGGCCGGAGGCACCGTGCACCTCACACCTCAATTACTAGACTATACAGCCTGTAAACATACAACATGGCGGCAGTGAGGCCGGAGGCACCGTGCACCTCACACCTCAATTACTAGACTATACAGCCTGTAAACATACAACATGGCGGCACTGAGGCCGGAGGCACCGTGCACCTCACACCTCAATTACTAGACTATACAGCCTGTAAACATACAATATGGCGGCACTGGGGCCGGAGGCACCGTGCACCTCACACCTCAATTACTAGACTATACAGCCTGTAAACATACAACATGGCGGCAGTGAGGCCGTAGGCACCGTGCACCTCACACCTAAATTACTAGACTATACAGCCCGTACACATACAACATGGCAGCACTGAGGCCAGAGGAGCTGTTACCCAGCTTTCCCTGGACCCTGAATTGCATATAATCTTACAGTAAACATATAGATCACAGGGACTGGACATGACCCATATATACAGCTACATCTTGCTTCCTTCTTATGTATAAAATGAAGAATTGCCTAAACCCTAAATACATAAAGCGTAATCTCCAATATGTGTATAAATAGTCCCACAAACCCCTGTCTACAGATGTATGCGCTGGCACTTTCTCAGTATATACTGTATATATACAGTATATATATATACTTTTACATTACATGATATTGTGATATATGCAGCGTGTACTTTACTGCTAATTCATTCATTTCGACACATTAACATTGTGATCCATGGTACAAGTATTCTTACACATATCACCCATGGGAGATGATACTTTATGTATTTAGGGTTTTATTCTGTGCGTATTTGTTATTTCTTAGTAATTAATAAACAGGATTTTCTGATCCATTCACGTTGTTTGAGCTGGTTTTGGATACGTTTGGATATTTATTCACCAACAATTGTTTATGTGATATGCATTTATTTGCTTGTCTTTTTGTATATCCCTTCTTATGTACAGTGGGGAAAAAAGTATTTAGTCAGCCACCAATTGTGCAAGTTCTCCCACTTAAAAAGATGAGGCCGGCCTGTAATTGTCATCATAGGTAGACCTCAACTATGAGAGACAAAATGAGAAAACAAATCCAGAAAATCACATTGTCTGATTTTTAAAGAATTTAGTTGCAAATTATGGTGGAAAATAAGTATTTGGTCACCTACAAACAAGCAAGATTTCTGGCTCTCACAGACCTGTAACTTCTCCTTTAAGAGGCTCCTCTGTCCTCCACTCATTACCTGTAGTAATGGCTCCTGTTTGACATTGTTATCAGTATAAAAGACACCTGTCCACAACCTCAAACAGTCACACTCCAAACTCCACTATGGTGAAGACCAAAGAGCTGTGGAAGGACACCAGAAACAAAATGGTAGCCCTGCACCAGGCTGGGAAGACTGAATCTGCAATAGGCAAGCAGCTTGGTGTGAAGAAATCAACTGTGGGAGCAATAATTAGAAAATGGAAGACATACAAGACCACTGATAATCTCCCTCCATCAGGGGCTCCACGCAAGATCTCACCTCGTGGGGTCAAAATGATCACAAGAACAATGAGCAAAAATCCCAGAACCACACGGGGGGAACCTAGTGACTGACCTGCAGAAAGCTGGGACTAACGTAACAAAGGCTACCGTCAGTAACACACTACGCCGCCAGGGACTCAGATCCTGCAGGGCCAGACGTGTCCCCCTGCTTAAGCCAGTACATATCCGGGCCCGTCTGAAGTTTGCTAGAGAGCATTTGGATGTTCCAGAAGAGTATTGGGAGAATGTCATATGGTCAGATGAAACCAAAGTAGAACTGTTTGGTAGAGACACAACTCGTGTTTGGAGGAGAGTGAATGCTGAGTTGCATCCAAAGAACACCATACCTACTGTGAAGCATGGGGGTGGCAACATCATGCTTTGGGGCTGTTTCTCTGCAAAGGGACCAGGACGACTGATCCGTGTACATGAAAGAATGAATGTGGCCATGTATCGTGTGATTTTGAGTGCAAACCTCCTTCCAGCAGCAAGGGCATTAAAGATGAAACGTGGCTGGGTCTATCAGCATGACAATGATCCCAAGCACACCGCCAGGACAACGAAGGAGCGGCTTCGTAAGAAGCATTTCAAGGTCCTGGAGTGGCCTAGCCAGTCTCCAGATCTCAACCCCATAGAAAACCTTTGGAGGGAGTTGAAAGTCCGTGTTGCCCAGCGACAGCCCCAAAACATCCCTGCTCTAGAGGAGATCTGCATGGAGGAATGGGCCAACATACCAGCAACAGTGTGTGCCAACCTTGTGAAGACTTACAGAAAACGTTTGACCTCTGTCATTGCCAACAAAGGATATATAACAAAGTATTGAGATGAACTTTTGTTATTGACCAAATACTTATTTTCCACCATAATTTGCAAATAAATTCTTAAAAAAAAATCTGACAATGTGATTTTCTGGATTTGTTTTCTAATTTTGTCTCTCATAGTTGAGGTTTACCTATGATGACAATTACAGGCCGGCCTCATCTTTTTAAGCGGGAGAACTTGTACAATTGGTGGCTGACTAAATACTTTTTTCCCCACTGTATGTATCAATGTTCACTGCTATTCAGGAACCAGGAAGCTCAGACTGAACATCTCCTGAACAACAAGTCAGGGAGAGCTTCAGAACATGGAAATGCAGGAGGAGAAAGTGAATATAAAGGGTGACATAAACATTGGCTGTAATTAATGTGGGGGGGGGGGGGGGTCTTGGAGACGTCAGCTGTGCCTCTGTTTACTTCTCAGATTCCTGTGGTGATTCTTCATCCAGACTCTGACAAGTTTCCAGGACTGTAGAGCTCGTATCCACATGTTAGAGACCGCACACATTTCAGTGGTCATGTGACACAGCCAGGGACCAGCCAATCCCGCACTGTATTCCAGCTCCATTCCCTCACAGCTGCTTCGGATCACAGGAGCTTGCAGTCACCTCCCCATACAGCGGCCCTCTCAACCATCTCAAGTCATAGGATCATAATGGCTCCACCACCCGAGAGCACCTGCTGGAATACAGAGGCTGGATATGATCCACTAGAACACCAGAAACTGGACATTATCCACTAGATCACCAGGGACTGGACATTATCCATTAGATCACCAGGGAATTAACCACTAGATCATTAGGGACATGATCCATCAGATCACCAGGCACTGGATATGATCCGGTAGTTCACCAGGGGCTAGTCATTGCCCACTAGATCACAGTGAATAGACATGACCCACTAGATCACCAGGGGCTGGGCATAATCAACTACATCACAGGAGCTGGACATTATCCACTAGGTACCAGAGACTAGATATTATCCTCAAGATCATGAAGGTTTCAACATTATCCACTAGATTATGAGGGGCTGGACATGATTCAGTAGGTCACCAGCGGCTTACTTGATCCACTAGATCACCAGTGACTGGACATTATCCACTAGAAGATGAAGTTATCTTCTGCTGGATGTTACTGTCCCTGCTATGGTTGGGCCTTAATGTTATATTAGACCCTACTGGTCTGCCCCGGACTCCACTATATCCACTATAGAGCTCAGTGCAGACGGTGCTGAATGATCTCACACTGCAGGTTAGAGTAAAACTCTGTGGATCAGGAAGGGTTAACCAAGTTGCTCTCTGACCCAGTAGCTGACGCTGTAATCCGGTTACTGTGTATATGTGAGTAGGACTAATAGAGGATCCTGGGAAGTCGCTGCGTGGCTCACTCATGAATTCCTCCCAACATAGACATCAATACAAACCCACAGCGCCAAGATTGTGTAATACCATTCATCACGGGTACCTACCCGAACCGCACCGAGCTACACTCCGAGCATCGCACTCACTGTCCATCGTATCTGAATAGTTATGTAGGATCATTATAATGCTTACAACAGCACAGAGTATTTAAGGAAATTCCCTTAATACCATATTTTAGCACACCCAGGTGTTATCATAAAATCAACAGACATGAGTTACAAAAGTAGAGCAGAATTTATTCACAGTGATGGTGGGAGGTGCAGATCTTATATATACCACCAGGGGCGCCTATCATAGCTACATCCACACAGCAGACATATTAATGGCATTTTGAGGATAAGACAAGATCAGGGAGTCTTGGATATGTTGAGGATGACTTCAAGAATCAACGTGACATCATCCGGACAAACTCTGCGAGAGAGAGAAGGTGAATGTTATGGGGGGCGTACAGGGCGAGAGGTGAGGGTAGGTGGGGCAGGACACTGAGAATCTCTACCTACCTTCAAAATCCACTGTCCCGTCCCCGTTCAGATCTGCCTCCCGCACTACATCGGCGATCTCGTTATTAGTCAGTTTTTCTCCCAGAAGCCTTTGCATGGCCTGCTGAAGCTCATCTAATGTGATCTCGCCATCGCCATTTGCGTCAAACTGTGAATATTATACACGGTTATAACCTGTGGCGCCAAGTCTGTACCACACAAAAAGCTGGAATCTGATTGGCTCTAATGGATGGGGTTGTTACCCAGTCTTCCCAGACTCTGGCATGTCAAATCTGTCTAGTACTGCAGAGGTACATCCCCCACTACCATACTGTTGTGTGACCACTCAGGAGTCTAGGAAAGTTGGGCAGTAACCTTCAATGGGAGCAGTTGGGGTGACATTATTGCTATTCACCCAGCTTTCCCAAGTTTGGTGTTCTGATGGATATTCTCGGTGCCTCTCACCTCTTTGAAGGCGTCCCTCAGTTCCTTCACTCCGATCATCCCAGCCGTCTCCTCCAGCAGCTTTGGAGTCATCAGGTCAACAAAATCCTGAAAGTCAACGCGACCTCCAACTGGAGATGGGGAGAAGATGGAGAAGGGTTAAAATGAAAGATGGTGACTACACAGTACTGGTGGTGGGCGGGGTGGAGTATCTGATATTAACTCAGAGGGTGGGGTGGAGTACATGACGGTAACTGCTAGGTATCGGGAGTGGGCAGGGTGGAGTACCTGATGTTGACACAGTACTGTTGGTTGGAAAGGTGGAGTACCTGACAGTAACTCAGAGGGCGGGGTGGAGTAACGGTATCTGTATGGCACAGGGTGGGCGGGGTGGAGTAACGGCATCTGTATGGCACAGGGTGGGCGGGGTGGAGTACCTGACAGTAACAACACTCTACTACGGGTGGAGAACCTGACGGTAAATGCATGGTACTGGGGGTAAATGGGATAGAGTACCTGACGGTGACTGCATGGTACCAGGGGTGGGCAGGGTGGAGTACCTGACAGCAACTGCATGGTACTGAGGTAGGAATACTTGTCAATCAAATATGTGTCTAACACGTATGGCCAGTCTGAGGCTGAGGCCCCACATTATGGAAACACGACTTTTTTTGTTGCAGACTTTGCTACAGTTTTTTGAGCCAAGGCCAAGAGTGGCTACAAATGGATTGGGAAATATATAGGAAGTTCTTATACGTCTACCTTTTGCTCAACCGACTCCTGACTTTGGCTCAAAAAACCACAACAAAATCTGCAACAAATAAAGTTGCGTTTCCGCAACGTGGGGCCTCAGCCTAAGCGTGAATTCACATGTGGCAGACTTGATGCAGATTTTACATGCAGCTTTGCACAGGTAAAATCCGCTGTAGATTACAGTACAAGGTGAGTGGCGGTGATTTTACACATCATCCTAAGTCTACGACACGCATGTAAATTTTCCGACACAAATTTTGTTGTGGAATATAAGCAAAATCCACAAAGAATCTGCAAAAAAAAAAATCAACCTGTTACCTGCAGATCTCAGATCTGTCACAGATTTCTCTGCAGATTTGATACAGATTTAAAATCCTCATTGGATGAGAATTCTGCATATCCACATGACAGATCTGCAGGGTATCTGCCACATGTGAACATACCTCAATACTGCAGACAGATAGAAAACCCAGCACGCTGCTGATTTTCACCGTATATTTTACCACATTCAATGTACACAAATGAAATCCACAACACAATTCACAGTAAAATCTGCAAGGAACATGTGCAGATTTTGCTGCTGGTTTGCATATTTAACCCTTAGGCTGAGGCCCCACATTGCGGAAAAGCAGCTTTTTTTGTTGCAGATTTTGTTGTGGTTTTTTGAGCATAAGTATAAGAACTTCCTATATATTTCCCATTCCTTTTGTAGCCATTGTTGGCTTTGGCTCAAAAAAACGCAACAAAATCTGCAACAAAAAAATCTGCGTTTCCGCAATGTGGGGCTTCAGCCATAATGTGCAAGAATCTTCCTGCCATACTTACGATTCATGTTGATCTGCTGGGACAGTTCTATCAGCTCCATCTCGGTGGGCATGTACCCCATAATCCTCATCAGGTTCCCCAGGTCCTTGCACGTGATGAAGCCATCCTTGTCCTTGTCAAACTCCACAAAGGCATCGCGTAGTTCTACATATGGAGGGTAATGGTTGTATACGTCACCAGACAGAAACACAAATTATTGTCGCAGTATAGAATAGAGGCATCACGTAATTCTACATGTGGAGAAGCAGTAGTCGTATATGTCATCAGACTGAAATACAAAGTATAGTCACAGTATAGTATAGGCATTGTGTAATTCTACATGTGGAGAGTAATGGTTGTTTACGTCACCAGACTGAAACACAACATATTGTCACAGTATAGAATAGAGGCATCGAGTAATTCTACATGTGGAGAGTAATGGTCATATACGTCACCAGACGGAAACACAATGTATTGTCACAGTATAGTATATAGGCATTATGTAATTCTGCATGTACAGAGTAATGGTCGTATATGTCACCAGACTGAAACACAACATTTAGTCACAGTATTGTATGTAGGCATCAATACAACGTATAGTATATAGGCATCGTGTAATTCTACATGTTGGCAAGCAGTAGTCGTATGTGTCACCAGACTGAAATACAACGTATAGTCACAGAATAGTATATAGGCATCGTGTAATTCTACATGTAGAGAGTAATGGTTGTATACGTCACCAGACACAACGTATAATTCTGACATACATGTGCTTCTTACCTTCTATCTCATCTGTTCCCAGCTCCCGGTACTATAAAAAGAGACAAGATGAGAGTGTCAGACCTTCTAGATCATTGGATATGACAAGGGCTGCCCCTTAGTGGATGTCCCCTATATACCCTCCTATCACTGCTGTACCATAGGGTAATACAGAATACTTTACTGCCTAGTCTATAAAGGGCTAGGGACAGATAGAAATGGTGTGAGGCTATAAAATAAACCCTAATACATAGAATAACAAATTCATGAAAATAATCCCATATAAAGTTACATCAAATACTGATATAATATAGTCGTAAAATTCTCAGTAAATCTTATCACATCATCACCACACGGATTAATGACACACTCAGCTCTGCTACATACACATCTAGATAAAACACAATAGTCTAGTAGGAACGGGTACAGACATCTTGTGCACTCACCCCTTGCTTCTCAGCAATGCCCTTACGTAGAAAGATACAGGCTGGCCCCAAACCCTGCATGCCAGAGCCAATGGTGATAACCGGTAGGGTCAACTCTGGATCCGTTACCACAAGTTTTCGGCGGAATCGAGACACCACGCCTGCCGCCTGGTAATCAGAAGAGATGTAATATATTAGAATACAGATAGATAATAGATCTCTATCTATCTCACCTACCTACCTACCTATGTACACCCACCTTTCTGTAGTAACGTGACACCTCTCCCTATCAGAGAAACCTTGGACAAAATAAAGAAACCGCCACCTATAATGTCCAATTCTCAGGGAATACTGGACCAGGAGGAGGTAGAGAGGGGTCAGATTTAGGATCAGAGACAGGCCAGGTTAGAAGGTCAGTGTAAGGGTTAAGAAGAGGAGATAAATCAAGACGTCAGAGGTGAAGAATAAGAATGGACACCACTGTGAAAGAAAGGGAAGAAGAAGGCGGCAGCTGAGAGGATGGAGGTTTGTAGAGGAATGATGGCGGACTGTGCAGGGATCAGAGATCATCTGTGAGCGGATAATACAGATTATATCACATGTCTCCTCTGTGACTCCTCACAACATCTGCTTTGTTAATAGCCCCCCCGCCCCTGAAACATCTGTTCTATCAATTCTGGATACAGAAGATTCTGCTGAGTACTCGGATCCATCCACACAGGTGATTGCCGAGGTTACATGTGAATGTCCCTGACCATCCACACCACAGCCCACATCCGTTACAGTGTGATTACTGCATATACAGTAGACTCAGACTAAGCCCCCTTGCAGGCGACCATATAAATGGTCAGTGTGTTTTCCCGGATAGCACATTGACCCATTCATTTCTATGGGCCCACACACGACTGTGAATTACACTGTCCCATGTGCGGGCCGACAGTCTGGGCCGCAAAATATAGAACAGGTCCTATTCCTGTCCGATTTTGCGGCCCTGCTTCTGCCGTTCCTATTCATTGAATGATGATATCGATGTGTACCCCGGGCGCCCGCCCATCCTGGTTGGCGGTTAGCCCCCCGTTTTGTGAAAAAAACTTAAATATTTAAGTTTTTTTCTTTTTTTTTTTGGCCTTTAAATAAGAAGTATGCATCAGCTGGATCTCCTGACATATACCACTATATATATCACTTACCAAAGTTTCTACATACACATGATGGCTGCCAGATACAGCAGGTATATGAGGAGCCGGAGCGGCCAATATCAGTCATGTGACATCAATTAATGATCATGGAGGAAATGGGGGCAGAAAGGTGTCAGCGGCTCCTGTCACTCATCTCGTGGAAGAATACAGTCAGCCTCTCCCCTCCTGACATGGCTGATAACAGAGAGCAATAGATTGTAGTCACCTGTCCTACAGTCAGCCTCTTCCCGCCTGATATGGCTGATAACAGAGAATAATAGATTGTATTCCCCTGTCCTACAGTCAGCCTCTCCCCTCCTGACATGGCTGATAACAGAGAGTAATAGATTGCATTCCCCTGTCCTACAGTCAGCCTCTCCCCTCCTGACATGGCTGATAACAGAGAGTAATAGATTGCATTCACCTGTCCTACAGTCGGCCTCTCCCTCCTGACATGGCTGATAACAGAGAGTAATAGATTGCATTCACCTGTCCTACAGTCAGCCTCTCCTCCCCAGATATGGCTGATAACAGAGAGCAATAGATAGTATTCACCTGTCCTACAGTCAGCCCTCTCCCCTACTGACATGGTTGATAACAGAGATTAATGGATTGTATTCACCTGTCCTACAGTCAGCCACTACTCTGCTGGCATGGCTGATAACAGAGAGCAATAGATAGTATTCACCTGCACAGGAAATGGGAGGGAGGGGGGTTTTGGGGCCCTTTGGGGGTGTGTTCCCCTGGCGCAAATTTGGTACAAAAATGGGTGGCAATAAAAATTTGTTCTGCTTTTGGGGGGGGGGGGGGGTGGGGGGGGCGGGCGGGGGGGGGGGGGGGGTGAAAAACGGGGCGGGGGCGGGGGGGGGGGGGGGGGGGGGGGGGGGGGGGTTAAAAAAAAAACCTCGGGGGGGGGGGGGGGGGGGGGGGGGGGGGGGGGGGGGGGGGGGGGGGGGGCGCCGCCCCCCCCCCCCCCCCCCCCCAGACTCTCACACAATGTTGTTACTTTGTGGAAACACTGTTGCTACACTTTCCCCACATTATTAAAAAAAAAAAAAAAAAGTAATGGTCTGAAGATGGAGGAAATTTAGGAAAAGAAGGATGCAAAAGAAGACTGACTACGACTACAAATAAGACATCATACTTACTTTTGGAATCCCCTCCACATGAATGAACTGAGCGTGGTTCCCCATATGATTCCCCATCCTGATACTGTTACTCTTCACCTCATGGGATGGCTGGTATGTGACATGGCGCACGCTCTTGGGTCTAAATCACAACGACTTTATCTGCGCTGTGTGTACCCCGACCGTGTAACCTGCACAGACTAGACTGGAGGACTGAGCCTTGTTGGGGGTGTGAGGCTGCAGCTGGTAGGGTCTGTGTGACTAGGATGACACTTATCGTCCGCAACTGGATGGGATTCATGCACGTGAAAGTGACAAACAAATTGTCAGGGGAGGGTGGGGGTATAGCGGCGACAGATGGGCAGCCAGATCCTCACAGCTGACGAATTAAAGTCGGCACCGCGACCATAAGCAGACAAATAGTCACAGTTTAATATAGTAATAACCAGACTCGGTCAAAGCGATTAACGCGACGCTGGAACCTGGACTTGGAACCTCGCTTTAGTTAATTTAGCATCAGGCGCCTAAATCTCAGGATTAAAACGGCGGAATTAATGGAGTCTCCGTGACCTGGAGTGAATGACCTGGTTTCTCTCACTGCCATAAATCTGATATCCATAGAGATTACTGAGTATTCCCTATATCTGCCAAAAACATCACATTAATAACATTTCTACAGGTATAAACCCCGTGTTCACCTACAGATCATCTATAGAATTAAAAAAAACAACAAAAATTCCCCAAACACAAAAATCAATAATCCAATGAAATAATATATAATCAAAATCCAGGACATAGAACGGGACTGTTATGTTATATAAGTATCATGATAATGAATTAGTCAATGTGCTGGTATACAATATCACATATAGCCCCCAAAGACAAAGTGCAAATCCCAAAAAGTAAAACCCTCAATTCATAAGTATATAAATAATCCCATATATCCAAAGTTAATATTACTAATTAATAAACAAATCAATCCACAATATGTTCTGGGACGCCCTTACCTACTTCCATTGGGAATGATGCCTTTAGGGTGTCGCTTCCAAGTAAAATTGCCGTAATATATGATGCATACATTAAGTGCTGTGTGCAGAACATCCTGAATCTACGCAAAGGACTCATGTACAAGAATTTGTACAAACATGATACCGTGTACATCTGGAGCTCTTATATCTTCATCAGTATTTACCAGGATTACCACTGAATTATGTGTAACCATATACTGTATGTTCTCCAATCTACTCTCCCAGGTATATAGTTCTATAGCCCTATGGGTGAATAAGTAGCATCAAGATGGTGCTTGCCCACATCTATATTGTCAACTTGATGTACTAGACCATTTGTACTTGAGGTATATGGCCCACTTTGGGTTTTTTGGGGGGGGATTTACAGTTTTATATTGATAGGCAGTCCAGTACCCACGTGTGAATCTAGCCTCTTTGCTGCCTGAGGCGAGCTATAGAAAGGCGCCCCCCATTGGCAGATTAAAATATCCCCTTATTTGGCCCCCACATAGTATCACAACCACTTTTTTTGGCCCTCACACGATATACAACCACTTTTTTTTTTGGCCCACCACATGGTATATGACTCCCTTTTTCTGGCCCACCACACGGTATATGACCCTCTTTCCCCCCCACACAGTATATGACCCCCTTTTTCTGGCCCACCACACGGTATATGACTCCCTTTTTCTGGCCCACCACACGGTATATGACCCCTTTTTCTGGCCCACCACACGGTATATGACCCTCTTTCCCTCCCACACAGTATATGACCCCCTTTTTCTGGCCCACCACACGGTATATGACTCCCTTTTTCTGGCCCACCACACGGTATATGACCCCTTTTTCTGGCTCCCCACACAGTATATGACCCCTTTTTTTTTTTTTTTCATTAAAGTTTTTATTAAAGTTTTGCACAAAAGGAAAAAGAACATAAAACATATCTGAATATGGAGACAGGGGGAAGGGGGAGAGGTAGGTGGAGGGACATTGGGATACGGACGCTGAGAGGGTAGGCAAAGGGGAAGGGGGAAAACAAATACTCTGACGTAGCAGAGTAAAACATTATCGAAAAATAAAACATTCAAAACAATGACCCCCTTTTTTAGCCTCCCCACACGGTACATGATCCCCTTTTTTTGCCCCCACAGTATATGATCCCTTTCTTATAGCCCCCCCCACAATATATGGCCCCTTTTTATGGCCCCCACACAGTATATGTAACCCCTTTTTCTCCCCCTAATAATTTTTACTCACCTGTCCACGCTCCTGTCCTGGCCCTCCTCCGCTGCCAGGTGACGACGCTGAAGAACACTGGGACACTGTATGTAGCATCCCGGCGTTCTTCAGCGTAGTGACGTAAGTGTAGCGGTGGGCAACCAGCAGGAGCGTGGACAGGTGAGTAAACATTATCGGCAGCTGCTTATTGCAATAACACAATGAGTAGCTGCCGATTAAAAAAAAATGAGTTACCTCAGCAAGAGACTGAGCTGCAGGACATCCAGGTGGTAGTGCAGAGTTTTTGGTTTGGCAAGAAGAATCTCAAGTGAATGAAAATGAGGCAACTACTAGACGAAGCGTCAGAGCAGGCCCCCGCACCTAAGATGTCACTGTGATTTTACAACAAATTAATAAAAGAAGTGGCTTATGCTACAATGGTTGCACAGATTTTGTGTACACCACTGCCCACCAATTACCCGATATTGTGTGTGGTTTTTTTTCAGGTCCAAATCCATTCAGCCATTCCAAAGATATAAGGCCTTAGTGTTGCTGTAAATTAGGGTATACTAGCCATGACGTACAGCACACTTTGCAGGTACTGTAAATTGCAGCGTTTACACTATGTGGGGGCCCCGACCTAAAGTGCCAGCTCCAATGGTTGCTGTAACTTACTGCCTGTTGTCAACTAATGTCTGTCTCTATCAGCAGAGACACTGAGATGGATTACAGGAAGTGGGCAGGTCTCTGGCTGTCTAAATGTCTTTTTTATACCACAGCTTGTCCACAGTGCTATGTATGCACTGACTATAAACACTGATATATAAATGTGTGTCCTCCATAGGATCGGTTCTCAATGGTCAGCAATGTATGGTTTCTGTCAACTACTTGTAGCAGTAGATCTTGGCAGCTTTTACAGACGGTTCTCCCAACCACCGTATGTAATAGTAATGTTCGTGTGTCCTCTGAGGTCAGAAGGAGATATAATACAGTGAGAGAGGATTCTGGATACTGGTGAACCAAAGAAGAGGTCAGCACGTATAGGGGACACATTATCAGAAATCAAGAGGATGGCTAGGAGCGGTGCAACAAGTCAGGGTTACGAAACAAAACTAAAGAGCAGGCAAATGTACCGAAATGACAAAAGAGTCTGTGAGTGACTTCTAATAAACCAAAACAAGAAAACTCAAAAGACAGAGCATGAATATAAAATCCATATTTATTAGGTTAAAAGTAAAAACATGATAAATAAAGGAGGAAGTAGAGAAAAGATAGCCACAAATAAACAACCTCATGACTGGCAGGGAGGAATTATTGAAAATCAGATAAGGGCCGGTTCACATCTGCGTTCGTGTTTCTGTTCGGGAAGTCCGCTTGCGAACGCCCCGAACAGAAACCCAAACACAGATGTGAACCGGCCCTAAGAATATAATGCAAAGGGAAAGCCCTCAGTATGTTATCAAAATCTAACAAACACAGCGCTACTAATAAATATGCACATCCAATGATAAGTCAAACATATCCAAAAGGCAGACCATCAAATAATGCATCGAACAATCTAAATATAAGACCTCATACCCCAATGAATGTGCGTCTCTGCAATGTAGGGCCTTAAGGCTACGGCCCCACGTTGTGGAAACGCAGCTTTTTTTGTTCCAGATTTAGTTGCGGTTTTTTAAGCCAAAGCCAACAATGGCTCCAAAAGGTTTGGGAAATATATAGGAAGCTCTTATACTTCTCCCTTCTGCTCAATCCACTCCTGGCTTTGGCTCAAAAAACCGCAACAAAAAAAGCTGCATATCCGCAACGTGGGGCCTTAACCTTTAAGTGGTTATCCAAAATTGAAAAAAAAAAATGACAGGTTAAGGTCCCACGTTTTCCTTAACCTAAAGGCTGTAATAGACAGCCAGATGTCAGCCCATGGGAGTTCTGATTGATTGGCACTTGTTTGCATTGGCCTAATTACACAAGCTAATGCAACCTTAATGGGGGAGGAATGGTCTCTACTGCTATACCCTTTCTGTCCCACTTGGCTGCATTGAGTATCGGCAGCGCTGAGTACACCGGGTGAATGAACTGCCGTTAACCTGCATCTATTATCTTATAGAAAGGACGCGATCAGCGAACCATTGAGCATTTGATCACTAGTCAGTTGATCACCAGCTCTATGAGACAGGGCTGTTATCAGCAATGACAGTTCCTAGAATCGCTCATTGCCGATAATAGCCCTGGATATCGGCCCATCTAATAGGGACTTTAGACTTAAGAGAATAGTGATCCACAAGGCTTTCTCCTTGTACAAGTCTTTATTCTTGTGATATATGATACTGCCTTACCCCAGGTAAACTCCTGCCTTAGGCTGGTTGCAGACGACCGTGGCCAGTGTGCTATCCGTGTATTTCACGGATAGCACACTGATCCATTCTTTTCTATGGGCCCGTACACACGACCGTGAATTTCATGGTCCCGTGTGCGGGTCGACAGTCCGGGCCGCAAAATATAGAACAGATCCTATTCCTGTCCTATTTTGCGGCCCTTGCTTCCGTGGCTCCTATTCATTTAATGAAAGGAGCTGCAGAAGCATGGCCTGTGCACGGCTAGCACACGAGGGACATCCCCGTGTCCCCCCATGTGACACCCGTGCTTTTAATTCACGGCCGACCGGTTGCTGCTTTAACCACAGTTATTCTACAGTATTTTTTATAAAATAAAGGTTAATAACGAAACTTCTTCATCCTTTAATTTGGCAATGATATTCAGAAATTTTTGCTGAAGAACTGACGTGCCTTCTATGTAGTGAGCGTTTCAATAATCCCGTCATGATGGAGTGTGGCCATAACTTTTGCTGTAACTGCATTGACAAGGCCAGGAATCCTTCACCTGCTCTGACTGTAAGGAAGTCATCAGTGAGAAGAAGTATACCACCAACAGAGCCCTGGCTAACCTGGTGAAGAAGACCATTGGTGCAACTGCTGTCCTGAGCCTGGCTAAACCTGCTGAGAATCCTAAACAAGCGACGAATTGTCCTGAACACGATGAGAGGCTGAAGCTCTACTGTAAAGACGATGGGATCCTGAGCTGTATCATCTGCCAGGACTCCCTCAAACATGCAGGTCACAACTTCACTGCAATCCAAGATGCAGAGGGAGTCTACAGAGTAAGGTTTGAGAAAACAGACCTGAGAGAGTTACGGCTGCAGATCGTAGAGTTTGCCTCTAACCAGGGTATTTAGCTGCACTACCGCCAGGTTAAATATGACAATGGGAGACCAAGCTGGGAGTTCGGACTGCCCTGCAAAGCTCCTATGGCAGCATCATCTTATATAAAATACTTCCACTTTAAATTCAGTGATAATGTCCTACACATCCTGATTTCTGGATAGTCAGCCATCTTCCTCTATTGCAGTTCCAGGTCATGAAGTGTGCATAGTTGGTCAGCAATGGATGCCAACAAATTTTGCAAACTAGTGATTGATAGCGCTGCGATAGACAGGAGCTTCAGTCCAAACGTATCTGATCACAAACCATGTCCATAATAAGAAAAATAAGAATTTGGGGGGACATAAGTGGTAAGCGTCATTTTACTGCTGGTACTTCTCTATATCTACACAGTAAGTTGAGGAATGTTCTTCATGTATCTTGACTTTGGCAGGGCTGTGGGGTCAGGTGGCCAAAGCACTGACCTCTGACTTCGACTCTTCTATTTTTCCACAGCCCGACTTCTTTGTCAGAATTGGCTGATAGCCCTGGTCAGACAGGGATGGATTCGCAAAAAACCCAGTGGTTGATGGCTATGAAAGTAATTCTCTAACAAACTATTTAACTGTGCAATATTAATAATTCTATAATATAATCATTTTATTTTGAAGCCAGAGCAGGAGACTACATTGTCTCTTATGATACATCAATAAAAAAAGAATACCTGGTAGTTTCGCCTATAGAATTAATCGACAGAAATATTACTTATCTCATACAGATCCCAAGTTAGATCCAAAAAAAATTTTTCCACAAAGTTTTGGATTTTTTAAGGGGTTAAAATGGCAAAAATAACTGCATAGTTTTGGTATCCCCGGAATCGTACCGACCCATAGAATACAGGGGACATGTCATTTTGGCTCCCAAGTGAACGCTGTAAAAACAAAGCCCATAAGAAAGTCGCACAAACGCAGTTTTCTCACATTCTACCTCATTCTGAATTTTTTCCAGCTTCCCAGTACATTGTACAGAATAATAAATGGTACCATTATGAAGAACAATTTGTCCCGCAAACATTAAGCCCTCATATGGCTCTGCGAACAGAAAAATAAAAAGTTTTTGGGGTCTGAAAGGCGGGGAGTTAAAAAATGAAAAATGCCTGCAGCAGGAAGGGGTGAAAGAAAGTTAAAAAACAGCAGGCGTCAGCCCCACAGCAATGGTTGGTATGGTGGTAGTTTCACAAGTGACTGCGCTGTCACGTAAAACGGCGGCGTCGCTGATGTCCAGGTGTTTGGTGTTCGAATAAAACGGTCATAAGTTGCTGCAATACTAGAAACAACCATAGTCAAGAGGGGCGCTGTATTGAATTAAAAAATGAATACTGTAATCTCAAAAAATAAGGAGGTCATTTAGTAGTCAGGAGTATGCCCATAACTAATATTTAGGGCTGCAGAAACCTCCAGGACCCGGGTAACCGTATAACAGCTCTCACACCCGCACTATCATCGGTATCTCGACATGAGGAGAAAAAACGGTTAGGTCGAACACTGCAGCAGTTTCCCGCCTTTTCTGAGGTGCCGCTCTCCCGTCTCCCTCGCCTCAAACGTCACTTCCGGCACGTTACTAGGCGACGCGAGGACGCTGAAGAGAGCGAAAGACCTGAGACCGTGCGCTAGTCGGTATATAATCGCATCAATACCGCGTGCAATAACCTTATCATAGACGCTGCGCTGTGTGACCTGCACAACCCCTCACTGCAGGCAGTACATGAAACATTTTTATATATATATATATATATATATATATATATATATATATATATATATATTAGACTATCCTGTCACCCCCTTGGCATTCACTTAAAGGGATTCTCCACCCTGTTGTATTCTCTTCTTTTTTAACCCCCTCCTGTACAGGCACAGACATGTCTATAAGTGTTTTGTCAGAGAGGACCTGGTAGCATACATTTAGTGCTGTGGACAGAAGGGGAACAGTGTAGAAATAAACTTTAAATTTATAGGGATGGGATAACATGGGGTGCCTGTATTATGTGTATGGATCATTCCAACAGGAAACATATATAATATCAGCCAATATCTACATATTAATATTTACATACTCCTGGATTTTGCAGCGTATACAGAGCAATAAGCCATGGCCGGTATGCTGGTGACCCCAAAACCCCGTGGGGCAGCAAGTCGTTCTTCCACCCAGCTAGTAACTCCAGAAGACATCCTAGACATCCAGGAATCCACCCCAGAGCCAAGTACCGAGGGGGAACTGCATCTGGAGAGAGAGATGTAAGAGCCGGAGTACTCCAGAGCTGCACTCACTATTCTGCTGGTGCAGTCACTGAGTACATACATTACATTACTGATCCTGTACTGATCCTGAGTTACATCCTGTATTATACTCCAGAGCTGCGCTCACTATTCTGCTGGTGCAGTCACTGTGTACATACATTACATTACTGATCCTGTACTGATCCTGAGTTACATCCTGTATTATACTCCAGAGCTGCACTCACTATTCTGCTGGTGCAGTCACTGAGTACATACATTACATTACTGATCCTGTACTGATCCTGAGTTACATCCTGTATTATACTCCAGAGCTGCGCTCACTATTCTGCTGGTGCAGTCACTGAGTACATACATTACATTACTTATCCTGTACTGATCCTGAGTTACATCCTGTATTATACTCCAGAGCTGCGCTCACTATTCTGCTGGTACAGTCACTTTGTACATATATTACATTACTTATCCTGTACTGATCCTGAGTTACATCCTGTATTATACTCCAGAGCTGCGCTCACTATTCTGCTGGTACAGTCACTTTGTACATACATTACATTACTTATCCTGTACTGATCCTGAGTTACATCCTGTATTATACTCCAGAGCTGCACTCACTATTCTGCTGGTGCAGTCACTGTGTACATACATTACATTACTTATCCTGTACTGATCCTGAGTTACATCCTGTATTATACCCCAGAGCTGCACTCAATATTCTGCTGGTGCAGTCACTGAGTACATACATTACATTACTTATCCTGTACTGATCCTGAGTTACATCCTGTATTATACTCCAGAGCTGCGCTCACTATTCTGCTGGTACAGTCACTTTGTACATACATTACATTACTTATCCTGTACTGATCCTGAGTTACATCCTGTATTATACTCCAGAGCTGCGCTCACTATTCTGCTGGTACAGTCACTGTGTACATACATTACATTACTTATCCTGTACTGATCCTGAGTTACATCCTGTATTATACTCCAGAGCTGTGCTCTTTATGATACAGCCTCTCACTGTGTTTCATCTCTCTTCTGCCCCTAGTGACTGTGGAGAGGAGGTGATGAGCTGTAGATTTAACCCCTCTGGAACTCTTCTTGCTGTCGGCCTCATCACCGGGACCATAAAGGTATATACCACTCTATACACTATACATCACACGTCATACATGTTGTGTACTCTGTGGGTGCAAAGCTCTGTCTTTCTCCAGGTCTTTTCCTCACCAGACGGACTGTGTGTGCACACCCTGAAGGACGAGCATTCTGTAGCCCAACGCCTGCCTGTAACTGCACTGAGATTTCATCCCAGCAGACAGTCCTCTAAGGGGGATCTGCTCCTGGCAACATGTGAGACCCGTTGCTCCTTCTACCTCTGTCCTCCTGCTAGATCCTCTGTCTTAAAGGGACTTTACATTCTCTTTGTGCAGTATGTCTTGGGTTGGGGGTAGTTGCTCAGGGATATTCACCTCATCACTTGTCCTCTCAGATGCTGGCGGTCAGGTGAAGTTCTGGCACATCTCCACTCAGAGCTGTGTCCGTTCCCTGAGAGAAGACCGGCAGATCCTCACGGCCACCTACAGCCCATCCGGCAGCCACTTTCTTACTGCAGGATCCAGTGATGAGATCTTCATATACGATGCCGAAACCATGACCTGTGTGAACATCTGCCAACCCAGGTCTGTACCAACCAACCCCATTTTCATTACCATTGAGTTTAGGGCGCCCCCTGTAAAGCTGTAGTGCAGGTTCACTCTTTTTGTGCACCACTAGGGGGCAGTCTGTACACAATTGGATGTTATTTACAAGAGGGGTCATGGAGACAGGGTGTGGTAGCTAATACTAACAGTCACAGGATGGGGTGTGGACATGGGGTGGTGCCTTATTCTAATAGTCATAGGAGGGAGCGTGGAAACGGGGTGGTGCCTAATACTAACTGTCACAGAAGATTGCTTGGACACGGGGTGGTGCCTAAAACTAACAGTCAGTGGATGGGGTGTGGACACAGGGGATGGTGCATAATGCTTATAGTCTCAAGAGCGGCGTGGACACAGGATGGAGCCTAATACTAAGTCACAGGTTCGGGCATGCAGACAGAGGGTGGAGCCTAATTCTAACAGTTACAGCAGGGGACGTGGACATGGGGTGGAGCTTAATACTAATTCACAAGAGGGGACATGGACACGGAGTTGAGCCTAATACTAACAATCACAGGAGGGGGTGTGGAAACAGGGCGGAGCCTAATACTAGTAATCACAGTAGGGGACGTAGACACAGGGGGTGGTGCCTAATACTAACAGTCTCAGGAGAGGGCATGGACACCAGAACTGAGGCAGCACCGTCTATTAGATCCAGGCCAGGGTGAAGCTTCTTTTCAACACTCCATTCTAGCACCTACCCACCTCGGGTAGGAGCTGTATACAGATTGCCCCCTAGTGGCAGCAGGCAGCAGTTTTCCACATTTTATGGACTCATCCTATATGATATCTCCACATTCAGCCCCTCTCTGTCAGTGATGGATGGACACCGCTCCCGGATCTTCGGACTGACCTTCCACCCCTTAAGCGAGGAGCATTTTGTATCTGGGGGCTGGGACGACACTGTCCAGGTGAGAGGGTCTGTAGAAAGGTCTGATGACTGGCTGCACACACAGAGTTAACCATTCCCTCACCACTCTATATGGGATAGCATTTCCGGTCCATTAACCCCTTCTCTTCTCTCGCAGTTCTGGGACATTAGACAGAAGCATTCCTTAAGGTAACAGTGAGTACATGATGCATAGACGGCGCCAAGTGTGTGTGTGTCATGTGAAATAACGTGTAGTAACCCTAATCTGCCCCCCACAGGAGGATATCCGGACCCCATGTGTGTGGAGACGCTCTAGACATCGATCCTGACACACAGCAGATCCTTATCGGCTCCTGGAGGAAGGAGGAGAATCTGCAGGTGCGGAGACTATAGGTAGTCTGAGCTATGGTGGCAGCCATATTGGTTGTCACTCAGCTTTCCCAAGAACTAATATAGATAAAGACTCTAGGACATTTCTATTCTAGGAGCATATCCTTTACATCATGGCTCCCACCATTATTTCGCGCTGCTGATGTCCTCCACTCATCCACATCTTCAATTTTTCTTCTTGTGTCCAGGTCTGGGACTTGCAAACTGGTCTAAAGATACAGACAGTGCCCGATGACTACCGAGGACCATCCCGGGTGAGTTGGATATTTAATATAGGTCATCAATTTAAGATGATGGGAGTCTGACACCCAAGACCCGCACTGACCAGTTGTTGGAAAAGACTGTACCATTCGAGTGAGCAGCCTCATCACTCCTTACCAAGCACAGCGAATCCCATCCACACATTGCGGAAAATGACATTCAGCAGCATGTCAATTATAGCTAGGGAGCCACCGGCGGTTTCCCTATAGGTATAACTGAAGCAGAAAGTCCATAGAAGAAACCTCTTGGGACGTTCTGTGAAAATCGCTGCGGGAAAAACCGAGATGCGTTGCTGCTGCAGTTCTTCCCGCAGCGCTTTTTTGTTGCAGCCCACTATGTGGGGCCTTAGCCTAAAGATAATGAGGAATACAAAAACTTGTTTAGTTATATTACTTTGTATACTCTAGTCACATCCAAAACTATGCTCACACTGCTCTGCATACACATGTTCATGTAGTTCTGCACTGTACTCCAAGAAACATATTTCTTTTCTACATACACTCATAAAACAGTATGACATGTGAACCCTACATCTCCAGCCATGCCCCGCAGCCGAGCGTGCACTTCATAGACAATGAACCAGCAGAGAAATATGAGCTCATTGATTCTAATGGCTAACATTGCCCCCAAAATTGTGAACACAGCTCTGAATGGGACTAGAGTATATGACGAAATGTCACTCACAACTAGGTCCACCTCTCATGCACTGTTTATACCTCTCAGGTCTACGGCTGTCGCTGGTTGGGCAGCGGTCACATCATCGTGGCAGGAAGCGACATCAACATATGCAGGATTATTGACCGTAATTCCTTGCTGGTGAGTAAATACTGTGAATATAACATGTATCCTTGCCCATCACATCCATGCATTAATGACGGCAACTCCCCCTTTAGTCCTGAGCAGTCCGGTCACTCACACGCAGTGCTCTCTCCTCTCTCCAGACTCGGGGGAGCCTGGTTGACCTGCCCGGTGGAGTCTACAGTCTGGACATCTCATCCTCCGGCCCGCCAGTCGCCCCTCTTCTAGCCGTCACCTCTAGTCACAAATTATTCTTGCTGCGTCCTACAGGCAGTGCCTTTTCCTGACACCTCTAATATAGAGGCAGTTACTACCCTCATCCTTCAGGGGGCAGTCTTGGACAGTGTGTTGTTTTGCTCTTATGGTCACAGTCACCAATCAGTGCCACATTCTCATCTGCCAAGTGGTTTGTGCCACACTGATGCCCCATACCTGTTATTAACCAATCACATGACACAGCTCTTGTCTGTACCATTAACTGATTGACCACCCCCCCAGTGTCATTGTCACTGCTGGTTTATGTCCGCCATGCCTGCAAATAAAGATTTTTCTCAATTTCTTCACATTGTTGTCATACCCAAGTCTGTCCACTTCTATAGAACGTTACATGTGCACTTCTCATTCTGTCCACTAGGTGGCGACAATGAAAAATGCTTACCCTTACTAAATTTATTTATTCCATTTTCTATGACATCATTACCTGTGAGGTCACATGACACAGTTAATTCAGAATCGGTAATAAATCACAAAAATTATATATGTGCCATTCACAGAACTTCTCCCCCACCAGATTAGTTCATTTCACTACATGGACTACAGCTCTCAACATCCTCTCGTAATCTGCCATATAGCAGCATTCTATGCAAGTGGGTACAAGGCATTGTATGATGGCATTATTTTTCAGAAGGGCGGAGCACTGACAACAATAGGGGTCAATTCTATAGGCATCTGACTATAAGCAAGACCAATCACAATGTGTCAGCGGTTTTCCCATTTAAGGGGGTCGGAAATTGGGTCATACCATGTCCAGGGTTGTCAGAAAAGACCTCTCGGTGTCAGTGTCCTCCCCAGGTCAGCTTGTGCAGGGCATCTGCCACCGCCTCCATCCTTCCTCTGTACTCCAGGTGACTGTGGTTTCCTTTAGGGACCCCTGTTAGTCCATATAGCACCCCCCAGCAGCAGCCGGCAATAACCCCGGTAGAGTCACTGTCACCTGTATGGGGACAAATACTGTAAGGCTGTAGCCGGCGAGTGATGTATACAGAGCAGGAGCCATATTACATGCCGCCACCTCACCTCCATGGAACATGGCTCTGCTGCACAGCTCCTCCCAGGAGTCTCCTGCCCGCAGCAGGGCATCATAGGCAATCATAGGGGCATCATGACCACTCCTCCCGGCCCAGCCATCCAGACTCCACCGCCCGTACTCCACATCCCTCTCTGCAGGGCCATAAGATGATGGGAACACTGCTGGACCAGCCCCCTGCAGAAGACCCCTCTCCGACAGGTATCTGAGGGGAAGACACCCCATACATATCATTAATGGGCCCTAGAACTACGATTAACAAAGCTGTGTAGTTGTAAAATTAGAGAACAAATCACCTTGATTTCTGTTTTGCAGCATTTCCAAGTTGGATGCAGCCTGCAGTGTAAAGAATGGAGGATTTTATTCTGGTTGTCATGGTTATAGTCAAGAAAACCTCCATTCTTTACACTGCTGGCCGTATTTACAGAACAGAGCCAAACAGAACTAAAGTTTATATAAATAGTATTAATACTTAAGTTATAAGTGTGGGGATTAAAGCCCCCCTTTAATTAAAGTAAGACCCCACCTAGTTGTCACCTCCCTCTTTCCCCCCTCTCACCTCTCCCAGGACTGCTGGAAATAATCCCACACCTCCAGGTGGCGCTGCACATCAGGATCTGTAGACCGCACGTACTCCAAGGCCAGAGGGAGCGTCTGCAGCAGGAGGGACCCCCACTGTTCTAGGGGGACCCCACGCACTGATAGTGAGGTGAAGAGAGCCGAGGCCAGAGACCCCAGATACCCTGGAGACAGGCAAGAGATCATCACTTAATATAAGCGCTGGAGTTGTATCTGATTCTGGGAAAGCTGGGTGACAACCAATATGGCTGCCATTATAAGTATATTGATGGCTCACCCATATAATTGTTCAAGTAGGTAGATTTGCCTTTCAGGGGTCTGGGAAAGCTGGGTATATAAAGCACTGACCTGTCGGATGGTTGTGTGTCATCTTCCCGCTCTCCACACTGACAGCGACCAGAAGAGACAGCTCAGACGGTCGTGGGAACCTGTGGAGAGAGACAGGGTCACCTAAATGTGAATGTGGTTCCTATAGACCATCCAGCCATCTGATGAGGGTGCATTAATGAATCCTCCCAATGGGGGCAACACTAAAGGAATCCACCACCCCAATTATTACATCTGTCCCAATAGGTCAGAACCAGAGAGCTAGACCACTGCCTCACCTCAGCCCTATACACATGGATCTCATGGCGGCGCCACATCCAGTCGCTGAGCGGTTAAAGGGGATTTTATATCCGCCAGGTTCACCAGGACGCAGCTGGGAGGTACCTAAAAAAAGAAGAGTGGATTTAGGAGGGGGGCGACAAGTTACTCTAGTCACACCCTGAGCTGCATCCACAACATCTTATATTCTAGTCAAACCAAGAGCTGCATCCACAGTGTCTGATACTCTTGTTACACTTAGAGCTGTCTCCACTTCATCTTATACCCTATTCAAAACCAGAGCAGCATCCACAGTGTAATTACTCTAGTCACACCCTGAGCTGCATCCACAGCATCTTATGCTCTAGTCACACCCTGAGTTGCATCCAGTGTGTTATACTCAAGTCACAACCAGAGCCACACCCACAGTATTGTTATATTCTTCTGCCACACCCCTTGCTTGTTCAGTATCTGTAGTGAGCGTGCTCTGCTGTGCGGCTTTGTGGGAGCTGTGGTGTCTACAGTCATGGCCAAAAGTTTTGAGAATGACACAAATATTATATTTTCACATGATCTGCTGCCCTCTGGTTTTTATGTGTGTTTGTCAGATGTTTTTATCACATACAGAAATAGAATTGCATTCATATTATGAGTAACAGAAGCTTATATTGACAGTTAGAATGAGTTAATGCAGCAAGTCAATATTTGCAGTGTTGACCCTTCTTCTTCAGGACCTCTGCAATTCTCCCTGGCATGCTCTCAATCAACTTCTGGACCAAATCCTGACTGATAGCAGTCCATTCTTGCAGAATCAATGCTTTAATTTTGTCTGAATTTGTTGGTTTTTGTTTGTCCACCCGTCTCTTGATGATTGACCACAAGTTCTCAATGGGATTAAGATCTGGGGAGTTTCCAGGCCATGGACCCAAACTCTCTATGTTTTGTTCCCTGAGCCACTTAGTTATCACCTTTGCTTTATGGCAAGGTGCTCCATCATGCTGGAAAAGGCATTGTTGAGCGCCAAACTGCTCTTGGACGGTTGGGAGAAGTTGCTCTTGGAGGACATTCTGGTACCATTCTTTATTCATGGCTGTGTTTTTAGGCAAGACTGTGAGAGAGACAATTCCCTTGGCTGAGAAGCAACCCCACACATGAATGGTTTCAGGATGCTTTACAGTTGGCATGAGACAAGACTGGTGGTAGCGCTCACCTCTTCTTCTCCGAATAAGCTGTTTTCCAGATGTTCCAAACAATCGAAAAGGGGATTCATCAGAGAAAATGACTTTACCCCAGTCCTCAGCAGTCCACTCCCTGTACCTTTTGCAGAATATCAGTCTGTCCCTGATGTTTTTTCTGGAGAGAAGTGGCTTCTTTGCTGCCCTCCTTGAGACCAGGCCTTGCTCCAAGAGTCTCCGCCTCACAGCGCGTGCAGATGCACTCACACCTGCCTGCTGCCATTCCTCACCAAGCTCTGCACTGCTGGTAGCCCGATCCCGCAGCTGAAACACTTTTAAGAGACGGTCCTGCCGCTTGCTGGTCTTTCTTGGGCGCCCTGGAGCCTTTTTGGCACCAATGGAACCTCTCTCCTTGAAGTTCTTGATGATGCAATAGATTGTTGACTGAGGTGCAATCTTTCTAGCTGCAATACTCTTCCCAGTTAGGCCATTTTTGTGCAGTGCAATGATGACTGCACGTGTTTCTTTAGAGATAACCATGGTTAACAGAAGAGAAACAATGATGGCAAGCACCAGCCTCCTTTTAAAGTGTCCAGTGGTGTCATTCTTACTTAATCATGACAGATTGATCTCCAGCCCTGTCCTCATCAACACCCACACCTGTGTTAATGGAGCAATCACTGAAACGATGTTAGGTGGTCCTTTTAAGGCAGGGCTGCAATGATGTTGAAATATGTTTTGGGGGATAAAGTTCATTTTCTAGGCAAATATTGACTTTGCAAGTAATTGCTGTTAAGCTGATCACTCTTTATAACATTCTGGAGTATATGCAAATTGCCATTAGAAAAACTGAAGCAGTAGACTTTGTAAAAATTAATATTTGTATCATTCTCAAAACTTTTGGCCATGACTGTACACGGTGCAGCAGGGGGTGGAGACATCATCAGATCAACTGTGTATAAAGACTACATCTCCCACAATGCACCACAGCAGAGCATGCTCTCTACAGGCACTGAACCAGCAGGGAATATGAGTAGAATTGTGACTGCAGCTCTAGATGTGACTAGAGTACAAGTCCTAAGGCTGTGTCTTACCCAAAATGCTGGTGGGTCCAGGCTTCCTCCCTTCCATGTCGGTCATGGCGGTGACATATCTTGCCGCCAGGTCATGATACAACTCTTCACCCAGCTTTCCTGCAGTGAGAGGATTGGGATAATTGAGGCAGTGATCTTATTGGTTGCTATGGGTCCTGTCAGTCATACAGTAAAGGACGCACCGGTTGCTAGGCTTTCGCCGGTTGCCAAGTGGAGCACGGTGTCATCGCTGACAGGCCAGTCTGGTAGGCTTGCGGTGATGTTGTTCAGTCCTCCTAGCTCCTGCAGCTCTGTGTGAATCTGCGGCCCCGACTTACAGTATTCCCACAGCTGGTTCCTGTAGCCCAGAGCATCTCCTGCACCGCTCAGCAACATGGCAGCTACATATCGATCACATGACAGCATCCTGAGACAGAGACATTATATAAGCCCTGTCCTGTCTGCCCAAACAATGCCACAAACTTTACCGTTCAATGGTAAGCTCCATCAGGACAAGGCTGTGATCAGTGACTCCAGGCTAACTGCACTGTCTATTAGAGTCTGAGGTAGTCTAAGACCCGCCTCCTCTATCCTGAGAGGCTCACATGGCTGTCTTTCTTCCATGCTTTACACTGCGGCTCTGCTCCATTACAACACAGCTATGATCAGTGACTCCAGCATATCTACACTGTCTGTTGGAGTCTAAGGTAGTCTGAGACCCATCTGCTCTTTCCACAGAAGCTCACATGGCTGTCCTGTTTTTCCTCCATGCTTTACACTGCACCTGTACTTGCTCTGATTGGCTGCCGTGTATTAGCACAAGCTCAGCAGGAAATGAGACAATTTCTATTACATGCAGTGTCTCCATGTGACCAGCAGATGTCACTGTTGATGGCGTTAATAAATGTACCCTTAAATTAAAGGGGCAGTGCAGTGTCTGGGGCCTGGTAGCACCATGTAGGGGTTGCGGCCCTGTGATCGCTTTGTGTCCCCCATAACTCCCATATGGCCGGAGTTTCTACACCACTTATCACTCATCCCCACTCTAATGGCTGATAACAGGGAGCAATAGATTGTATTCACAGCGCCTGATGCCTGCAGGTTTACTGTCACTTTAAGGGGGAGGTCTGAGGCACCTCTGAAGTTCAGGGCTCTTACTTGCACTCCATGACGTCTCCTCTGCTGCCGGTCTGGAGGGTGTCGGGGTCTCCTGGTGTGCAGTGCAGGGGCTGTGTACAGTGCAGAGTCCTTCTCAGAATGCCGTGGGCTCTGCCAGTCTTCACCCCAGTCCTGTTTGGGTGTCATGTGACCAGTCTGGACAGCCCCACTGTAACCCTTTCACTGCTGGGGCTTGTTGTGTCCCTCTTCATAAGCTCAGCACATTCCGAGTCTATATTAGTTCGGACACAGGTCAAAGGTCACGTGGCTGCTTATTAACCTGATATAGTTTTATTATTGACTGTAAGTCGGGGTCACATGGGGCGCCATCCAGCTGTCACATGTAATTAACCCTTCACCAGTGGCACTGTACAGTGATGGCTGCCTTTACGGTTCCCACAGAGACTGTTGCCCAGCTTTCCCAGAAACAGATATAACTAAGGTTAGGCTTACATTTGCGTTGGGGTCTGCACTGCAGATTCTGCCTAAAATCGGCGGAGAGAAAGGTCCATTATAGTCTATGGGGTCTGGGGGTAACCGATTTTTTAGCAGATGGAGAGCCGAACGCTAGTGTGAGAGCCATACTCTGCTGTGCTGCATTGTGGGAGTTGTAGAGGATACATGACACATTATACCACACACCATTCTGCCCCCTGCAGGTTCAGTGTCTGTATAGCTCATACTCTGCTGTGCTGTATTGTGGGAGTTGTAGAGGATACATGACACATTATACCACACACCATTCTGCCCCCTGCAGGTTCAGTGTCTGTATAGCTCATACTCTGCTGTGCTGTATTGTGGGAGTTGTAGAGGATACATGACACATTATACCACACACCATTCTGCCCCCTGCAGGTTCAGTGTCTGTATAGCTCATACTCTGCTGTGCTGTATTGTGGGAGTTGTAGAGGATACATGACACATTATACCACAAACTATTCTGCCCCCTGCAGGTTCAGTGTCTGTATAGCTCATACTCTGCTGTGCTGTATTGTGGGAGTTGTAGAGGATACATGACACATTATACCACAAACTATTCTGCCCCCTGCAGGTTCAGTGTCTGCATAGCTCATACTCTGCTATGCTGCATTGTGGGAGTTGTAGGGGGGGGGGGGTACATATCCCATTATACCACACACCATTCTGCCCCCTGCTGGTTCAGTGTCTGTATAGCTCACACTCTTCTGTGCTGAGTTGTAGAGGATATATGACACATTATACCACACACCATTCTGCCCCCTGCTGGGGTGCGGTAGATTTGGGGGCGTCTTCTATAAACAATTTCGGTGTTTTATTTTCACTAATCCTCCAGACAGATTTTAGAAAATTCATCATCATCATCATTATTATTATTGTTATTATTGTTGGTGGCAGCAGAGACAGCGGGACACATATCTGTAGGTAGATAAGTATGTGCCCCCCACCCCCGGCACAGTTTATATGAGGTTGTTGGGTTGTGAGGTCCGGTGTCCACCACAGTGAGTAGATCTCCCCCGCCATCAGACGTCTTAACTTCGACCCAGCAGTCGTCGCCTCAGCTCTCGCCGCAGAAGGTCCCTTTCCTTGCGGATACCTTGAAGGACACTCTGGTTCTCCTGTGCCCGCCGCACAAGATATGGGAGGACGGAGTCCACCGAGCCGTAAGGAATGGACTTATAGACCAGGTACCCCGACTGACCTGAGAAGGGGGGAAGATTAAATTACATGGAGGCTCCAATATAAGGATCTGATCCTAGGAAAGCTGGGTGACAACCAATATGGCTGCCAGGAATGGTCACCTAGACGGGCAACGATCTCCGTAGTCCGGCCACGGTGGCCATATTAGTTATCAACTGAAAGTGAAGACATGAGAACTTATCATCCAAAGTAACAAAAATCCCAGAGAACCTACCAAGAGTGAGCGAGACGTGATCACACATCCCGAGGAGCTGCCCGAAGCACACCGCGCCACCCCGCCGATCTATACCGAGCACTGACATCCTGGAGGGACACAAAAATATCTGCTGAGCCGTGTATCTAATCTTAACACGTGTGATACTGTCTGCTGAGCTGTGTATCTAATCCTATCATGTGTGATACTGTTTGCTGAGCTGTGTATCTAATCCTATTGTTTGATACTGTTTGCTGAGCTGTGTATCTAATCCTATCATATGTGATCCTGTCTGCTGAGCTGCTGTATCTAATAATAACACGTGTGATACTGTCTGCTGAGCTTTGTATCTACTGTAATCCTATCATGTGTGATGCCGTCTGCTGAGCTGTGTATCTAATCCCGCCATGTGTGATACTGTGTGTTGAGCTGTGTATCTAATCCTATCATGTATAGCACTGTCTGCTGAGCCGTGTATCTAATCCTACCCTGTGTGATACACTCACCTCTGTACAGCATGGAGCACGGACTCCTCGTTGTGACTGGCGATGATCAGGTTGTAGCGGTGACTGCCTTGTCCAATCAGATCGAGGAGCTTGTCCAGGGAGCGCCGGTAACTGGGGGGGGGGGGGGGTCAGAGGTCATGAACATTTTGCTGTGATGTCACCTTTAGGGTCTCCTCTGCTCCATGTAATAAAAGGTTTTCTAACTTTATCTTCTATGATTACATTACTGTATATAAGACTCTGGGCTGTCCCTTTAATTTATCTAACAATTTTGAGCCCTTTAAACTGACTAATTTGAGCCTTTGATCTGTCTGACCCCCTCCCACCTGTCTGACTTCTGTGGCCCTTTTAATCTGTCTGGCTCCTGTAGTCTGTCTGACCACAGTGGCCCCTATAATCCATTTGGTCACTGGGCTGCTTGGCTTCTATAATCTGTCTAATCACAGTGGCCCCTATAATCTATCTGACCCCTGTGGCCCCTATAATCTGTCTGACCCCTGTGGCCCCTATAATCTATCTGACCCCTGTGGCCCCTATAATCTGTCTGACCACAGTGGCCCCTATAATCTGTCTGACCACAGTGGCCCCTATAATCTATCTGACCCCTGTGGCCCCTATAATCTGTTTAACCACAGAGGCCCCTATAATCTGTCTGACCCCTGTGGCCCCTATAATCTATCTGACCCCTGTGGCCCCTATAATCTGTCTGACCACAGTGGCTCCTATAATCTATCTGACCCCTGTGGCCCCTATAATCTGTCTGACCACAGTGGCCCCCTATAATCTATCTGACCACAGTGGCCCCTATAATCCATTTGGTCACTGGGCTGCTTGGCTTCTATAATCTGTCTGACCCCTGTGGCCCCTATAATCTGTCTGACCACAGTGGCTCCTATAATCTATCTGACCCCTGTGGCCCCTATAATCTGTCTGACCACAGTGGCCCCCTATAATCTATCTGACCACAGTGGCCCCTATAATCTATCTGACCCCTGTGGCCCCTATAATCTGTCTGACCACAGTGGCCCCTATAATCTGTCTAACCACAGAGGCCCCTATAATCTATCTGACCCCTGTGGCCCCTATAATCTATCTGACCCCTGTGGCCCCTATAATCTGTCTGACCACAGTGGCTCCTATAATCTATCTGACCCCTGTGGCCCCTATAATCTGTCTGACCACAGTGGCCCCCTATAATCTATCTGACCACAGTGGCCCCTATAATCTATCTGACCCCTGTGGCCCCTATAATCTGTCTGACCACAGTGGCCCCTATAATCTGTCTAACCACAGAGGCCCCTATAATCTATCTGACCCCTGTGGCCCCTATAATCTATCTGACCCCTGTGGCCCCTATAATCTGTCTGACCCCTGTGGCCCCTATAATCCATTTGGTCACTGGGCTGCTTGGCTTCTATAATCTGTCTGACCCCTGTGGCCCCTATAACCTTTCCAATCGCTGTGGCCCCTCACCTCCTGTTGGTGGCGTTCCACTCGGGCTGTATGGGGTCGCTATAACCCTTCTCTTTGGCCAGTTTCCGCTCCTTGTCCATGTACGCCCCCCGGACAAGCTTCACCCCAAAACAGACCCCCAAGTGGTCGGCGCTGTCCAGATCCTGGCTCAGGTTTTTGTAGGAATCCTCCAGAAAGAAAGACAAAATTTGCCACTTAAAGGTACAGAACACCCTGTCTAAGATGGCGGCACCCGCTGGAAGACTTTGAGGCCTTGATCTGGACGACTGTCCTGTCACACATCCGTGGCGGCCATCTTACCTTTAAATAGCACTGGTAGGTGTTCCAGATCCAGGGCTCGTCTGTGTTGCACTGCGCCATCATTGCCATGGTAACCAGACTGAGGGCAGGGTTCATGTACGTGTACTCAGCATCCACCAGGACACGGACACGCTTAGCCTTAGCATGCTGAGGAGAGAAAAGGGGAGAGGCGTCTACTGAATAGGAGAACGCAGGGGGTGTAGCTGGTGGTCACCCAGACAGGAAGTGAGGCGTTGCTAGGCAACACTATACTACTCCTCCAATAACCCTCTGTATATTCACCGTCCTCACCTTCCCGACACGGCTCAGGCGGCGAACAGAGGTCTGAAGATGCCGATTCTGCTCATCTGACAAGAAGGAAAAGTCTGAACCCTGGAACATGGAGGGTGATAAGTGTTAGCTCCTGAGCCTGACACAACACTGCGGCAATATGAGTGCAAATGTGAACACAGCCCTAGAGGAACCTCCAGAGACAGTCGCACCACCACCTACCTGGCCCTCCATGATGGAGACCACCCTCTCAGGACTGAGCTCTGCCCGTTTGGAGGGGTCTGACAGACAACTGGACAGAACCTTCTGATGACATCATCGGAAAAAAAGGAAGCGTTTTAGGAAAAGTTGTCACCACCGACCACCCTCCCCTGCCCCCCACTACCTCATAGTCCCTCATACTCACGCACAGATCTGCGCTCATCAGGGCAGTGATTTTCAGCTGCATCATAGGGCGGTCGCCTCCAGCCGAGGACAGGTCCACACATCGCAGCATGATCTCCTCATTCTGCTCGTACCAGCGCTCCCTGCAAAATATAATAGAGCTTGGACGTTATACAGACACGGCGTACGTGTAATATATGACCAGGTGGTACCGCGTATAGACTACAGGTGGCAGTGTGACTCTTGTGGGAATCAATAGGAATAAAAACATTGACATCTGCTGGCAACAACTGGTATTGCATCTCCATATAATATCCAAAAATTATATTAATTAATTAATTTATTTATTTATATTTACTGCCTACACTAACTGTAGACAAAGGTGTCACCAGATGCCCGAGAGTCCCGATGCAAAATTTAGGGCCCCTCCCATCCACCATGTGTCATTTATAATACCACACCTGCTGCCTCTGTGCCCCTTAGCTGTAGTATATACCTGTCAGCCATGGTATCATCACCCATAAAACATGTAGCACCAGACTGTTTCATTCCGACTCACCCGCTTTTGCTTTCGCCCAAGTCCTCCTCAATGGGCACAGCTAACATGGGTCGGATGCCCAGCCTGGCCAGCCGCTCCATACAGTCCTGGATCTCGGGGAGGGTCTCTCCAGCAACAAACTGCCCATACACTGAGCCCCTCATACTCCATTCAAAGAGTCTGCGGCCCAGGAGCCGGCGGGAGAGGGAGAGCAGCTGCGGGGAGAAGAGGAGCATGGCTGGTAATGTGCACAGAAGCATAGGGGGTCTGATACACTGTAACAAATACTAGCAGTGAGTGCAGGGCTAGCTCAGGATACTGTTGTAACATAGTATCTCTGTGGGTTACACATACTGAACTTAATCTGATACACTGTAACAGAGCAGATGCATCCAGAGGAGTTCACAGTTGATTTACTAGGCTGAATACAGGTTAACAAACCTTCAGCTGTGTGAGCAGGACTATTCAGAACAGGTTTGTTACAATCCTCTGTGAGCCACATACATCAGCAGCACAAATCCCCTCTCCTGTCCTTTTTGCTACAATGTATCAGTCTGGAGTCTAGGCTATTTAGCTCTTACAATATTGCCTGGACTGGATACATTGTAGCAAACCCTCAGCTGTGTGAGCAGAACTAGTAAAGATATGTTTGTTACAATCCTCTTTGAGCTGCACACGAGCAAAACAAATCCCTCTCCGATCCTCATAGCTTGTTACAGTGTATCAGTGCAGAAAATACATATCAGCCCGAAGTCCAGGTATGTTTAGTTGATCGTCTAGATTAGCAACATTGTAACAAATCCTCAGCTGTGTGAGCAGGACAGGTTTGTTGCAATTGTGAGCTATGCACATCAGCATCAATCTCCTATCCTGTGGATTTGTTACAATGTATCAGTCTGGAGTCCAGGATAAACTATAGACTGGATATATTGTAACAGACCCTCAGCTGTGATAATTATTAGGTCGGGGGGGGTTCTCAGCTTCTGGATGTGGATGAGATCTTATCTGTCGCTGGTCACTAATAATGGCGTGATCACCAACCGTGCGGCGACACGTGTTACGTTGGCATTCCCGTCACTCACCTTCTCGGAGTTCCTGACCAGACTAGGCACCGAGCAGAGGCGGAATATGAGCAGCCCCCGCACCACCTCCCAGCGGCTCTTCAGCCTGAACACCTTGCTGTCAGAAAAATTAAGGGCCGATTCTGGCCCGTGAGCAAAGGCCCTACAGGGCAAAGACCAAGTCAGGGCTCCAGGCCAGAGCGAAGACCCAGAACGCAGCAAACGGGCGACGTTCCACATGTTCTCCAACACCCGAGAGCTCCAGTGAGTGAAAGTGCCAGTGATGGTGGTAGTCAGCGACCAATGACAGCAGACATGGGACGGCGGCAGCTGCTGGCTGTGTACACAGGAGTCTGACCCCCCCCCCCCCCCCAACCAAAATCAATATGCAGTAGAGGAATGAAGGGGTTAATACGGCAAAAAAGTGCAATGCTCTGCAGGTATGAGTGTGGCCGCTTTACATTAACTTCCCCAAACTTATTAACTCTGCAGTGCCTGGCCACACGTCCGGGATTAATGGTTCACCAGGCACAGATTATTCAGTAAATAAAGGTCCAACCAGCGAAGTGTCATCATAAAGGTCAGCCACGTCCTGGGATGACACAGATCTGGTGTAATACCAGCACACAACACCAGGGGGCAGCAGAAGGGATGGAGAAAAGTGCAGAATAGACCAGGTATAGTCAGTAGTGAGGTCACATTTACCATTAGTGACTATATCGGTCCCCGCACCAGGTATTACAGTATCAGAATTGCCTGCAGTGCTCATCTAGGGCCCATCCCAACAGTAAATATCAAAAATGTCTGACATTCACATTATAAATACCATCCAGTGAAGACTTATATTACTTGCATAGTATGGCGCCACCTGGAGTTCAGAGTGTATAGATCTGTATACGACCACCTAATGACACACACACTCAGTAGTATAGCATCATGGATTATATTGTCAGCTGCCAGAGGAGGAAGGAGACCCATTCAGCCCACAGCAACATGTAGAGTTATTCAGTTTCACCACTAGAGGGATTTGAGCAGTCCATAGGATAGATCTTTATGGTTCCTGGGAAGCGACATCTGTCCGGAGAGTGAACCCGAGGATTTATCACACAGCGGCAGCTGAGACTTCTCACCAGATAACTAGTCACTGACCGCTGCACTGATCACAGCTCACACATTATAGGGGAGGGGGAGAATTCTCTGAACTGCCCCTTTAGGGTAAGGTTGTTAACTCCCAGTACTAATGTACACGAGGATATACCTGTATATATATATATATATATATATATATATATATATATATATATTATATACACACACACGTATATACATATATAGAGATACACCTGCAGTATATACTTGTACATCTGGACTATATACAGGCACACCCAAACTGCATACAGATACATCTGCAGTATATACCTGTAGACTATATACATATATGCCGAAACACATGCAGTATACACCAGTACACACACACTATATACAATGACACACCTAGACTTATATACAGAGACACCCACAGTATATACCTGTACTACATACATATATACAGACACTTCTGAGGTCACTCTAATATCTTTATTAAGAGACAAGATGGCAAAAAATATAATAATAATACTAAGAGCGGGGTCAGCGCCGCCCCGGGGAATGATGGCGGACGGATCAGTAGTTGTTCTGGTTCTGCTGGTCTCGCCGGTATCCACGCCGCATGTAGCCGCCCTCCTTCCTCTGGTAAGAATCTTTTTGGTCTGTAGAATTAGAAACATACAAGAGAAAATGTCAGAGAGAATAGGGATGCAATTACTCAATATGACCACTAGAGGGATAAATCCCCTCTGCCCATAGAGAACACCAGCATGCTTGGCTGAGCCCAGCAAGCTGGTGTATGGGGTGGTCAGGAGGAATACCGGCAGCTGACTACTGGTGTACAAGTTTGTCCAGACCCTCATGTGCAGCTTCACCTCCCCCCTAGGCCTGCCCCTAATACACATGAGGGTTGCACAGAAATCCACCTGAAAGCTCCGTTCAGCCAGGTGTGCAAGTTAGCTGCAACAGAAAAGTGTAGACAAGCGGCAATGTAATGTAATTCCGCTTATCTCCAGGGGGTCACATGGGTCCTCTGGGCACTTCTGATCACTCGGGGTCTCTGCAGCCAATCAGAGGTCATCGGCCGCGGATGCACATTAAACATCACCCACTGAAATCAAGTTGTATGTAGATATGTGCCGCCCTCAGAAGAGATAGGGCAGGGGTCAGCAACATTTTGCACTCCAGCTACTGTGAAACTACAGAGCCCAGCATGCATATTGGCTCAACTGTTCTTGGAACTTGCCTGGAAGTGAATGGAGCATGCTGGGAGTTATAGTTGCACAGCAGCTGCAGCGCTGAAGGTTGCCGACATAGGGGCTGTTATCACAGGATGACATCCCTCTTTTACCACCATAAGCCCCAATGCATATGTAAAGGAGCGATCCAGGCATAGTAATCGATGACCTATCTTAAGGATAGATGAACTGAACCTCCATGGTGGTCTGACACCAGAGACCCCAGCGGAAAAGCTGTTTGAAGCGGAAGCTTTGGCTTCACAGGCCATGTGACGTCAGGTTCATTGGGGCAGACGGTTGGCCCCCTGCTAATCTCAGGATAGGTCATCAATTAATCAGCCTAGAAAAACCCCTTTAAACGATGCTGTCCCCATTACGTTACGTAAAACTACAATTCCCAGCATTCCCTGACAGGGCATATTGGGAGTTGTAGATTTGGAGACACGGGCTCATAGTAAGGTGGAAGTGACAAAAACTGGAAGTCAGCGTGCACTGACTAAAAGCTTCCTCTACGTCTTCAGCACTGATCCGCCCTCAGGATGATGGATACACAACACTGCAGAGGAACATGACTGATGTAGAAGGTGAAATGTTACATGCAGAGAAGCCCTCACACCGGTCACCACCTGCCCACCGCTCTCCAGCTGCTGCAGAACTACAACTCCCAGCAGGCCGGAGCAGAAATGCTAGAAGTAGTAGCGCAGCAGCTGGAGAGCGGCGGGTCGGGCAGCATGGCCTTACGTTACGGGCATGATGAGGGTTACAGATGAGCAGGTCATGTAGAGGATGGCGAGAGATGATGAGCAGGAGCCTACAACACATACAGCTGTCCTCACCGCGATTGAAATATCCTCCATAACTGCCCTGCTTGTGGTCAAAGATGCGCTCGTTGTTCTCCACGAGGTTGCCCAGCTTCTCAGCCAGCTGCAGAGCAGTGTTCTGGAGGGAACTGGGCTCTGTCCCATGCATCACCACTGTCTGGGTTGGCTGATCTAATGAAGCCTGCAGGGGAAAAAAAGACAGAAGAGGTTGTCAGGAACTTCTGCAGAATGGCATTGTACTGGAAACAGTCAGCAAGCTTGCGGACAGACATATTCACATCTGCGTCCATCACAGGGATCAGAACAGAAAAACAGTCTCTCTAATGACAGACAACGAATCCCGAGAAACCCCATATCGGTAATTTGTATCTCGAAAAAGTCAAACTTGTAGAACCTTTTTGTCCAGGATTTCTGACTGACATCAAGCACAGATGTGAACGCAGCCTAACAGGATCTTATAACACAGGGGGTCTTTGCTGCATCAGATGACACTGAACCAGCAGGGGGCACTCACCATGAGCTCCTCGTTGATGATCATCTTGCTGATGATACTGTGTACAGTGGGGATCTCCAGCTGGAACATGTCGCCCAAGATGCCCATCCTAGGGGGAGGAAGACACAAGGATGAGGACAAGGAGTGACCATGAACCCCGTGTATACAGACAAGGGTGCAGGACAATGCCTAGGAAGACTTCCTTATAGACTGCCTCTCAATTCCTCATCTGAATGGAAACCTATTTACACCCAGAGCCTGAAAACCCGTCCAGACCTAACACTGAAGGTTTATTACAACTAGTGTTGGGCGAGCCAGCTTCATTACAAATTTTCCAAAAACTTTGGATTCTACTCCAAATTTTGGATGACTGTTTTGCACAAATCCAGCCAAATTTATAATCTGGGGTCTCTTCAGGGTGGGAAAAAAATATATATATATTTACCCGCCTTTCCTGGGGTAAGCCTTGCCATCCCAATGTGTTCCAATCTTTCCAGGCCCCAGATCACCACTGAGGCTTGTGATTGGCCCTCAAAGGTCACAAGGAAGGCAACAACGTCTTCACTGCTGCAGCACATGTGAAGATGTCAACACCTCACCATGTCACAGGCCAAAACGGGCAGTTTAGGGGCGGGGCTTTGGTCATATGGGGGCGGGGTTATGGAGCAGGGCTGTGGAGTCGGAGTCTATTTTGGTGGAGTCGGAGTCGGTATAAAATGGACCGACTCCGACTCCCAAAATATATAATAAATTGGTACAGTTAGTAGTACAATGTAGTATGTGCTGAATATATTTTCATAAGAATTTGGGAAAATGATGAAATGTCCTGTAAAGGTCTGTTCTATTCCTCATATAATGATGGGACTGAGTTCTGAGTGAACCTATAAGGTTTAGCAGTGCCAGGGCTGTGGAGTCGGAGTCGTGGAGTCGGAGTCTATTTTGGTGGAGTCGGAGTTGGAGTCGGAGTCAGGGGAAATTGAGGAGTCGGAGTCGGGGCTTTGGCGTACCGACTCCACAGCCCTGTTATGGAGGGGGTTGGATTACTTAGCAGTGCTATACATCAAACAGCGCTGTAGACCAGGGGGTGCTGGCAGGACCTCGGTGTACAGCGCTGTAGACCAGATCCCAGCCAGGAGCCACGACACTGTGGCCAGTTCGCCAACCCACCCCACATAATGTGCCGGACCGGTGGTTGGGGACCCCTGGTCTAGACAATGTTCTGGGAGCTAAACAGCCAAGACAGATTTTATCTGTACTAATACATTGTAACAAACCATCCGCATAAAGAAAGAAAATTCTGGGGTCTCACCTGATGGAATCATACACGCTGCTGTATGTGAACAAATATGTCCTTAGAGACTCCTCCTGGATCTTCCTGTGGAGGAGATAGCAAATCATCAGTAAAAAGTGTCAATTCAAGGCCCCCCCAATCTCCCCCATGGCAGGACCCAATCCTCACCTGACCAGCATGCTGCGCACACGGTCCGCTTCTGGGAACAGGTCCCACACCTTCCCATTCATCTTCTCGTTGATGATGAAGTTCTTGCAGGTCTTCCAGTCTCCCATCTTCATGGCCTTGGAGGCGGCCACCACGTGCTCCCTCATACTTTCTGGGGGTCCTAAGGGGCAGAGAACAAAGCGGTAAGACCTGAGCAAATACATTACAGACAGCGCCACCTGTGGACACAGCCAGACTCACCCAGCAGGGGCTGTCGTTCGCCCACTCGAAGCTGGTGGTGGAACTGTTTGCTGATCATCCTCCTGCGAGCGTCAAACTCATGTGCGGCCATGTAGGGGATCTCCAGCAACATGGCAGACACCAGATAGACACACTCCAGAAGCTCCAGGTTGATGTGCATGTGGAAGGGGATCTGCCGGCGTTTCTCAATCTTCTCCTGCTCTTGGTTCCTCTCCTGCATGGTCCTCATCAGCAGACCCTGACCCAGCAGTTCCTTGGCTCTGCCGCTGGACTGGATATCTAGAAGAGCATTGTGTGCGTCGCGGATCATCCCCTGCCGGAAGGCGCAGATGCCCAGCTGCACCATGGTGCGGTTATACAGGATCTGGAGACAACAATGAGACTAGGTTATAAGGGCAGGGGGCACATGTTAATATTAGACAGGAGTGCTGGAGCGCCCCTTCACCTGTACAGGAGGGTCAGCGTGCTGGATGTTGTCCTGCAGGTGAGACATCAGCATGAGATCTCGTGCCTGGAACCAGCGGTTGTGCAGAGCGTGGTGGTAGATGTGGCACAGGATGGCGCAGGTTCGGATACGGTCTGTCCTGTCTTTGGCATAGATGTACTTGCACAGTCTGTCCATGAGGACAGCGCTGTCTTCCGCCTCGTTCTCAGCCTGGTCCTGTTCTGACTGCACAGATAAGATGGAATGGTCAGTAAGGAGGTGCTGGACAGTGAAGGGAGGTTACCACCTCTGCAGATCCCCCGCCCCTCACCTTAGATTCCTGGCCGGTGCTGAGCTGTCTCTGATGGGCTTTGTAGTCAAACTTGTAGTAGGTGTGCATGATCCTGCGCAGGTAGACACGGCAGATCTCCTCCGTGCTGCCCTTCTCCTGCAGGTATTTCTGCACACGCTCGATCACCTCACACACACGAGCCTCGTCCTTCAGATTGTCCACATATTCTGTAAAGAGAGGCAACAACTAAGAACATCTCCTGACAACCAGCAGAGCACTGGGTACAGAGAGAGAGAAGGAGGTCCACAGGAGGGGGGCAGAAGAGGATAGAGGGAGGTGTGCAGGCAATTTAGCACTATTTTCTACATCTCCGCTTGCTTTCAGTAAATGAAGCATTGCGAGACCAAAAACCTGTGCCACAGCAGCATATGATGGTCCCCCAGTTACAGCTGCCATATAAGACCTAGGCTAAAGAGCGCCCACCTCCCCCTTCCTGTGGGGCGGCTCGTACCTTGTGAGTGTGGGTCCGTGTTCTGCATGATCTTGGTGAACTCTTCATCCATCCTCTCGATCAGGGTGAGGATACAGCCGCGTACACGGAGAGGCTGCAGAGGAGAGAAGAACTTCATATAAGTGTCCCCTAAAAAAAAATTCCTTTAACAAAACCCCAAATTCCAGAACCTCCTCGCTCCCCAATTTGGTGGGGTGATACCTGGTTGTGTAATGCCCAGGCAGCTGTGATAGCTGGTGCTGTATGCCATGACACTACACTGAGCAGTGGTTTCCAACCTGAGTCTCTTGAGCCACTGAGAGACTACAACTGCCAGAAAATCCTGACAACCTGCAGCACTACAAATGTAGAGGCTGTCTGGGAATGCTGAATTTTGCAGTGCCACAGGTTTCAGCCCATCAATATAAGAATATATGCTAGATCCTATATGTATCCTGTAGTGCAGAGGAGATGGCAGGGGTCTTACCTGGTCTGAGACGGCAAGATTTTCAGAGTCTTCGGCAATGTTCTCCCCAATGAACATGTTTGGATTGGAGAAGAGGATGTCTAGCAGGTCATTGATGCATTCCAGGCACTTCTTCCACATGTCCGGCTGTTGAGAGAACCGGAGGTGGGATCAAAAAAATCATGTAACCAATACCCAGACCAGTCCATGCCCAGTAGGGGGCACACTACCTTCATGTAAGCAGCCAGATTAGGGTTGTAGTCGTAAAGAGAGGCCACAATGTTGAACTTGATCTTGACGGCGATCCCCTGCCCCAAGTTATTTTCTTCAGAGATTCCAACAAGCAAATTAAGGAGCTCGATCTGTGCAGCCCTGCAAGGAGGCAAAGACTGGGGGTAAGAGGGAGACCCCTAGAAATGGAAACTACCCCCCCAAACTTCCCTGTCACCCCCATACCTGTCTGTGCCCTTCTTGCCTCTGGCCTGGAGGATCTCGTTCAGCTTCTTGACCACAATGGGGGGAGTGATTTCTGTACCCTTAGCAAACATCTTGGGCTTCTCCTGAAGGGGGTGAAAAGACAGGTGTGAGAACAGAGAACGCCCCCAGACACACAAAGCGCCCCCTGGGGAAACTCCTCCAGACCTCACCTTGACCATTGGGGCGCCTCCTTTGACCTTCTCCCATTCTCCTCCGGCTTCACTCTCATCCATCTCCAACTCCATTCCCTCTTCGGCTTTAGTCTTCACTTTCCGGTGCTGCTTCTTCTTGGCCTTCTCCTCCTTCTTCTTCTCTGTGGCCTGACGATCTCCTGTTGGTACGGTTCTGCAATGTAGCAAAATGTCAGCTCTAAAACAGTAGCAGGCCGGACCCGCAAAAGGTTCCCTAATAACAGCGACTGCTGCAAAACTTCTCTATGGACTGTAGCAGGACTGTGCCCCTCAGCCCCCTTAACCACCCCCCCTTCAATCTACTCACTTCTTAAGGAATCTGGCCGCCAGGGTTGTGTATCTGTCTTCATCATCTCCAGATTCAGAGTCTGAGTCCTCAGAGTCCGACTCCCAGATTTCTTCGTCAGAAGATTCCTCATCATCCTCAGCGTCCTGGACCAGACACACATAGCGATGACATCACAAAATTCAGGATGACATCAGCACAAACCATTCCCCAGAACCCTCCTCACCTCAGCTTTCTTCTGGAACTTGCTGCGGGAGTCTGGAGGTGCAGCATCAGCCTTCTTCAGGAACTTGCTGGCGCTGATACCTCCGTCTTTCTCGTCATCGCTGGACGATGAGGCTGAAGAGGAGGAAGAGAATTATTGGGGGTAAAAAGCTTTAACCCCTTAAGGACCGGGTCATTTTTCGTTTTTCCCTCCCCACATTCCAAGAGCCATAACTTTTTCATTCTTCAGTTCACAGAGTCACAGGATGGCTTATTGTTTGCGAAACAAATTGTACTTTGCAATGTCACCATTCAATATGCTGTGCAATGTACTGGGAAGCTGGAAAAAATTCTGAATGAGGTGCAATTGGGGAAAAAATGCATTTGCGCCAACTTCATATGGGTTTAATTTTTACGGTGCTCACTGTGTGGTAAAAATGACATGTTACTGTGGGTCAGTACAAACATGGAGATACCAAATTTATGTAGTATTTGTAATACTGATACCTTTTAAGAAATGAAAAACTTTGCAAAATAGAAAAAAAATTTAGTGTTGCCATATTGTGACACCTGTAACTTTTTCATATTTACATGTATGGAGCTGGGTATGGCGTCTTTTTATGCGGGGAAACATGACGTTTTTACTGATATCATTTGGGGAAAGATCTGATGGTTTGATCACTTTTTATTCAATTTTTTTTTTTATAGGAGGCAAAGTGTTGAAAAAAACGCTATTTGGCCATTTTGAATTTTTTTCGCCGCTACGCCGTTCACCGTATGGGATAAATATTTAAATATTTTAATAGTTCGGGCATTTTGAAGCGCGGGGATACCTAATGTATTTGTTTACTTTTATATCTGATCTAGGGAAAGGGGGGTGATTTGAACTTTTGTGGGGTTTCCCCCCCCCTGGGGTTCCCCCCCCCCCCTACTTTTACTTGTATGATCAGACTCCCTAGGGACCTTGAAACCTAGGGAGTCTGATCGCTCATACTATTCACTGCAATATTACTGTATTGCAGTGAATAGCAAAATGCCTTCACTGCTATTAGATGATGCCTCTGGCATTGTGTAATAGATCTAATGCAATCACAAGCCTGGGAGCCTTCAATAGGCTCCCGGCTGTCATGACAACCGATCGCCGCCCACCGATGACGTTCAGGAGGGCAGCGATGGGTGAAAAATGGCAGCGCCAGTGGCGCCTGCGCAGTTTAGACGCCGCAGTCCCGTTTGACCGAGGCGTCTAAAGGGTTAACAGCAGCGATCGGTGCCTTCACCGATCGCTGCTGTTAGCAGCGGGTCCTGGCTGTATTATACAGCCAGCATCCACCCTGTATGGAGAGAGCCCTCTCCATACATCCCCATGACACCAATGACGTACAGGTACTGTCAGTGAAATGTAGGAAACCAATATGGCCACCCGCACTACTCACCATCTGAGTCGTCTTCGTCATCATCCTTGTCTTGATCTTCATCAGCTGACTCTTCAGGATTCTGAGAAAAGGAAATATGAAGACTAAGACTCTCTGCAGCTTCCGCCATATTGAAAACCAGATGTACAGCAGCTTCCTGCTCCGTCACTTCAGCCATCTTACCTGTTTATAGGCCGTGATGGGGGCCTCAAAGTCACGGTTGTACTTGCGCAATTTCTGGCGCAGCGTGCTCAGGGCTTTGGCGTTGTTCTTGTTCATCTTCTTCTTGCCTTCCTTATCATCCCAAAGCTACAGAATAAGATGGGAGGTAAGTCAAAGCAACAGAGAACTTGGAGTCAGCCGACTACAGTTGCAATAATGTAACCAAAGATAATGGCCACATTCACAAGGATGGCATTGTTTACATGGTGTGGTGGTAATTTCACCAGAAGGAAAGCAGAAAGCATAGGGGGGCACCACTGCCAGAAGAGGAGAAGAAATCACAGGAGGCGCTGCCACAGAGGCAGAATTCCCCTCCAGTGGTGATCGGTGGCAATCAGACCATTCTCATTTGCCTCAGTGGCAAGGATAGATCTATGCCCAGTGCTAAAAAATAAACCAGTCTGAAGTTCCCCTTGAAGCATCCCACTCTTTAGGGGGCACTGCTGGTCTCACCTCGTTCAGGTAGTCCTCCAAGTCGGAAAGCAGGCGGATGTAGAAGCGGGGGACGCCCTCCTTGTCCACTATGTTCTTGGCCTTGATGTACGCCTTCCCCAGCTGTTCAAACTCCTCCAGACACTTGGTCACGTCGCGGATCTTCATGGCGTTACGGATTGTCTTGATGAAGTTGGTCAGCTCCTCAAACCTGTGCGCGGGGGAATACGAGAAACGGTGTTTAAGGTGTTGAACACAGGGGGCTGAGCATCCTAATACTCATCAAGGAGCCGGATTACCAGATCTTCTGATACTGACCTCTTATCCTTGGCACTGCGCACCACGCGCTTTGTGTCCTCTTCATCATCACTGAGGAGGATTGGCCTACACACAGAAACAAGAGGAGATCATGTAATCCCTACAAACACCCCAAAAAACACCCAAAATATGACCCCGAAGGGAGAAGATACTCACTGTTTGCCAAAAGTGCCCCCTACTGGCTTGGGAAGGATCTCATCTCCAGACAGCGATGATTCCGACTCACTGTCTGAGCCGGTGGCAAAAAAACGCGACATAGTGGCACCTGTTACCAGTCACTCAACACTGCGGGGAAAACAAAGGCAGCAAGAGTCACCCCAAAAATTCATTGACTGTACAAAACTTTATTAATCTTGTAATTCTGCATTTTCAAGATCTCTTGCTGTTGTTGCTGAGTGGAAACATAGATTGTACTGAGGCTGAAAATCTGCCAGACCTAATACTTCTCGTAGATGAGGGTTTGTTACAGTGGATCAGACATGGCCACTAGATCATCAGGTCTTGGGGTCACAAACTGTATACACAGTCAGGGGTCAGCAACCTTCAACACTCCAGCTGTTTTGGAACTACAATTCCCAGCACGCACAGTTCTAGTTTGACAGCAGCTTGAGTGCCGAAAGTCGCTGACCCTGGTATAAACTGATGACACCCTATAGATTGACTCTTGGGGTTACACCTGCAGTAAAGAGTATCTGAAAATTGCATGAAAATACTAATATGTTGTTTTGGAGTCAGTATTAACTGCTATCTGCTTGAATTATATTCCTGTATTTTGTTTGTAATGCTCTGCAGAGAATAACCAAAATAAATGTTCACTGCCGAGCAACTTCAAAGACGATATATCTGACAGAAGAGCACGCTTGGGTCATGCAGAAAATCACAAGGTGAACATGATGTTAAATACTACAAAGTGAAACGTGGCTTTGAGCCATCAGGGTCTGCAGCCCTATGTAGGTTTTCTGTTTTAATAAAGTTGAATCATCTTACTGAGAACTTAGTCTCTGCGTTGATTCTCCGAGCTTGGACACGATTCTAATTGGGATCAACATGGAAAATAAGCAGAGTTGGTCTGATTGTAACCACACAGCCATGTATACACTGATATACAGCCGGGACATCGCCAGCTCTTGGGGTCACCTCCCTGTATACACTGATGTAATACAGCCGGGACATCACCAGCTCTTGGGGTCACCTCCCTGTATACACTGATGTGATACAGCCGGGACATCACCAGCTCTTGGGGTCACCTCCCTGTATACACTGATGCTCTGATGAAGATTCTCAGCTTCAGGGGTCACCCACACTGTATACCATACACTGATGCTCTCTGGGAAACACACTGTATACACTGATGTGATACACCCAGTAGATTGTCAGCTGTTGGGATCACAGACACTGATGTGATACACCCGGTAGATCATCAGCTCTTGGGGTCACCTCCCTGTATACACTGATGTGATACACCCGGTAGATCATCAGCTCTTGGGGTCACCGCCCTGTATATATTGATGTGATACACCCAGTAGATTGTCAGCTCTTGGGGTCACAGACACTGTATACACTGATGTGATCTACCCGATAGATTGTCAGCTCTTGGGGGCACAGACACTGATGTGATACACCCAGTAGATTGTCAGCTCTTGGGGTCACCTCCCTGTATATATTGATGTGATACACCCAGTAGATTGTCAGCTCTTGGTGTCACAGACACTGTATATACACTGATGTGATACACCCAGTAGATTGTCAGCTCTTGGGGTCACCTCCATGAATACATTGCTGTGATATATCCAGGAGATTGTCAGCTCTTGGGGTCACACACACTGTATATACACTGATGTGATACACTGTCCTCTGTCTCTCGCCTTCTCTCCCGGGTGTGCACAGACCTCCAGCTGCCTCCATATTGCCTTCCACCTCCATGTTGCTAATAGCAGCCTCCTCGCCGCCGTCCTGCTCCATGCCCGGACCTCTATGAACCCGTCCCGTGGCCCCCAGACCGTACGGTAGAGCCATCAACCCCGGGCCCCCAGCTGTGCCCCCGCCTGAGGCCCCGGTACCGCGCTCACCTCAGGAGCTCCACACACGCTGCAGGCCTAGATAGTGAAGGCGCAGAAAGACTGAGCCAGGAGACATGTACGCATGCGCAGACCCGGCACCACGCACACCGGAAGTTGCCATAACTTCCTGTTTCTCACTAGACTACATTCCCCGGCATGCCCTGCGGCTTCTGTTACACGCATTCCATTGTATCCGAATATTACTTAGAATCCTAGGCAGATATGATATACAGCAAACGGGTAAAAATGTGACTGAGACGTTCTGACTGGTGTGGTTGTAGGCGCCGCCGCCATTTTTCTGTAGACCAATATGTTTTGATGGCGCCAATGAAAACAACATGTGACTAAACCCCATACTCCTTACCATTGTTGCCAAATAGCCCCTCATGTCATTGCTGCCCCCTAGTGGTCAGGTTTTGAACTATCCTTTGTTTAAAGCGCACAGTAAAGTGAAAACGGTGATCAATATCTTTTATGTTTATTTCCATTAACCCAAAAATTCCCAAAATATAATATTATTTATCCTGCACAGTGAGCGCTGTAATGGAAAAAAAAAATGAATCTACATTTTTTTGGTTGCTTTATCTTCCGAAAATTGAATAAAAAGTGATCAAAAAGTCAAATGTACCCCAAAATGTTATGAATAAAAAGTATAGCTTATCCCACAAAAAGTGAGCCCAAACCCAGCTCCATAGACGGAAATATAAAGAAGCTATGGGGGTCAGAAAATGGAGCGGAAAAGCAAATATTGTTTATAAAAATGATTTTTTTTTTTTTTTTTTACAAATAGTAAAATCCGATAAAAATCTGATTTTGCCATAATCCGATAATAATCGCCAGACCTGCAGAATAAAGGAAGTAAATTGTATATACCGCACAGTGTGGGCTACAAAGACAGAACCCAAAAATACCCCCCCCCAAAAAAAACCTTTGTCTCAGGACTGTATGATAAGCGGTGGAGGGGGAGACGCTGATATTGCTAATAACTGCTTCTATGGCAGAAAAACAAGTTATCAGGAGAACACAGAGACAGGCAGAGCCGCGGCTATACAAGGGGATGACACATAATGTGGATCACACAGGACTAAAGAAGTACCAGTTGGTCACTGTTACTATTGTATTTGTTTTGTATATTATTTAGTATATTTTGTGTACTGTATGCAAACCCTCAAATGTACAGCACCATGGAATTAATATAATAATGTACAGCACCATGGAATTAATATAATAATGTACAGCATCATGGAATTACTATAATAATGTACAGCACTATGGAATTAATGGTGATATATAATTAAATAATAATATATAATACATATATACAGGGAATAGAGAAATGGTACTGTGCAGTATACACTCATTGACAAAAAATATCTCACCCCCTTATAGAAAAGTCGAATCTCTGTTAACCTCGTCCTGCAGTTCTATCTCGGGCAGGTATGTAAATGATTACAGATGTGGTCTGACAGACACTGGGTCTGGCCACAAGAGAGAGTAAAAGTACTTCCCACATTGCCCCATAAAAGACTCTCAGAGATTACTTTTGGGTAGTGTAGCTCTTGGTTAGAGACACTAGACATGACTATATAATGCACTCAAAGACATTTTGCCCAGTTGACAGACTTTGAAAGGGGACACATCATTGTACTGAGAGAAGCCGGATGGTTGTTTTGATAAATTGCCACCATCTAGACCAGGGGTAGGCAACCTTTTTTGTTCGGCGTGCCGATTTTAATAAAAAAAATCAAAGATGAGGTACTCAGAGTGCCGGTCAATAATTGTAAGTCTGACGACCCCTAAACTAAAGTCATATACCACAAACCATAACACAGAAGTGCTGCCACCAGATGCTTTAGGACACATGCGTTTACTGCTATTTCCTGGGACTCACCTGTACTTTCTGATTAGAAGCAATGAAAGTCTATGTGCAGCCCCCAAATAGTGGTAAATTTAAGTGTCCAGGAGCACTGTATGGCAGCATCCTTATGGTGAAAACACACTATGTACCTGGATGCAGCTATATTCTTAGGCCACTGGAACTTTTTCATTCGATGTAAAACTGGTGCATTTTTATGCCTCTGCACACGGTATTATGTCCCATAGCGGCGCCTGCACACAGTATTTGTCCCATAGCGGCCTCTGCACACGGTATTTGTCCCATAGCGGTCTCTGCACACGGTATTTGTCCCATAGTGGCCTCTGCACACGGTATTATGTCCCATAGCGGCCTCTGCACACGGTATTTGTCCCATAGTGGCCTCTGCACACAGTATTATGTCCCATAGCGGCCTCTGCACACGGTATTTGTCCCATAGCGGCCTCTGCACACGGTATTTGTCCCATAGTGGCCTCTGCACACGGTATTATGTCCCATAGCGGCCTCTGCACACGGTATTTGTCCCATAGCGGCCTCTGCACACAGTATTTGTCCCATAGCGGTTGCTGCACACAGTATTTGTCCCATAGCGGCCCCTGCACACGGTATAATGTCCCATAGTGGCCCCAGCACACTGTATAATATTCTAACTTTTACAATATTCCAGTTTGTGCCACTCATTAGCTATTATTATACTGTGGGGTCTCTTCAGACCACAGAGTATAATAAGCGGAGGGCAAAGAGGTGATGAAACAAAAAACAATGTACTCACTATTCCACGCTCCTCAGTCGCTCTGTATCTTCGGGCGCTTCTGCCTGTAGTCAGCGACCGCTCATTGAGTTTCAGGGGTTACGTCGCGTCATTATGCATAATGACGTCAGACGCAGACGCGACCCCTGAGGCCCTGTCAGCTGACTTCAGGCAGAAGCGCCCGAAGATACAGAGCGGCTGCGGAGCGTGGAATAGTGAGTAACATTGTTTTTTATGTTTGATCATCTCCCCGGGGGCTCCGCTTATTATACTCAGGGGTCTGAAGAGACCCCACAGTATAATAATAGCAGTATCATTTCGGCCGTGTTTGGTCCGATCGAAACTGCTGGGTGAGGAGTCCGCTGCCGTGCCAGGGGAATAAGCCTCACGTGCCAAGAGTTGCAAGCGTGCCAGAGGTTGCTGACCCCTGATCTAGACTGTTCTGACCTCGCTGTTAATTGGTTTTGGGCAGTGGTTACGGGAGCGCACATACAGTGAACAGCTCAGCCCAGACAGACCACCAGTAGAGAGGAAGGTTTGATCTGATCTGTCCAGACCATTTCCTTGCACTTAGCAGAAGGTAATTTGATGTCACGGCACCCAATGATGAATCCAGGATCTGGTTGGATCCAATGACACCTGAGTTGGAGTAATGTAAATGAATGGGGTCACATTCAATGCTCAATTATTTTGTTTTCTGACTTTAAAGAGGACCTTTCATGTCCATTCAGCGCACTGTCGGCTTTCCCGTTATGTAACCCGGGGCTGGAGCTATTGGCGGTCTTAGTTTCACGGTTTACTGTCAGAAGGGCGTTCCTGACAGTCTAGCTGCGCTGTGAGGAATGCCCTCCCTGACAGTAATCCTACATAGACTTGTACTGGGGGGGGGGGGCGTTCCTCATAGCTCAGCGTCATCACTGGGCTGTAAGGAACGCCCCCTCTGACAGTACAGGGCTATGGGCGAGTACAGAGAGAGGTGGCATTCCTCACAGCCCAGCTAGACTGTCAGGAACGCCCTACTGATGGTGAACGGTGAAACTACGACCCCCGATATCTCCAGCCCCGGGTTACATAACGGGAAATCCGACAGTGCGCTGAATTCAGCACGCTGTCGACTTTCTAGCGGTATGTAAAACCGTATATACATGAGGACGTGAAAGGTCCTTTTTAAAACCTTGGAGTCTCCATTCACTTTCATTACTTTGGTTGTGTGAGGTGTCATATGAAGCCCAGTCTTGGGCTTTGCGCTCACAGGAAGTTTTTTCTACATAGTTCTGGTTTTGTAAATACTGATGAAAAATGATCTTGTCATTGTGCTGCTGTTTATTTATGTGTTTTTTTCAGGTTTTTTTTTATCAGTATTTACAAAACACCAGAAAAACATAAACAAAACTCCCTGTGAGAACAAAGCCCAAGGCTAAGGCCGCACATAGCAAATCCCAGCTAAGGCTAGGTTCACGCTTGTGCTGGGCTCTCCGTCGTTCGTACATTGAAAAGTGGTACTGTGCACTGTACATTTATACAGGACCAGAGAAGTAGTACTGTGCAATGTACATTTATACATGGCCAGAGGGGTACTGTGCAGTGTACATTTATACAGGACCAGAGAAGTGGTACTGTGCACTGTACATTTATACATGACCAGAGAAGTGGTACTGTGCAATGTACATTTATACATGGCCAGAGGGGTACTGTGCAGTGTACATTTATACATGACCAGAGAATGGTACTGTGCAGTGTACATTTATACAGGACCAGAGAAGTGGTACTGTGCAGTGTACATTTATACAGGACCAGAGAAGTGGTACTGTGCAATGTACATTTATACATGACCAGAGAATGGTACTGTGCAGTGTACATTTATACATGACCAGAGAAGTGGTACTGTGCAGTGTACATTTATACATGACCAGAGAAGTGGTACTGTGCAGTGTACATTTATACATGACCAGAGAAGTGGTACTGTGCAGTGTACATTTATACATGACCAGAGAAGTGGTACTGTGCACTGTACATTTATACAGGACCAGAGAAGTAGTACTGTGCAATGTACATTTATACAGGACCAGAGGGGTACTGTGCAGTGTACATTTATACAGGACCAGAGAAGTGGTACTGTGCACTGTACATTTATACATGACCAGAGAAGTGGTACTGTGCAATGTACATTTATACATGACCAGAGAATGGTACTGTGCAGTGTACATTTATACATGACCAGAGAATGGTACTGTGCAGTGTACATTTATACAGGACCAGAGAAGTGGTACTGTGCAGTGTACATTTATACATGACCAGAGAAGTGGTACTGTGCAGTGTACATTTATACATGACCAGAGAAGTGGTACTGTGCAGTGTACATTTATACATGACCAGAGAAGTGGTACTGTGCAGTGTACATTTATACATGACCAGAGAAGTGGTACTGTGCACTGTACATTTATACAGGACCAGAGAAGTAGTACTGTGCAATGTACATTTATACATGGCCAGAGGGGTACTGTGCAGTGTACATATGTACATGGCCAGAGAAGTGCTACTGTGCAGAGTACATTTATACATGGCCAGAGAAGTGGTACTGTGGAGTGTACATTTAAACAGGACCAGAGAAGTAGTACTGTGCAGTGTACATTTAAACAGGACCAGAGAAGTAGTACTGTGCAGTGTACATTTAAACAGGACCAGAGAAGTAGTACTGTGCAGTGTACATTTAAACAGGACCAGAGAAGTAGTACTGTGCAGTGTACATTTAAACAGGACCAGAGAAGTAGTACTGTGCAGTGTACATTTAAACAGGACCAGAGAAGTAGTACTGTGCAGTGTACATTTAAACAGGACCAGAGAAGTAGTACTGTGCAGTGTACATTTATACATGACCCGAGAAGTAGTACTGTGCAGTGCACATTTATACATGACCCGAGAAGTAGTACTGTGTAATGTACATTTATACATGGCCAGAGAAGTAGTACTGTGCAGTGTACATTTATACATGACATATACACACAGGAGGAGAAAATAACTTTCAGGCCGTCATTGTCTTTGCACTTTTTTTTTTTTTTTTAATATTTAGTAGTCACATTTTCTCCCCCGACAAAGTAAATACCCACCAATCATTAAATAAAATCATGAGAATATTTACAGTCAGTCACCGGCAGCAGCGCATGATCCTCATCCTGCTAAAACACACAAATTCATCCTTAGATTTCATGTGAAAATGAATTTATCAGGGTTTGACAAATTATATAAAAAAAAAAATTCAACATTAATGCTAAAAGGCTGGAGTAATAGAAAGTCTGCAAGTGATGGACACCGGGGAGGAGCAGCTATTCACTGTATATACGTCACTGAATAAGAATTACTTAGAAGTAAGAGGCAGTCCGCACCTCACGCCTCAAGGATATCACAAGTCAGCCCTAATGGAGGGCAGTTACATCATATCCAGCAATATTGAGTGTGACCTGCAGGGGGTGATCTGAAATACTATCTATAAACAAGGTTTGTACCCTCTAGGTAAGGACAGTAAATGGTGGAATATTCTATATAAAGGCACAGATAATGTGACATGACATACAGGAGAAGTTGTAATGTGCAAATGCTGAAAGTAAATCCAACAAGCAGAGAGGTTGTACTGTGCAGTGTCAGTGTTGCCAGCCCTCTCCTGACCTTCCGCTCCGATACGTGAGGTCACGGCAGTAGCATTTGGCGAGATAAAAGGATCCTCCTTAAAAGAATACCCTACGGGCGCCCCCTGCTGGTTCAGAAAAAAGTGCTATATCAGTATTTGGTCAGCGCAAGAGGAGGACATCATGACAGGCCACAGAAGTAGTTGTGGACGGGTATAGCGATGGCTCCAGACAATGATATCCCCAGGGTGTCCGACACACAGGCAACCGACATGGCGAATTCCTGGTCTTCTGGTTTACTCTATGGGTGACAGATAGAGTTTACATAGTGATGTTATGACACAGCCCCACAAATATAACATGGCGCTGTCCAGGGCAACCATTACCTCAACTGCAATGTTGTTGAAAGTGTTGACGTATGCGGCGCCCCCCAGCAGACCCTCGAATATGATAATTATAAAAATGCCTGGCAGCGTCAGACTCGGGAGGAACAAATAGGCCACCCCCACGAGAAGAAAGATGGCGAGTCCACACTATGAGCAAAATCAGCAAAGTTAGTACAAGCACAAAGACCGCCACTTACCCACTCTGAGGGGTAGGCAACGTACCTGAAGACAAGAGAGGATCCAGATATATCTGATCTTACAGCATCGGACTGAGGAGCGCGACACAAACACGCCCGCCTGATACAGCATCTGGTACCTGAGACAGAGGATGATGGGAGTCAGTATATCTGCTGTCAGAGGGGAGGACATGCTGCTGATATGGGAGTTATGGAGGGTGGGCATGGCACTGAACCATCCCCTCGCTCCACATTACCTTCACAATTCCATTAACTATTAGATCTAGGAACAGCAATGGGGTCATAATTAACCCCTGCCCTAGTTCTACACATATCCTGGACCGGCAGTGTTAGGGATACCACACAATCCAGCACCAACAAGGTGGTGGAGTTCGAACAGGCTTTACATCTAACCCCATTATGGCTCCAACCTCCATAAATGTAAAGCATAGAAAGAATTTGAGCAGGCCTTATGTCTAACCCCATTATGGTACCAGCCTCTAGAATTGGAAACTATAGTCAGAACTGGAACAGACCTTATGTCTAACCCCATAGAGTTGCAGCCACTAGAATTAGAAAATTCTAGGTGTAGAGAGGTCTAGCGTTTCATGACAGTGCTGCAGATTAACCCCTTGAACAATGGCAGAAAAATAAATAAATAAATAAATCACTATTTAACCCTTTCTTCCCAATACACATTTGGATGGCACAAACCAAGACTCCGTATACTCCCTTAATGGCTAACATTTAATACTTACCACCGGTACTGTGCTGAATGGCTCATCTTGATGTTCGGAAAATAAATCAACTCGTACTGTGAGGAAGAGGCATAGACTAATATAAGACTGATAAGACAACCTGCATACAGTACTCTATCATGGCCGTATGCTTCATACTTACCAGGCCCTGGTTTATGAAGTATTCAGCAAAGTAAACGATGGATAAGGGGAGCATGTACTTCAAGAGGGACTGCATAGAAAACAAAAATGGAGGTGATCAAGCCTGTAACTCAGCTGACAAAATCAGTCACCCCACAGACCCAGAACCCAAGTTTGACATTCAGATTACATCTACATAATACATTTCCTGACCTTGACGATCTTCAACTTGTCAGACATTGTCCGATGAGAGCCCAACTCTGCAAGAATCGTATAAAAACAGCAAAGTCAGCTGGTGCATAGTTCACACTAGTACAGCTCCTGAATATGACCTGTCCCATTACCTGATGAGGGTTCCTCAAATAGGGGGCGCCGGTCAGATGAGTTCACTAAGCTATAATCTGCAGGAAACTTCCATTGTGGTAGAGAGGATGGGGGGAGCAGGAGGATGAAATAACTAAGAGAGAAGACGACAAAGAACATCAGAGCAGGAAACCTGTACGATGAGAGACGTCAGTGACTGATTGTGGAGGTAGTAGGTGTAGTATAGTACTATATCCACCACCTTATAATAGGCACTCACTACTACTCACCTAATGAAGAGAAGGGCCGGGACAATGAGCATGACCAGCAGAGAGCTCCGGGGGAGACAGTCCAGCCTCTGTGAGGCCGAGATAAGAGAGAGCACCCAGGATCCCTGCGCCACCAGTACCAGAAGACCAGTAGGACACCACATCACTGGGAAAGACAACAGACAAGGTAATGATGTAATACTGCCCACTAAGTACAAGGATGTAACTACTATAATACTGCCCCCTATGTACAAGAATATAACTACTATAATACTACTCCTATGTACAAGAATATAACTACTATAATACTGCCCACTAAGTACAAGGATGTAACTACTATAATACTGCCCCCTATGTACAAGAATATAACTACTATAATACTGCTCCTATGTACAAGAATATAACTACTATAATACTGCTCCTATGTACAAGAATATAACTACTATAATACTACTCCTATGTACAAGAATATAACTACTATAATACTGCCCCTATGTACAAGAATATAACTACTATAATACTGCTCCTATGTACAAGAATATAACTACTATAATACTGTTCCTATGTACAAGAATATAACTACTATAATACTGCTCCTATATACAAGAATATAACTACTATAATATTGCTCCTATGTACAAGAATATAGCTACTATAATACTGCTCCTATGTACAAGAATATAACTACTATAATACTACCTCCTATGTACAAGAATATAACTACTATAATACTGCCCCTATGTACAAGAATATAACTACTATAATACTGCTCCTATGTACAAGAATATAACTACTATAATACTGCTCCTATGTACAAGAATATAACTACTATAATACTACCTCCTATGTACAAGAATATAACTACTATAATACTGCTCCTATGTGCAAGAATATAACTACTATAATACTATTCCTATGTACAAGAATATTACTACTATAATACTGCTCCTATGTACAAGAATATAACTACTATAATACTGCCCCTATGTACAAGAATATAACTACTATAATACTGCTCCTATGTACAAGAATATAACTACTATAATACTGCCCCTATGTACAAGAATATAACTACTATAATACTGCTCCTATGTACAAGAATATAACTACTATAATAGTGCTCCTATGTACAAGAATATAACTACTATAATACTGCCTCTATGTACAAGAATATAACTACTATAATACTGCCCCCTATGTACAAGAATATAACTACTATAATACTGCCTCCTATGTACAAGAATATAACTACTATAATACTATTCCTATGTACAAGAATATAACTACTATAATACTGCCCCTATGTACAAGAATATAACTACTATAACACTGCCCCTATGTACAAGAATATAATTACTATAATACTGCTCCTATGTACAAGCATATAACTAGTATAATACTGCTCCTATGTACAAGAATATAACTACTATAACACTGCTCCTATGTACAAGAATATAACTACTATAATACTGCCCCCTATGTACAAGAATATAACTACTATAATACTGCTCCTATGTACAAGAATATAACTACTATAATACTGTCCCCTATGTACAAGAATATAACTACTATAATACTGCTCCTATGTACAAGCATATAACTAGTATAATACTGCTCCTATGTACAAGCATATAACTAGTATAATACTGCCTCCTATAGGTGAGTATATAGCTACTATGTAAATTGAGTGTTACCTGTAGAAGTAAGCGGTGAGGCTGAGGAAGGTGATCTCTCCCACACCAGACGATATACTGGCGAATACCACACCTGAGATATTAGGTGATTTATAGATTATTGTATTTTACAGCCGTCAGTAAATCTGCAGTCAGTAACAAATAAATTACTCACCCAACAAACTGACCGCAATGTGCGTAGAGAACGACACAATTAAGAAGCTGGCAGCAGCCGTGACAATGCACAGAGACACCCTGTAACTGAGCCATGAAAGAGAGAGCAGATGACTAGGAGACCACAGAAGAGACAGCACAGCACAAGACTGGGAGATCAATAGTGACAGTACAATAGTTGACAGGTGACAACAGAAGAGACAGCACTTCAGATGAACAGGAGACCATAGAAGAGACAGTGCATCAGATGACTGGGATATCATAGAAGAGACAGCACAGTAGATGACTGGGAGACCACAGAAGAGACTGCATAGACAATGAACAGGATACCTCAGAAGAGACAGCTACATAGATAGATAGGAGCTTATAGTTGGATTAACCCTTACTTGTACGGAATCTGGTGGATGTAGAATGGAGCAGTAAACTTTATTATGAGGGTGGGCAGTATATCAGCCAGGAGGACAGCCTGCAACACACAGAGAAGTTATACCTTCAGGGATCACTGGGGTGGGGGCAGTCACATCAACCAGACCTCTTTAAAGGGGTCCTCTACAAGAAAACAATCAGGGCCGCAGCTCCTAGAGAACAGTGGCTGTGATTGAGGAGTTCCCCTTTAAGGTGGGCGGAGTCTTGTACTTACAGCGGTGGAGATCTGATTGCAGTCGTATCGGCTGGAGTTTGTCACGTTGTGCTACAAAATAAATGAGAAGTGAAAAACTCATGACTTCCCAGGATATGGGGGCAGCCGCTCGTCCCATACACCCCGCACACTGTCAGGGCAGGTCACATAGATGGCGCTGTGTTCGCAATTCTCAGGATGAACAAGCTTCACTTCCTCATAATAGCCAATGTTATCGTAAAGTCACGTGCCCCATAAATGAGGAGATGACTGGATTATGTACAGGGCATCCCCTACACGCCCCAGCACTATATACAGGGCAACCCCTATCACAACCCTGACCCCGGCATTATGCACAGGGCACCCCCTATTACACTGCAAATCCCAAGACTATGCACAGAGTGCCCCCATCACATCCCAGACCCTGGCACTATGTACATGGCACCCCCTATTCCCTCATTGCACAGCACTATGTACAGAGCGCCCCCAATCACACCCTAACCTCAGCCACTATAAACAGGGCACCCTCTATCACACCCCAGATCCCAGAATTATGTACAGGGCACCCTCATACCCCAGCACTATGTCCAAGACGGCCCCTATCCCCTCATACCCCAGAACCCAGCGTTATGTGCAGGGCACCCCTATCCCCTCACACCTCAGCACTGTGTGCAGGGCACCCCTATCCCCTCACACCTCAGCACTGTGTGCAGGGCACCCCTATCCCCTCACACCTCAGCACTGTGTGCAGGGCACCCCTATCCCCTCACACCTCAGCACTGTGTGCAGGGCACCCCTATCCCCTCACACCTCAGCACTGTGTGCAGGGCACCCCTATCCCCTCACACCTCAGCACTGTGTGCAGGGCACCCCTATCCCCTCACACCTCAGCACTGTGTGCAGGGCACCCCTATCCCCTCACACCTCAGCACTGTGTGCAGGGCACCCCTATCCCCTCACACCTCAGCACTGTGTGCAGGGCACCCCTATCCCCTCACACCTCAGCACTGTGTGCAGGGCACCCCTATCCCCTCACACCTCAGCACTGTGTGCAGGGCACCCCTATCCCCTCACACCTCAGCACTGTGTGCAGGGCACCCCTATCCCCTCACACCTCAGCACTGTGTGCAGGGCACCCCTATCCCCTCACACCTCAGCACTATGTGCAGGGCACCCCTATCTCCTCACACCTCAGCACTATGTGCAGGGCACCCCTATCTCCTCACACCTCAGCACTGTGTGCAGGGCACCCCTATCCCCTCACACCTCAGCACTATGTGCAGGGCACCCCTATCCCCTCACACCTCAGCACTATGTGCAGGGCACCCCTATCCCCTCACACCTCAGCACTATGTGCAGGGCACCCCTATCCCCTCACACCTCAGCACTATGTGCAGGGCACCCCTATCTCCTCACACCTCAGCACTATGTGCAGGGCACCCCTATCCCCTCACACCTCAGCACTATGTGCAGGGCACCCCTATCCCCTCACACCTCAGCACTGTGTGCAGGGCACCCCTATCTCCTCACACCTCAGCACTGTGGGGCCAGCTAAAATCACCAAATAAAGTCATAGACCAGACAGCGGGGTCACCCAATAATCGAGCTGATTGACTCCCAGAGGTCTCTTACACTCGCACTCATGGTTGCCGTCTGATTGGTCTCAGTCTTCAGGATGTCATGTGCAGCGCTCAGCATCACCACGTAGGAAAAGTTATTACATAGACCCAGTAACCTATGAGAAGGAGAGCGAGCACATGAGATATATAATGTCTTATACTCCAGTCACACCCAGAGCTGCAGTCAGAATTTTGCTGTTACATAATATCCTATACTCCAGTCACACTTAGAGCTGCCGTCAGAATTATTCGGTTATATCATGTCTTACACTCCAGTCACATCCAGAGCTGCAGTCAGAATTGTAGTATACTATGTCTTCTACTCCAATTACCTTCAGAGCTGCCTTCAAAATTCTAGTGTACCATGTCTTATACTCCAGTCGCCTCCAGAGCTGCAGTCAGAATTCTACTGTACCATCTCTTATACTTTAGTCACCTCCAGAGCTGCATCCAAACTTGTGACTTTATCCTTTGTTAAGCTGTTGGACCCACTTGCCGGGTACTTACCAGAAAGCGGACAGGTTCCTCCAGTGAGATTGACCCTCCGCCTGGGGTTCGGGCGGCACTGTGCCATCATCCCCCTCCTCTGTAAGACAGGACACATAAGAGTTAACATAACAACCCTTGCTGCTGCTGCAGAACCTCTTCACACATTAGACATCAGCTTTCCCTTTCCTTGTCAATTCTGAGACTTGCAGTTCTGCAAAACCTGGTCTCTGGAAGGGAATGCTGGTTCTTGTAGTTCTGCAGCAGCATATGGCTTGCAATGTGTAGTGAATGCTGGGTCTTGTAGTCACATGACTACATCTGGCAGGGAAAGCTGGGATTTGTAGTCCTCAGCCACAGCCATAAGGGAGTGTTGACAAGTATAGTCGCTAGGGAATGCTGGCACTTGTAGTGCCCCGGCTCACCTTCCCAGTCAGAGTCGGAGCTGCCCCCACTGTTCATTCTTCTCGGCTCCATATGTGACCCCAGAGCCGGCTCCACAGCTTCCTGCTTACCCAGCACTTCCTGCTTCTTCAGCCACGCCCCCTTCCTAGTTACTGTAACCAAGGGCTGGATGCCTTAAAGGGACCATCACCAAAAATGAGTTACTTGCGGCAACCAATCAGATCACTGCTTTTATCCTCTACCCCCTCTAAGCCGCTGTTTTGTACATTTTTTTTTGCTGTGTTTTTCTTATTCGGTGCCAGTTTTATAAAAAAGAAAAACATCTCATGTGAACACAAAAACACAAAAACATCTCATGTGAATATACCCTAAGCCACTGTGACAAAACCACAGCTTTACACCTGCCACAGCGGTGACCACTCTGCTATCCCAATACAGCAAATTTGTCTAGATATTGTTTTATGCTCAGAAGTCTGGGAAAGTTGGGTTACTTTGGTAACAACGGTGCTTGTTACCGTACTCAGCTTTGCTGAAATCAGACAAGAAAGTTTTCGATGTGGCCTACTGTGTAGTATATATCAATGGTCGGCTATCCAGCGGTGGTGGAACTATAATTCCCAGCTTGCTGTAGCTGTCTGGGCATGCTGGTAGTTGTAGTTTTACTACTACCAGTGGACTACAGATTGGTGACCACTGATACCTCCCCCAGCGACCCACAAGGGGTGTCACGACCACACCCCCTTTGTTTTTTGGTCCCCTGCACGTTGCATTCTGGGACAGCGTCCTTACTTCTGCTGTGTGGTCAGTTTTCAAAAATGACAAAAATAGTCACATCCTGTGACAACACCGCTGTGGGTGACAACATCGACTTGTCTGAGCAGCAGCTGACACACAGATCCGGGGTCTACGAGGGATTATAAAAGTAAATTGGCTGCTTTCTCCCAGAAACAGCACCATGCCTGTCCATAGGCCATGTCTGGTATTGCAGCTCAACTCCATTGAAGTGAATAAGGCTGAGCTGCAATACTAGACACGACCAATGAATAAGAGTGGCGCTGTTTCTGGAATAAAGCAGCCATGAATATCTTACCTTTATCCTCTAAAAAAAAATATGGCTACTCTCGGATGGATATTTCCATGAATGGAAACCGAAAGAAAGCTGGGTCGCACCCACTATAAGGGAATTATGGAAGCCATATTGTCACCCAGCTTTCCTAGAAATGGATAAAACTAGGAATGTCACACGCTATTATTTGAAATAAGCCACTTACGGCAACTTTTGGACAATTTATGGCACCTTGGGGGTCACAATGCAACCTAATTCGCTATTAGTCACATGCCATTGTGATACTAGGAGGAGTATTATGGAAGTCATATTGTCACCCAGCTCTCCCAGAAACTGATATAACTAGTGACATCAGTCACCGTTATTACACACCGAGTTTACCATGCAGATTCGGAACGACCATGTATGACAGCGAATTTTGATCGTTTCACCTTAAGATTACAAATGTTACCCTTCCAATTTTGCGCCACCTTACGGGTCACAGAACAACCCAATTCACTATCATTAGTCGTGACGTAGTCACATGACACTACAATGCTATATTGTGTGACTACATGGTGGCGTAGCCATAGCCTTATCGGGATAATAAGAGAAATTGCCATGACTCCGCCCACAAGTACAATTTAAAGGAACGCTTCTTGTTCACCATGACTCAGATACAAGTGAAAGCTCTGTAATTTAAAGGAACTGTATCCTAAAATAGGACATGTAACTCATAGGACCCCCACAGACCTACATGTCAAAGTCACCACGGTATAGGCAGAATTGCACATGTGCTGGGGATACAGGAGGTGGATACGTCCCATCCCAGGGGATACGTCCATCCTGAGCCATATACACCTGCGATATCTGTGTCTCTGGCAGTGAAGGGGTTATATGGACTGAAGAGGAAGTATATATTGTACAAGGATAAATGCGCTGCACATTACACATCGCCTGCGGTTTTATGGTCACTTCCTCCTGCGGCGGAGTCACGTCAAACAGAAGCAGTCGAGCAGAGACGGTCAAGAGACCCTCCAGAGGGACAAGACCATGGAGTTCCTGCAGAGACATCTCCCCCGCGTCTACCAGGCTGTGCAGAGTGCACTGGTAAGGATTATGGATCAGAGCGTCCGTCATATCTAGGGGGCGCCGTACATGTACCAGTGATGACATTCAGGGTCCTGGTAAAGCTGGGTGACTACCGTTTAAATAGAACTGACACATGCTTTCTCATGCACTTGCAGGATTACATAACAAATATGACGGTGCAGATTTTTGGAGCACCACCCAATGCCCCACAGCCTACAAATGCCCGGGCCAAGACCCCTCTTAGGTCTGAGGAGGAAACTGCTCCAGCAGGACAAGAAGAGGCACCGGTACAGGTAGGTGCAACTCAATTTAACGAAACCACCTCAAATTTTCAGGTCTGCATCTGCAGAATCGGGAAAACTACAACTCCCAGCATGCCCTGACATTGCAGACCTGTAATGCATTAGTGCAGCCTAATATAGGCAACCCCAGCAAAACATATTCTTAAAAGGTATTCTCCATGTCATTGTGCAAATGAGCTGCAGTTTAGATATTATCCACTAGGGGGCAACAAAATCTGGGACATTTTTTTTATTGTTGGATGCATTCTTAAGGGGAACCTGTCCCTATGACAGACATCAGTATGATACCCAGTAACGCCCACTGAGATCCCATACAACTATGACTGAATAGTGACCGCAGCTCTGGAGTATAATACAGGATGTAACTCAGGATCAGTACAGGATAAGTAATGTATGTACACAGTGACTGCACCAGTAGAATAGTGAGCGCAGCTCTGGAGTATAATACAGGATGTAACTCAGGATCAGTATAGGATAAGTAATGTAATGTATGTACACAGTGACTGCACCAGCAGAATAGTGAGTGCAGCTCTGGGGTATAATACAGGATGTAACTCAGGATCAGTACAGGATAAGTAATGTAATGTATGTACACAGTGACTGCACCAGCAGAATAGTGAGTGCAGCTCAGGAGTATAATACAAGATGTAACTCAGGATTAGTACAGGATAAGTAATGTAATGTATGTACACAGTGACTGCACCAGCAGAATAGTGAGTGCAGCTCAGGAGTATAATACAAGATGTAACTCAGGATCAGTACAGGATAAGTAATGTATGTACATAGTGACTGCACCAGCAGAATAGTGAGTGCAGCTCTGGAGTATAATACCAGGTGTAATTCAGGATCAGTACAGGATCAGTAATGTAATGTATGTACACAGTGACTGCACCAGCAGAATAGTGAGTGCAGCTCTGGAGTATAATACAGGATGTAGCTCGGGATCAGTAATACAATACGGTGGTTTTACTCTCTGTGTAACATATAACTGTGTGTTCCTGTTGCACCTTCAGTCATTTGACCACTGGACACATAGCAAGACACAGGCAGCTGTTGAGAAGCGGAAGTATTTTTATTACATATAGAGATGTATGATTTATAATCTTTCCAGTCGGGGAAGTGTAGTCAGTGCTCTTGAGCCTTGTTGTTACTGCATCTGGGGAAACAAGAGTTATATAATGCTGGAAATGTAGAGGAACATGTGAGGAGTGAGGCGAGGCCAGAGTTTACTTCAAGGGATCTTCCTCTTTCTTTATACAAAAACATAATAATAATATTAGCAAATTATAAATCACTGCAGATCATTGCTCCGTCCATTCTACCTCCGGACAGATACATAGTGATATATTCTGCACATTATTACAATAATGGCCTCTCTGCAGACTGCAAACCACAGTGTTTATAGATGAAATATATAGTTTGCTTTGCACATCATCGTTCTTATATCTTGTACATTAAACTTCGATTTCATCTTTGGACAGGGTGCAGATGACATGACCTTATCACCAGATGTGTCATTAGATGATGCTGCTCTGGAAGCCACAGAGGAGAGTATGAAGATATATGGGATCCAGGAAGGTAACCCTATAAAGAAGAAAAAAAAATAAAAGTATTCTCACCATTGTCCAAAAACAATACCTACAAAAACCAACATGGCCAGCCAGCTTTCCTTAACATAATATAAACAAGTTGCCTAATAGGTTGGTGACCAGGGCCGGCTCCAGGTTTGTGTGGGCCCTTGGGCGACGGAGCCCCAGTGGGCCCCTTTTGGAGTAACCCATGGACAATACAGCAAAAAAACAATCGAAATTGGGTGTATTTTGCTGAAGCAGACCTACTGGAGTGGAGTGTAATACAGTCCATTCCATACAAGTAGATACTGAACAACCTGTTCAGACATCGGAAAGTAAAGATGAATTTGAGGCGGACATCTGCCTCGGATTCTTCTTTATCTTCTGCCCCCAGCTCACAGTGCAGAACATCAGCATGCTCTTGCGGTTTTCCACCGCTGATTAGGCCCAAATGAATGAGTCTAACCAGTGCGGAGTCTCAAGCCGCGGCCTCCGAATCAGCTGCAGAATCTGCGGCAGGGAGCAGGACACTTTTTTTTTCCAGCATCCTGCTCCATTTAATTTCAATAGGATGCAGAATGAGCAAGGAATCTGCTGCAAAATCAGTGTCAGATTCCACCGTGTGAACAGGGCCTGATACTGTTAATAGTGCCACTCCTCAGTGGCTCCCACACAGTATTATATGCTCCACAGTGACCCCCACACAGTATTATATGATCCACAGTGGCCCCCACACAATATTATATGCTCCACAGTGGCCCCCACACAGTATTATATACTCCACAGTGGCCCCCACACAGTATTATATACTCCACAGTGGCCCCCCATGCAGTATTATATACTCCACAGTGGCCCCCACGCAGTATTATATACTCCACAGTGGCCCCCAAGCAGTATTTTATACTCCACAGTGGCCCCCATACAGGATTATATACTCCACAGTGGCTCCCACGCAGGATTATATACTCCACAGTGGCCCCCACACAGTATTATATACTTCACAGTGGCCCCACACAGTATTATATGCTCCATAGTGGCCCCCACGCACTATTATATACTCCACAGTGGCCCACACACAGTATTATATACTCCACAGTGGCCCCCACGCAGTATTATATACTCCACAGTGGCCCCCATGCAGGATTATATACTCCACAGTGGCCCTCACACAGTACTATATACTCCACAGTGGCCCCACACAGTATTATATGCTCCATAGTGGCCCCCACGGAGTATTATATGCTCCACAGTGACCCACACACAGTATTATATTATTCACAGTGGTTGCCTCACAGTATTATAGGCTCCACAGTGGCTCCCACACAGTATTATATGCCCAGCAGTGGCCCCCACTTAGTATTATATGCCCAGTAGTGGCCCCCCACACAGTATTATAAGCTCAGCAGGGGCTCCCACACAGTATTATATGCTCCCAACAACCTCCCTCTGCTACGGTGCTATTATTATACTTTGGGGTCTCCTCAGACCCCAGAGTATAATAATCGGAGGCCCAGGGAAAATGAATAAAAATAACAAACACTGATATACTCACCTTTCCTGGGCATCTTTGGTCTGTCCTGCTGTCTTCAGCATCTTCGGCCACCTTCAGACGTCCCTGCTGAGGCCTGTGATTGGTCCTCAGCAGTCACATGGGGGCGCACTGACGTCATTACACCGCTGTGCCCCATGTGACCACTGGGGCCTAATCACAGTCCTCAGCGTGGCCTCGGGAAGGATGCCAATTCCAGAAGAGGTGAGTATAATAAGTATTTATTATTTTAACTCACCTACCTTGGTGACATGCCGGGGCTTCTTTTCATTTGCAATATCTATAGCGGTAGGGGAATCAAGCTTTCTCTGACTGCTATCATAGTGGTCCAGGGCCCCGGCCATCTCTAGCTGGCCGCGGGCACCGTACCCCACTGTGTCCAGTCGCGGTCACACCCCCTGCGACCGTCATTGTTACGCAGTAACAGTCAGCACCTAGCAGCCGAGTGGGCCCCTTCAGGAGCATGGGGCCCCAGCACTTGCCAGGTATGCCGGGTGCTGACGCCAGCCCTGTTGGTGACTATCATATTGTTTTCTGTCCAACAGATGTAGAGAACCAAGCCCAGGAGACAGTGGTCAGACACCGGAAGGAGAACGTAGACAGAAGTCTTCTTGACCTGCATCATACAATCAATGATGGCATAGACACAGTCAGTCACCACCAAGTAACAATGAAGAAATATGAAGATCAAAGCCAAAGTAAAGTCACCACACATGATCAAAAACAAGCAAAACCAGAAGACATAGATGATATTCCTTGTACTGTTGTCAGGGAAGTACTTCATGCTGAAGTTCACACAGTTGTCAATGAAGAAGTTCAGAGGTTAGACCAAGAAACACTGGTGTATGAAGAATATACAGGGATCAAGACTGATGAGAATTCTTGCACCTTTAGTCTTGAAGGCTTGACGAGGGACCTAGAACCAAAGAGATATCAAGAACAAGAGATTCCATCTACCAGCAATCAAGTTCTAAAGGGCGACCTGAATCTAGAAATTAAAGAAAATTCCTGTAGTTCAAGTAATGTGAATGTTTCTCCAAGTCTAGAGAAGACCATCATTATTCATCAAGAAATCTCAGAAGGAGCTTTGATATGTCATGTGACAGTAACATCACAAGAAGATGACCAGGGATCACCAGAAGATGTTCTAACTGCACCAGTCATAATGGAATACGATGACTTGGTTGTACCAGATATGAAAATGCAACAAAAGAAGTTGGTCACACCAGTCAGTGCATCAGACAGGTCTCCTTGTGATCAAGGAGAAGAAGTGAGGAAAACTTGGGAACATCTCCAGGAGACAGCTGTTCGTTTAGCGCAGCACTGCGATTTACTTCAAGATGATGACCAAGAGTTTGATATGTTAGGATCTTATGAGATCCCAAAATCCATTCATGTAGATGAAATGCATTCAAGTCGACCCAATGAACAAGGAAATAGTGGAGAATTTCGTGAAAAGATATCACATGATTCAAAGGAGGTCACAGAACCTTCAGAAGATGAAGAACAATCAGAAGAGGTTAGCAGTTTCTCAAAACCAGAAGAAGACAATCAACATGATGCACAAGATCAGAGGGTTGAAAAGATGAAAAGAAGAGTTCATTTTTCCCCTAGTACAGAAGAACGAGACCAAATGATTGGTCTTACATTAGATGATTTTATACAAGAGGGGGGCTTTGGAGCCAACTACTGAGTATAGGGGTCTCCCACCATACTCACTCCCAAGATCAGAACCCAACAATGAAGAAAACGATCTTGGATGTATTGGCAGCAACCATGACAATAAGACATCAATGACAGATACAACCACTGAGGAGGACCAGGTGAATCCACTGGACATAATTCATACTATATGGTATGATGATCTTGAAATGAAAACAGATGAAGAGACATGTATATCCAGAGCAGATGTGACTTACCAGAGAGTGTCTTTAGGCTTTCAACCCCAGGAGACTGTTGTTGTAATCCCTGATGAGAAGTCACCAAAAGAGCTTTCCACTGATGTTCCGTCTGTTGAGGAGATGAAAAAAGACAAAGAGGAACCCACCAAGAGCTCAGTGTCTACTTCAGATAATATAACTAATTTCATAGTGGACCATGAAGCGGAAGAAGGTACACAGAGTTTCAATAAGGTTGACAATTCTTCTGGGGTGGTATCAGATCATTCAAGCCAAGATGGATCCAATTATGCAGAATATGAAGTGACATCACTTTCTCTTGAAGCCATATGTCAACTGAGTGAAGAAACCAAGGTGAACCTCTTGGTAAATGAGGACAAAGAGTCACTGAAACAATATGTCCATGGAGATGGTGACAGTGAATATGCTGATAGCAAAGAGGAACAGCATGGACTATGGCATCACCCATCATCAGAAGAAATCAAACACTCATCTGAAGGTGCTTTAACATCAATGACTGATGAATTATATTCACATGAGAGTGTTATCAGACTGCAGGGCGAGCTCCATGAACCACATGAAAACATGGTTGCGGAGTATACACCAGGTGAAGGATATAATCAAACATCTGTCCAAGTGTGTGACATGTCCAAAAATGAGCATTCACAAGATAACATCATCAGAATTGACTCATCAACTACTGACAAGGTCCAAAAAGGAGAAGACCCAGAAGAATACAATGAACCATCTGTAGGAAGAAACCCCCTCATGATGATTGAGACTCAAAAAGAAGAAGACATGGTTGGGAAGGAACATGAAGATGTAGGAGAAATGAGGCAAATAAGTGAGCAAACAGAAGAACATGTGAGTGGAAAGAAGGAACATAAGATACAAGGAATAGAGGATGACATGTGGTATCAGAGTGATGGCCTTGTTACCTTCATTGATAGCAACAAAGAACCAGGATCTCAAAAAGATCAGAATCCTACACAGGAGGTGGAGGAATTGTCTGAGCAGTTAGCGTATGAGGAAAGTGAAGTCATGTCTAAAGATGAAGAGAAAGGACAAACCGATCAGCGAGTCAGTGGCTCAGATGAAGATTCAACCACGGTAACTTATATAAATATAATATCTGAGACTGAACCTAGAAAAACAAGTCTCTCAATTTATCCAGAAGATGACTTGGGGTCAGATGATAAGTTGGAAGTTATCTGTAGACATCCAGAGATAGGATTTGATCTCTTTTCAGAAATTCAGTCTGTTATCCATACAAATCAGTCAGAGCAGAATATCTCTGAACCAACAGAGGAATCAGAGGTCACTCATGGTGCAGTCTTAAGTGGGAAAATGGAAATTGAATTTACCGAAAGCAATTTCACAATAGAACCAAGCTTCAAGACTGATAATGTTGTGACAGATTTAGATCTCCAATGTATGCTCACATCAGGTTACCCAGTGGACAAGATCTCAGAAGATCTAGCAGAAGAAAATCAAACTTCTGTTAGACCAGAAGAAGAATTAAGAGGTCAGTCTCTAGATATGGTCAAGGAACTGGAGGTTCCATTTGACACTGGATCTCTTGCTCAAGAGCACAAGAAAGTAGTGCTAGACCAAACTTTGGAAGTAGATGACATCTCTGAGTCACAAGATGGAGGTGATCTCTTACCTGAAATTCATTCCATCAAGTCAATGGACCATCCAGCAGAAGTACTGGAAGTTATGTCTACTATGAATGTTAGTAATTCAGATTTAGTGATGGAAGATATGAGTCATGCCAATGAAGAACATTTTGCAGGGATTTTGTCAGAGGAAATTATTGTAGAAGAACCTGAAAACCTTGAAGAACTTATTTCGGAAGGACTTGGATCCCTTATAGAATCTAAGCAGACATTCAAAGAAGAACATTATTCTTCCATTGGAGTTGCTGTCACTGAGAACAAGAAAGAAGTTTCTGATGTTGATATGGACATCAACAATACCTCAGTAGAGATCTTAGAAAATAATGAAGGAGAAGAGGTTAGCCGAGAGGAAGCAGATCAATCTTTTGTTACTCTAGATGAGACATTAAGTGGAGATTTAGAAGATCAACCTTTAAATAATTCCAATGAGCGACAGGTTACTTTGGAAAATGAATCCTTTGACCCCACTGAAGTAGTCTTAGACCAAACTTTGGAAATAGATGACATCTATGAGCCACAAGATGGAGGTGATCTCTTACCTGAAATTAATTCCATGATGTCTATGGATCATCCAGCAGAAGTAATGGAAATTATGTCTACTATGAATGTTAGTAATTCAGATTTAGGGATGGAAGATGTGGGTCATGCCAATGAAGAACATTTTGCAGGGATTTTGTCAGAGAAAATTATTGTAGAAGAATGTGAAAACCGTGAAGAACTTATTTATGAAGGACTTGGATCCCTTATAGAATCTAAGCAGACATTTAAGGAAGAACATTATTCTTCCATTGGAATTGCTATCACTGAGAAAAAGAAAGAAGTTTCTGATGTTGATATGGACATTGGCAATACCGCAGTAGAGATCTTAGAAAATAATGAAGGAAAGGAAATGAGCCAAGAGGAAGCAGATCAATATTTTGTTACTCTAGATGAGACATTGAGCGGACATTTAGGAGATCAGCCTCTAAATAATGGCAATGAGTGGCAGGTGACATTGGAAAATGAATCCCTTGACCTCACTGAAGTAGTCCTAGACCAAACTTTGGAAGTAGATGACGTCTCTGAGCCACAAGATGGAGGTGGTCTCTTACCTGAAGTTCATTCCATGATGTCAATGGATCATCCAGCAGAAGTATTAGAAATGATGTCTATTATGGATGTAGGACAGTCAGATAAAGGGATGGAAGATGTGAGTCATTGCAATGAAGAAACTTTTGCTGGGATCTTGTCAGAGAAAATTACTGTAGAAGAACATGAAATCCTTGAAGAACATAGTTCAAGTCTCCAATTTACAGAAGAACTTGGATCTCTAATAGAAGCTAAGCAGACATTCGAGGAAGAACATTATCCTTTCACTGGAACTGCTGTCACTGAGACTGAGATAGAAGTATTTGACATTGTTTTGGACAATGACAATACCTCAATACAGATCTCAGAAAATAAGGAAGAAGAAGATTACAAAGCAGTGGAAGATATATCTTCCACTATTATATATGAGAAATCAAGTGGACATTTAGGAGATCAACCTCTCGATGATGTCAAGGAACTGGAAATTCCTTTAGGTACTGAATTTTCTGCTGAAATGAACAGAAGAGAAATTGTACAATCTGTCTCAGATCTATATTCATCTGCTATGAATGTAGATAAGTCAGATAATGGAATGGAAGATGGTGGTCAACCCAATGATGAAGCCATTGTAGATATCTTATCTGAGACAGTCATTGTAGCACACCAAGAAGATCATGAAGAGGATTGCTTTTATTCAGAAGAACTTGGATCCAATATAAAGCTTGAACATACATCTGAGAAACAACATTATTCCACCATTGTTGTCCCAGAGACTCAAGTAGAAACTGCTGACATCAGCATCCTAACAAAAGAAACTGACTCTTCATTAGAAACTCACCATGACCTTACCCCAGACCAAGCAGTAGAGAAGATATCTGAAAATAAAGAAGAGGAAGAATATCAAATAAGTCAATCTTCTGAAATCTTGAGATCCTCCTCAGAACTATCTGAGGGTGAAGGGGATCTTCTTGCAAAGATGGTAGATCACCCACCAAAAGTCATTACAGTTGTCTCTGATAAAGAAGATGTATTGGGCACAAGTAAAATATGTGATATACTAGATGAATCAGCTGTATGTGCAGATATACCTTCAGAACCTGGTATTCCAGATGAACATGAGAAAATCCAGAATAATGTCCTAGTTATCTCTCATACAGAAGAACTTGGATTCAGTCTTGAGTCTAGTGAAGAACTTGAGGAAAATCAACTCATTTCTTCATTTCCAGTTTCCATTGAAGAATCCCACATTGGTTTGGACATTGCCAATACCACAGAAGAAAGTGTGAGCGTTCTAGTAGAAGATCATGAGCATAAAGAAATGGATCTTTTATCAGAAATCCAGTCTGTGATTACTTCAGATTACTCAGTCACAACAATCATGTCTACTGTCAATGTAGTTGTATCACATGAAGCTACTGAAAAAGACTCCTTGCCAAAGTCTATCACAATGAATGATAAGGAAGGTTCTGAGGAGACCACCCAAGAATTGCATCCTCAACAACCAAGTGAGGAACTGGAGAAGAATCTTCTAGAGCAAGCTTCCTCCTTACCAAGTTTGACCTTTGGCCACCATCATACAGAAGACATCATTGGTTTTGATATAAACGAATCCTCAAAAACATCAGACTTGGAGATTCAATTACTTCCAAGTATGGAGCATAACAATCAGGAAGAAATGGAAGTTGAAGGTAAGGAACAGCTTTCTAAAGATGAAGTCTTGCACTTGGAGCAAGCCAAGCATGTCATCACAATCCACACTGAAGAACCATTAAAAGTAATAGAGCCACCAACCCATATGGAATTGAGTGAAGATTCTTTAGCACATCACAAAGAAACACTGGTGGAACCAAGTATGGAAGAAGAAGATGATGTTGACAACAACCTGGTAAGTGTCTGGCCATTTATCTACTTTGACTACATAGTATTCACAATATGCTGTGAAGTGAGAATCCCTTCATAAAGACAGATTTCCATTATGCAGTACTTGATGTAATGCAGTTGTCCTATGTTGTTTTGCCATCAGCTCCCTCATAACACACTGGACGTCAGTGCCCAGAAGAGTCGTGTACAGCTACGAAGAAAAACCTCCATTCGCCGAAAACAGGGGCAGCGACAAGCTACACCTGAGAGTGAACCCGTCGAACGACCACAGCCAGTTATAAGGCCTCGGCCAATGGGAGTAGCAATATTTCCAGGAAATATGCCAATATTTTCAATACCTCCCACCATGACACCAGAAGTATCACATCCTGAAGAGGAACGGAAGGAAGAGAAGCCTGTGCAGGAGGAGCTCCTGGTGAAGCCCAAGAAGGGGATACCTAAGCATGCTGGGTAAAGATATTAGTCTGTGCTAGATCCTCCTTATCTGTTCATCCTTAGCTTCCTGGTTCATGGATATTAGGCCTGTATTACAAAGCCCTACAACCAGTTTGACATATCTATGATAGGCAGGTGCGAAATTGGGCAAGTTCAATATGGGAATGGGTCAATAACATGATTGGATTTGAAGCCTCGGGCACTCCATCCAGTATTTGTATTCACCCCAATATTCACTTGTATATATGCATATAGATACATCATAATGGGGGGGAATTTTACTTTGTAAATGTAAAGCAACATAAAAGAGGAAGTAAGTGCCCCCACCCATCATTTGTCGGGGGAGGATATGCAGGTCGACTCTTCAGCCCAAAAGATAATTTTACACTTTTCACTGGACAGTGACAAACAGTGAGAATCGGAACTTCTGTAATGACATTGAGTGCTGTGAATTTCCCTGTGCGGCTTCCAGCAATCACCACAATCGGGGAAACCCTAATGGGATCTGACTGTGGCATAAACACCACCATCCCCACCTCCCCATCCGGCCTGGAGGGAGACATTATGTTTTCATCATGTGACGTTTACTCCATGAAATGATGAGAGTTATTATAGTAATACTGGGGGGTGTAGTCCTGTCATTAACTCTTTATCCCTCTCTGTATGAACAGGTTCGGGATCCCACACCCCCAGATGATGCAGGAACTACAGGCCCGTCTGAAGAAGAAGAAACCAAATGAGTGACCAGAGGGGGATCCTTGTGGATGTACTTAATGTATTGTATATAGCGACAAATAATAAAGATTATCTATGAAATATACCATGAGACCATGAGTGCAACCATCACTGTGACTAACCCCATTAGGTTCACTTACTTCTGCTTTATAGGGTGAGGACTTTGTTGACGGGGGTACATAAACGTGACCCCATAACATCGCCAGCCATAGTCAGTGTACTCATAATCTCTCCAAACCATTCAGCTTATGCCTTGTGTGCCATCCACAGAGCCTCAATGAAAATATAGCTACAGTGCCCCCATAACAGTGGCAGCCCCAGATAACCCATACACTACTACAGAGACATTAAATAGTACCAACTACAGACCACCATAACAATACCAGCACCAGAGACCCCATACAGTGCCCAACACACCATGTCACCATGGAAGGCTAGCTACAGCACCCCCAAAACTATGCTAACCCCGGAGACCTCCATAACTGTGCCAACTGCAGAGCCCCCTTCTGTTATAGACACAACCCCCCCAAATAGTGCTAGCCACAGTATTATCAGCCCCTATATAGTGCTAGCCACAGAGCACACATACAGTACCAAACACAGAATCCCCATAACTGTGCCGGCTACCACCCCTATATCCTGTTGCTAACCGCAGATTCCCTAACAATGCCCCCTATCAGTGATAGATCCGCAATATAGCAATCCCAACCCCCTATGGATCCAGGACCCCACAGGCACCAGACACAAGATATCTCGCCATGGATATATCCATCTACTGCATGCTCCCCATGGACTATATAATGTATATGTAGTAGATTTATATACGGTATCTGTAGTATTTTATCTTAGAAGTGTAAACATGGGGGATGGGCAGTTGTTTATTTAGAGGGGGAGGATGGGAGTTATGTTTCTACTAAGACCTAGGATTTCCCCCTGTCATTCAGTGACTCAAAAACAAATGGTCTTCTGGGCAGCGCCAGCAGGGATCTTCCAAACCCTCACTGCATCCTTCTTTTTAAGGAAAAATGAATAAGGAGCATTTTTTGGGTAATGAGGAACATGATAAAGAAGATGTAACAACGTGAGGGTTACAGATCCCATTAATTGTGGGTAGTTTAATGAAATTTTGAGTTTTGTACAAATCAAAAAGTGCCAAAAGTTTCCAAATGTGGAATTTTTTTTATTTAAATTAAGAATAAAAACAAGAACAAAATGTAAATGTATAAAATTGTAACAGTGCCCACAAAATGTACCAAAAAGATAATTTACCATAAATTAATCTCACACATTTCTAAATAGGAATACAAAATCATCTCGAAACACGTGACGGGATGAAACTCTTGAGTTTTGGAAGGAGCCCTTGAACAGCAGAAAACTCCATGGTGTAGTCACTGGCTTTCCTAACAACAAAACACTTCCACAAAATGAGACCGTGACTTAACAGAATTGTGTAATTGTGTGAATTTAACCAGTTTGAGGCCGGAGCACATGAACTGGTCTACCACATGGGATAAATGGAAAATGGCTGAAGAAGACAACTCTGAGATATAAGTTACCTTAAATAACTTGGGTAACAATTTTGGGACAGGACATCTACCTCAGTGTATCATCAGGGAAGTGTATGACATATTTGGCACGTGTTGATGAAGAGTTGTCCAACTAAGACATGGAGAGAAGAGGGTTGTAGACTACGAAATGATGGAGAACAGTCTATCAATCTGGGACAATCCTGAACTAGGACATATTGGTTAAGAATGTTCTACATAATTTGTCAAAGTTGTGAGTGTATGATGAGGAAGAGTTGGCCAATGTGGGTGTGTAGATGAGGAGGGCTGTAGACTATGAAATGATGGAGAAAAGTCTATCAGTCTGGGACAGTCCAGAACTAGGTGGAGAATTTTGTACAAAATTTGTAAAGGTTCTGAGTGTGCAATAAAGAACAGGACAATGAGGACATGTAGATGGGGAAGGCTGTAGACTATGAAATGAAGAAAAGTCTGTCAGTCAGGGACAATCCAGAACTAGGACACATTGGTTAAAAATTTTATTAAAAAAATTGTAAAAGTTATGAGTGTGTAATGAAAAAGAGTTGGCCAACCAGGACATGATCATGACAGACATTGTAGTTGGGAGATGGTGAAAAACACAAATCTAGGACTTGGTAGAGAGTTATCTACAACTAGGAAGGACATGACTAGGAAGAGATGGCTATCTAATCTAAGAGTGTGACAATCTGATGAAGGTTCTTAGAGTCTACCACATGTTACTGAAGGGTCATGTCTATAACGTTGTTGACATTTTAGGTGTTGTCAACAACAGAGTCTTAAATACATTGGTAAAAGATTCATCTCTTAGAAGAAAGAGAGCTCTACAAGATCAGCTTATGGTGGGACAGTGTACATGAAGAGATGGCTAGTTAGAATCTGATGATGAGCAAGGTGGTTTCATAAGAAATGGTGGATTCGTGTGTGGTCCTCAAGGAACTACTGGTAAAGGTTGTAACAGTCTAGAACAATAGTCTAGTAGCCCACAGTGACTCATTATGGATATGAGGTTACTAGGTAAGGATTTGTTGATAAGACATACTTTCATAAACTGAACATTTTGGTGAGGCCTGGTAGAAAATGGTATAGGAGCATACACCAAGGGTACATTGTTAAAATATGAAGTGTGTCCTTTCAAGCGTATCAGCTGCCATAGACTTATATAAATATATAAAAAATGTAAAAATATTTTATAAAAGTAACTAAACATTCACAGTTCTGCACAGGATTTCCTGTGATATTGGCAGAGCATCAACCACTGCCAAATGTCATATTCAGTGACAAGTAGAGATGTCATATCGTGTTACCCATCACAGAAGCATCCGCGAGATCAGCAACATCCGAATGTCAGTGCAATATCCAGAACACAATAAATAATAATAAATAATCATATATAATATTAATAATAGAATAAATATTGTAAGAGCAAATAACGGAAGTGGCAGGAGAGCAAGAGAGGTCCATAGGCGGGGAAACTGGAAAATGACATCCCTGAGATGAAAAACTGAACTTTGGGGTACAGAACAATGACAAACTGACACTTGGGGTACAGGACAATGAAACACTGGTACTTTTTCACATGTTTCCCAGACTAGTTTCGTCTCTCGCCCTCCACAGCTTACAGTACAGAGGTGTAATAGTGTATTAGTCAGCAGTATCGTTCATAGAATGGGGGGAAGATACACCCACATAATATGAGTATCATTCCCCACACTCAAAATTCTCCCTACTTTCAACCATGAAAACGTTGCAGTATGGTGTACTCCCTCACCGCACGGAGCAGAGTTTGTTCCATAGTACGAAGAACTTGGTACATTTTCAGACGACTGTGCCAGTCATTGGCACCACTTCGTTGGTGTCCCGGGGTTGAAGCTTTGGTGTGATTGAGTCCAAGTAATGACATCTATAAAGAACAGCATATTATTAAACATACAGAATGACATGATAGGCCCCTTCACCCATGATGACACCAATCTGGTCATAGCCCTTGAATGGAGGTCAAACTGGCCAGACCACCAAATGAGGAATACATGATCCCTTTAATTTTACTTGACCCTATATAGTCATTTCTATGGTTGTGTTACTGACCTGTCTATGGATGTGAAGTAGTAGATCTCGGAGATCTAGACATACATAAGTGATGCTTCTTTTGAGAGGCGATGGCATGCCTTCCTTGATCTCTTCCTTCTCCCACTTTTCTAGTTCCTCCAAATACACAGGGTAGACCTGGAGAGCCTCACTGAGGAACCTGAGCCGGTCATTTGGCTGAAGAAAGTAGAAGGTGTTTGAAGTGTAGATAAGACATTAAGTGTCAAGAAATGAAGGAATGGTTTTGAGAAAGTCCGAGACTCACCTGTAGCTCCAGCCAAGCACTAACGTTGATGGCAACCGAGGTCAGGTTAAGGGAGGTCCCTGTGAAGTCCAGGTGTGACCCAGGCAATTTCCACATTCGCTAAAAACAAGAGAACATTGTTATTAAGACAATTATTGGCGAAGCAGGCCAAAAACATCGAGGAGAACATCAACACTAAAGCTTCTGGGACAAGAGGAAGTAAGTATGGCCAATCCTGAGGTCACCTGGTACGTAACATTTTGGGCATATGGAACTATGAATATGATGTCTTGATTACATCAATCACCAAGTACATAAAAGTAAAGTTTGAATCAACACGGCCGGCCGTGACATGTACCTTTGCTCATGAAATGTTTATACAGGCTTTTGCTCCTGAAAAGGGCTGCCTGTGTTATGCCTTACTAACTCTGCCTCTGATGAGCTGAGGTTATTCTCAGCAGAAACGCGTCAGCCTTTGACATGTTTGTGTGTTTTACATAGAATCTATTGAGAGTGTAATGTAGGCTAGAGTGTGAGGCTCCAGTTGCTACTCTATTAGATGTGTGTGTTGGTTTCTATATGCTACCCAGAAGTGGCTAATATGCCATTGAACATTAAACTACACTGATAATGTAGTCCCATTATTAAACAAGTACACCATCTGTTGACATATTGATGGGATAATATATATCATATGTTGGGGCAAGGACACATATTTATGCTGTTAGTAAGATATATTACCCGCTGCATATTGGCAACCAGGAGGTTTATCAAATAAAGGGAGAATATTCTCAACTTTATCATATCATCTAATTGTGGATCTATTGATCCCTTATACTGACGGGCCATATAGTAAACATCTGGGCTTGGATACATTCTTTCTGGCAATGTTTAACAGGCCTATGAGCCATTTTTATACGTATTGATAATGCTATACTTTTAGACGTATTATTAAAAGTTATATTTTAGTGTTCTTATAATTTGATTCTTTTTTCTTGGGGTTCCTACTAGTAGTACACATATCTTTGCATCATTGTGTCTTGGTTTTTTTTTACAATCCCTTTAATTAAATCATTATGGTTGAAATCTTGTGACTTATAGCACAGACTAGGCAGAATATGGGGAAGTAGAAATAAAATTCACATCATTGAGTATATATTATAGAATCTAATTGTTATGTAGCAAACATTTTTATATCACTGCCAAAAATTTGATGAAATCCAGAGCAGGGTCACTTACATAGTTATGGGTCAACAACCTACTCTCCCGTAGAAGCTTTCTGGACAATTTTAACGTCTTGTTGAATTCATGACCAAGGTTGACGTCCTTCAGTGTTGTGCCGTGAGTTACAGGAGCTCCTTCTGATGCAAAGTCTAAGATGATGCCGGAGAATATTATAGGCAACCAGAACCCACCTGTGTAGATGAAAGAATGTATTGTGATAGGACACAACAATATTCTTGTATATAGTAGACCTTCCTGTCCTCTTTCTGTCGAGACCTCACTCAGTTTACCTTATAGCGAGTTAATATCCAGTTTTCTCTCCTTAGACACTGGTCTTCACCGCTCTCTTTCTGCCTCATGTCTATGTCTTCTTTCTCTAGACTGTCACCAATCCCCCCTTTCTAAGTCAACATCTCTCCTGTTACTTTTTGCACTCCCTTCCCCTTCTCTACACTCTCTCATCTCCTTCCACAATCATCTATGGGCAGTTTGTAGAAGTTGACAGTTTCCTTCCTTTTGAGCAAGAGGTTGAACCCACAGAAAGGAAGAGGCCAGTCTGCTTGCAGACACTTGCCTAAAATCTAAAGAAATTAGGCTTACAAAGTGAAGTGTAACTCAAAGATTTTTGTCTTGTCTCCCCCCACACTGGCCAAATAGTTTGCTGCTAACATGGAAGAAGCAATCTACCACTCATCGCAGTCTCTTATGGTAGGGATAAGGTTGAATAATGGAATCTGTTGGATTTGACCAAGAATGTTCTCCATGACTGGACATTTTGGTTGGATGTTGCCTATTCTTCTATCTATCTACTAAGATGGCATAATTCCTTGTAGGTACCCTGTGGTCTCCAGGTAGTCCTATAGTTAATGTCTTATGTACTGAAGCCTCCTACCTGCAATCATTGTATTCATCTTGAGTGTAGATGGTGTCACAGGATCTACTCCTTGTGTGTCTGTGCTCTGAAGTCTCCATCGCTGGGATTTTATACCCCCTAAACTTTCATTTTCAATACTTAGCGATACTACATGCCGTCTTCTCTCATTACAAGAAGAACTGGGGGTGGGGATTCCCTCCTTCTTCATTTCCCACACATTGGGTTTTCCTAAACACATTGTTAGGTCACCTCATAGTAAACCTACTCACAATTAGGGAAATTTGACTTGACACTTTTATTATTCAGTCGCTCTGGTCTTGCTTCTGTATCTGTCATTGATCCATCTCTGTGGTCGCCAGTAACCACACCACCATGTGATGGAGACCTATGGGAAAGGTCTGGTCGCATTGACTGCAAGCAGATAGTATTAAACATCATGTCATGATAGGAGGTGTCACTTGTATTACCCAACTAGCGGCAGACACAGGAAACTAAGGGCCCTTGTGCATGGGGCCCCAATGTACATGCAACTTGCATCTTCTCATATTAGACTGAATAATCCAAAATGTCATCTCCCTGGGATGGTCTTACTTTTCCCTACAACAATAGATAACAATCCTTGTAACCTAGTGTAGTGAAGGGGTTAAAGTTAACATCCCTGGTGGTCTAGAATAGTGAAAGGGTTTATGGTTAAATCCTTAGAGGTCTGGGGTAGTGAAGGGTTTAACAGTAACATCCCTTCTGGTCTTGGGTAGTCAAAAGCTCAATCAATTTCCCTGGTGGTCTAGGGCAGTAAAAGGGCAGATGGCAACAGCCATGTTGGTCTAGAGCAGTGAAGGAGTTAATTGTAACCACTCTGGTGGTCCTGAGCAATAAAAGGGTTTATGGTTATATCCCTGGTGATCTAGGGCAATAAACAGTTTATTATTAACCCCTTCTCACCGCATCCATTTATCGAATTTCATTTTTTACTCCCTTCCTTCCAAAAGCCATCATTTTTTTTTATTTCATTTTCTATTCAAAGAGCTGTATGAGGGCTTAGGTTTTGAGGAACAAATTGTACTTTGTAATGCTACCATTTAATATTTCATACAATGTATTAGGAAGCTGGAAAAAAATTCAGAATGGGCTGGAATTAGAGAAAAAGCGCGACTTTCACGACTTTTTTATAGGCTTAATTTTTAGAGCGTTCACTGTGTAGCCAAAATTACATTTGAGAAATGCCTGATGTTTTAATCGGTTTTTATTCCAATTTTTATGGGAGGTAAAAAAAACCCAGCAGTTTGGCTCTTTTAATTTTTTTCCCGCTATTGTGTTTGCTGTATGGGAAAATATTTTTAGAACTTTGCGTATGTGTTTTATGTTATTTGTTCAAACTTTTTATATTTTTTTATTTTATCTTTTTTTTTACTTTATAATACAGTGTAGACCAGGCGGCTGTGGCGGTCGCTCAGCTCCTAAGCGGCCACCATGTTTAAAATCCCAACATCCGCCACAATAGTGTGCTGCGGATGTCAGAAAAGGGTTAACATCTTATGGTCTAGGGATGTGAAGGTCAATGGTTACATCAGGGATTCAGGTTTAATTTTTAGAAGTCTAGTGTAATGAAGGGTTTAACTGTAACATCCCTGGTGGTCTAGAGCAGTCCTACATAGAAGAGTAACAATTTGGATGGCCTAGAGTAGTGAAGGGCATAACAGTAACATCCCTGGTAGTCTACGACAGTAAAATGTTATTAGTAAGAGCCCTGTTGATCTAGAGCATTGAAGAGGTCAACGGTAACACCCCTGGTGGTCCTGGGCAGTAAATGGTTTTATAATGAAATCCCTGGTGATCTAGGACTATAAAGGTTTTATTACATCATTGGCGTTTTAGAGCAGTGAAGGGGTTAATAATAACATCTTAGGTGGTTTTAGGGCAGTGAATGACTTTATAGTTAAATCCTTAGTGGTGTAATGCAGAGAAGGGTTTAACAGTAATATCTCTGGTGGTCTGCATGAGGTATAGGGAAGTGAAAGTGTTAATATTAATAATCCTCTAGGTTATTGCTTAATAGTAACATCATCTGGTTTAATGGGAACATGCTGGTTGTCTAGAGCAGTGAAAGAGTCAACAATAACAATCTTGTTGATTTAGGGCATTGAATGGGTTAATGATAGCATCCCTGGTGGTCTGGGGTTAGTAAAAAGAGGTTGTTATTAACATCCCTTGTGGTCTAGATTTGTAAAGGGGTTTATGGTTACCGTCTTGGTGGATAAAAGCAATGAAGGGGTTAATGGTAAATCCCGGGTGGTCTAATGCAGTGAAAAAGTTAATAGTAACATCCCTGCTGGTCTAGGGCACTTAAACTGTACCTCCAACTATAAAGAAACAGTAAGTAGATTGATGGGACAATTTTTGGTTGACACTAACACTGGGAAGGAAGCCAAACATCACTTGTAACTAGACATAAGAAAATTGATTTAGTACAAATCAAAGTTTTTGAGAATTCCCCAAATGTTTCTGATTCTGGCGAAATTTAAACTATTTTAGGATTTTTCTGCATGAATTACCAAAATGTTGGCCACAATTTTATAGGTCAGAAGAAGATAAAGAAAAGGGATAACATGACAGTGGCCTGTTAGGCTTACCCATAATGCCTTTTAGGCAGCCATCGCTCTACCACAGCCAGTCATGAGAGACTTTATGTTATAGAATTGGAGCTCAATTTCCAAGGTGATGGAATCACTGTTTAAGCAATTTCCTAATATGCAGCAGGTAACTGGCAGGAGAAAAGACAGCTATTAAACAAGCTATCTAGAATCAAATATTGCCCTGGTTCACAGAGTCTAAGGTTATCCCAAGGTTTTCACCGGAGTCCACTACAAGGCAGGATGGACTTGGCTGCTTCGGGACCCAGGTTTCATCCCCAGAACAAGGTGCATTTGCAAACTAAGGACAAAACAAGAAACCCCATAGCAGACAGAGGCAGTAAAACACAAACCAGGGTCAAAACCAGAGTACATAATATCTAAAATGACAGCAGAAGAATAACAGTGTCCAAACCATGGTCAAGTCCAGTAGATCACAAATAAAGCCAAATCAGCTGAAAGGGAATAACCAGGAGAGCAAACTAAAATCAGTAACCAGGGAATCAGAAGAAAAACAAGATAAGTTCTGAGAAACCGGAGCCAGAAAAGTTCAGTAACCACAGGCATGTGATAAGTCTTAATGCTAGGTTTAAAGACCCTACGATGGCTCTGGATTGGACAATGAGGGAGCACTCTGATTGTTTCTGTATTTGAAAGCTCTGAGTGACTGAGCAAAACCAGCCAGAGATTGACTGGAAGGCATGGCAACCTTAAAACAACAGCTGTGAACAGTGCCGAAGGAAAGATAGATGCAAGTAGAGGAGACACAGATCCACACGTGGACAAAATTGTTGGTACCCCTCGTTTAATGAAAGAAAAACCCACAATGGTCACAGAAATAACTTGAATCTGACAAAAGTAATAATATATAAAAATTCTATGAAAATTAACAAATGAAAGTCAGACATTGCTTTTCAACCATGCTTCAACAGAATTTAAAAAAAAAGAATACTCATGAAACAGGCCTGGACAGAAATGATGGTTCCCTTAACTTAATATTTTGTTGCACAACCTTTTGAGGCAATCACTGCAATCACACGATTCCTGTAACTGTCAGTGAGACTTCTGCACCTCTCAACAGGTATTTTGGCCACTCCTCATGAGCAAACTGCTCCAGTTGTCTCGGGTTTGAAGGGTGCCTTTTCCAGACGGCATGTTTCAGCTCCTTCCAAAGATGCTCAATAGGATTTAGGTCAGGGCTCATAGAAGGCCACTTCAGAATAGTCCAATGTTTTCCTCTTAGCCATTCTTGGGTGTTTTTAGCTGTGTGTTTTGGGTCATTATCCTGTTGCAAGACCCATGACCTGCGACTGAGACCAAGCTTTCTGACACTGGGCAGCACATTTCTCTCTAGAATCCCTTGATAGTCTTGAGATTTCATTGTACCCTGCACAGATTCAAGACACCCTGTGCCAGATGCAGCAAAGCAGCCCCAGAACATAACAGAGCTTCCTCCATGTTTCACAGTAGGGACAGTGTTCTTTTCAAGATATGCTTCATTTTTCCATCTGTGAACATACAGCTGATGTGCTTTGCCAAAAATTTCGATTTTTGTTTCATCTGTCCATAGGACGTTCTCCCAGAAGCTTTGTGGCTTGTCAACATGTAGTTTGTCAAATTCCAGTTTTGTCAGATTCAAGTTATTTCTGTGACCATTGTGGGTTTTTCTTTCATTAAACAAGGGGTACCAACAATTTCGTCCACGTGTGTATCAAGGCTCCTAACACTATAGGTGTGAAGTCAATGATGAGTTTTAGCCATTATTATAAACAGGAAATGAGAGATAGAAGAACACGGAATACAGATAAATAGTGAATTGTGTCCAAGTGTGTATAATAATGCAGAGAAGAGAATAGATACATTTGCAATAAATTGGCAGAGAGAGATAGATTTTAGAGAGAGATAGGAGTGTCCGAGTGTCAGGCAGGCACAGGCAGCCATTGCTGAGAGTGAATGGAGCTGCAGCCATACAATTCTTACATTAATTTGTGAATTAATTCTGGTAATGACATCACGGACGTCACTCACTGTAGCATCTATATACCACCAATATACTTCAATCTGTATCCAAGCACTATCTTCCAAAAGCCTTAATTATTTTGTATTTTTCCATTGACATTGCCATATGAGGTCTTATTTTTTGTAGGACAAATAGTACTTTAGCATGGCACCTATTAATATTCCATACAATGTACTGGGAAGCTAGGAAAAAATTCAGACAAATCTGCATTTACGCTATTTTTGCATAGGTTCCATTTTTATGGCATTGTAGTTTTTATATATACTGTTTCAAGTAATGTGCGACGTTTTGATCACTCCATATTCAATTTTTCAGGGGAGGTGAAATGGCAGAAAAAGTCAGTGATTCTGATATTTTTTACTGCTAAAAAGTTCACTGTATGGGATAAAAATTTTTATATTTTTATAGCTCAAGCATGTTAAGATGCCAATTTTTTTTGTTTGTTTTTCTTAATTTTTATGCGTTATCTATGGAAAGGAGAGAATTTGAATTGTTATGATTTTATAATTTTAGTTAAACTTTTAAAAAAATTTGTAATTTTTTTTTCTTTTTAGCCCCTCTTTAGGTGGCTCTTATACCTGCAGTCATTAGATCGACTGTTCCACAGACTAAATTTATCAAATTTGGCAATTTTGCTACATAACTAATAGTTATATTCCTATGACCTGGAAGTATTCACAAGGTTCCCGGCTGTCATAGGAACTGGATGACATCATCTTTTTAGCACAACTTGGGGCACTTATGATTTGGATGAATTTATTCAGAATTAGGCGAATCTGGAGCCCGAATTATCGAATCAGACCCGAAACTAAATGTTGAGAAGTTCACTAATCTCTACCAGTAAGACTGAGACATTTTTTAAACTTTTTATAACTCCTGGGCATTTACACTGGTGCAAAACGTGAAAACCAGAAAGAGGAACTCCGAATCTGTATCCTAAATAAAAAGAGTTAAAACTGCAAAAATTAAAAAAGAAACTGACAACAAAATCATCTCAAAATAACCTAAAATAAAAGTGTGTAACACCCCGGGTAATGGAGAGAGTAGAAGTTTCAGCAGAGTTTCCTCACGTTTGGAAGATGCAGAGTGGTGCTTTCTATGTGTACAAGATGTTTGCACTACAAAGCAATGTGTGAAATGTCACTACCCACAGACCCTAAAACCTGCTGCATAAGGACTATCGAGGCAGATGGAGGGGAAGCGTGTGCAGTATTCTAGTAGTTATATTCTTGTACTTAGGAGACAGTATTATATTAGTTATATCCTTGTACATAGGGGGTAGTATTATAGTAGTTATATCCTTGTACATAGGGGCAGTATTATAGTAGTTATATTCTTGTACATAGGAGCAGTATTATAGTAGTTATATTCTTGTACATAGGAGCAGTATTATAGTAGTTATATTCTTGTACATAGGGGGTAGTATTATAGTAGTTATATTCTTGTACATAGGAGCAGTATTATAGTAGTTATATTCTTGTACATAGGGGGCAGTATTATATTAGTTATATCCTTGTACATAGGGGGTAGTATTATAGTAGTTATATTCTTGTACATAGGAGCAGTATTATAGTAGTTATTCTTATACATAGGAGTAGTATTATAGTAGTTATATTCTTGTACATAGGGGGCAGTATTATATTAGTTATATCCTTGTACATAGGGGGTAGTATTATAGTAGTTATATTCTTGTACATAGGAGCAGTATTATAGTAGCTATATTCTTGTACATAGGGGGCAGTATTATAGTAGTTATATTCTTGTACATAGGAGCAGTATTATAGTAGCTATATTCTTGTACATAGGGGGCAGTATTATAGTAGCTATATTCTGTACATAGGGGGCAGTATTATAGTAGTTATATCTTTGTACATAGGGGCAGTATTATAGTAGTTATATCCTTGTACATAGGAGCAGTATTATAGTAGTTATATTCTTGTACATAGGAACAGTATTATAGTAGTTATATTCTTGTACATAGGGGGTAGTATTATAGTAGTTATATTCTTGTACATAGGAGGCAGTATTATAGTAGTTATATTCTTGTACATAGGAGTAGTATTATAGTAGTTATATTCTTGTACATAGGAGTAGTATTATAGTAGTTATATTCTTGTACATAGGAGCAGTATTATAGTAGTTATATTCTTGTACATAGGAGCAGTATTATAGTAGTTATATTCTTGTACATAGGGGCAGTATTATAGTAGTTATATCCTTGTACATAGGAGCAGTATTATAGTAGTTATATTCTTGTACATAGGGGCAGTATTATAGTAGTTATATCCTTGTACATAGGAGCAGTATTATAGTAGTTATATTCTTGTACATATGAGCAGTATTATAGTAGTTATATTCTTGTACATAGGGGGTAGTATTATAGTAGTTATATTCTTGTACATAGGAGTAGTATTATAGTAGTTATATTCTTGTACATAGGAGCAGTATTATAGTAGTTATATTCTTGTACATAGGAGCAGTATTATAGTAGTTATATTCTTGTACATAGGAGCAGTATTATAGTAGTTATATTCTTGTACAAAGGGGGCAGTATTATAGTAGTTATATTCTTGTACATAGGAGCAGTATTATAGTAGTTATATTCTTGTACATAGGTAGTATTATAGTAGTTATATTCTTGTACATAGGAGTAGTATTATAGTAGTTATATTCTTGTACATAGGAGCAGTATTATAGTAGTTATATTCTTGTACATAGGAGCAGTATTATAGTAGTTATATTCTTGTACATAGGAGGCAGTATTATAGTAGTTATATTCCTGTACATAGGGGGCAGTATTATAGTAGTTATATTCTTGTACATAGGAGCAGTATTATAGTAGTTATATTCTTGTACATTGGTAGTATTATAGTAGTTATATTCTTGTACATAGGAGTAGTATTATAGTAGTTATATTCTTGTACATAGGAGCAGTATTATAGTAGTTATATTCTTGTACATAGGAGCAGTATTATAGTAGTTATATTCTTGTACATAGGGGCAGTATTATAGTAGTTATATCCTTGTACATAGGAGCAGTATTATAGTAGTTATATTCTTGTACATATGAGCAGTATTATAGTAGTTATATTCTTGTACATAGGGGGTAGTATTATAGTAGTTATATTCTTGTACATAGGAGTAGTATTATAGTAGTTATATTCTTGTACATAGGAGCAGTATTATAGTAGTTATATTCTTGTACATAGGAGCAGTATTATAGTAGTTATATTCTTGTACATAGGAGCAGTATTATAGTAGTTATATTCTTGTACAAAGGGGGCAGTATTATAGTAGTTATATTCTTGTACATAGGAGCAGTATTATAGTAGTTATATTCTTGTACATAGGGGGCAGTATTATAGTAGTTATATTCTTGTACATAGGAGCAGTATTATAGTAGTTATATTCTTGTACATAGGGGCAGTATTATAGTAGTTATATTCTTGTACATAGGAGCAGTATTATAGTAGTTATATTCTTGTACATAAGGGGCAGTATTATAGTAGTTATATTCTTGTACATAGGAGCAGTATTATAGTACTTATATTCTTGTACATAGGAGCAGTATTATAGTACTTATATTCTTGTACATAGGAGGCAATTTTTATTAAAGTAAAAACCAACATAACTACAATTAAACAAAAATTTTTCCAATAATTTCATACATTTGTATGTTCAAATAAGGATCAAACAAGAAAATACTTAAAGCAAAATCAACTTAAAGAGTCCACGTCTGTTAAAGAAGAAAATGTAAAGAACATACAGTATGGTCAAAATAAATAGATCAACCTTAAACTAGATCCACATTCTTCCATCATAGATCAGAGTCAGAGCTCTCCTGGTGACCTGCTGTTTCCATGTCCGATTCGGACTGCACCTCAGCTCGGTGGGGTCTCCTTTTAGTGGGTGGATCACCCTCTGGTTCATCCTCATATTCTGCCATCATTTGTTTGATCTTTCTGTCTATTTCAGCTTCTCCGTCTGACTCTGCTAAGATACTGAACCTATTTACCGTTGCTGTGACATCGCCCATTCTGCTCTCATCCTAGTTGGTTTTTTGACAGTGGTCCACTCACCCTCAGGCTTACGGCTGGATCTTTTTTCCTTCTCTTAGCAGTGGTGGGTGTTGGGGCAGGAGAAGAGATGATGGTTTCTGACTGGGCTTGGTCTTGGGAGGTATCACCTGTATCTGGTTGAGGCTCTAACTCAGTGACTACTGACCCTGACAACAGCGCCTCCTCCTCCTCCTGTATGTCATCAGCGGCTGCCAGCAAGTCCTCATCAGGGATATCCTTACAGATGTTATGCCAAGTATCAGGACAGTCCCTGTGGGGGTGACCGATCTTACCACACAGATTACACCTAATGTTCTCACATGTAGCGCTCACGTGGCCCTTTCCATTACACAGGCTGCAATTTATCATGGTGCACACACTTGCTATATGACCGGCCTTCCCACATTTAAAGCATCTGCGCGGCTGACCCGCATAGAAGCAGATGCCTTTCTCTCGGCCAATGAAAAATGAGTTGGGCAAATGTTGGGTTATGTTGTTATACTGACACAACTTAACCAGGACCTTCCACCCACCAGTCCAGACCCCGTCTTCGTCCCTGTTCTTAGTCAGATCGGACATGAGGTCGCAGTGTCTCCTGAGCCAGATGACAATGTCCTGAGGAGGAACGGCCTCATTCCAGAATACAATGGTGACACTTGCAGTATCTGGCTTAGAGATGGGGATGAAGCTGAACTTATTCCAAATCTCAGTATCTCTGAACCTGGTGACATTAGCCCAGAAACGGTCCAGATCAGACATCAGCTTAAAACTAACATCATACCCCTGGAGGTCAGGAAGGTTTATCACTGTCAGGATGTCAGTCAGCAGGAAGCCCATCTGGGTACATAGGAGCCCTCTGACCACAAACCTTCTATCAGGCAGATCTTCTTTGGCACCTCTGTGCCTAAACCTAACTACATTCCTCCTCTAGAAAGCCTGGCCTGTATAGTTCGTGTTCGATGTAAAAGATTGAGCACCGCGACTCCAGGCATTCCCAGAGGAGGTATGGCCAGATCCGCCATCTTGGCGTGTCTGTGGGTGCTGTGTGGGCTGATGAGCTCCTGTACTATGAGGATCTGCTACTACGTATCTAGAGGGGGAAAGTCCTGTACATTGGACTGTGCTGTGTCCGCCCCATCATCAACCTCTATGTCTGCAATATCACCAGATTGGACTGTAGAGGGGTCTGACGTCACAGATGGTGACGGATCCCCCCCAGAAACACTTTCCCCTGCTGCACCATTATCACATACAGGGTTATCAATAAACTCAGACACATTAGTCAGACGGTCAGTGGCAGCAGAGTCCACAATGTTATTTCTAGTCATCATCAGTGACATTCTGCACAGCAGAGTCCAGACTGTCCCGTACACTTACAACCTGAGACCCTGAATGTGCTACTGCACCAGTACCTTCAGGTAAAAGTCCACAGTCCTGCTGAGATGACCTGCCTCCTGGGACTTGTGGTGTCTGCACAGCTGCTACTTTAGGCAGGGGTCCATGATCTTGCTGTAAAGTGTTGGTTGCTGGGACTTGTGGTGCCTTGCCAGGAACTACTGTTGCTTGACACTGGCTCATTTCCCATACAAATTCCCTTCTTTAAAAGGGAAACTTGCTGGCTGCAGAATAGGCTTTGCATGGGACTGTTGGCCGCCATCTTGAGAGGCTTCAGACCCAGCTTTGAAGTGAGACGATGGTGACTTCTGGTATTCCTCGAATCGCTGCTGGTTTCTGTACGATTCTCCCACCAGTCCCATTTATTCCAGTACAGTCTCGGTCTCCTGTACGACATCGGCGAGCTCTTTCGCCAGTGCGCTCAGCTTCTTATCCACTAATGCCTCTATCCCAGAGTTTGCAGCTTTTATTTTATAGGCACAATCTATCTGTTTCTGCAGAGATAGTTTGCTTGTCTTTAATGTCTCCAGTCTCTTGACCAGTGCTGGGATCTCGTCTGCCAGGCGCAGTTCAGGTGCACGCTCAGCGGCTGTAACAGTCTGTCCACTATTGGGGAGTTTTGCAGGCTGATTACTCAGTTTGGCCTCTGGTCGGTGTAGCCTGTGACTTCTGGCATGCTGCGGCTGTTGTCACTGCCTTGGGGCCACAATCTCCAGATTGAGGACTGTGTCCCAGTTTGTTACTAGTGACGGCACTACGGGTACCATGAAGCTTCCCTGCTGGTCTCCCTTCGGTCTCATCCACAGCCTTCACTACTGTTTTGTAGTTGCCGCTCCCAGATCTTGTCCGCTCAGACAGTACCAATACAGGTTGCTGGATATTCTCCTGCATGGTCTGTTTCTCCAGGGACGTTCTCCTCTGTCTGCAGGAGGGTGGGGTAGACTGGACACCTGCAACCTGCCATGGAGTCTGCACAGGCTGCAAAGCTTGGTTCTTCTTACTTTCAGGTATTCTGTCTGAATGTTGCACTGTACCTCTGCTTGCTTCTGTTCCTGCTTTCTTTACAATAACTTTCTTTCCATCTGGACTTCTTACTGCATCGGGACTGCTGACAATCTGGACATTACTTTCATTCCTGGAAACTTTGGGATTTTCATCCACTTTTTCAGTTGTCTGTGAGTTGTTTCCCAGAGTAGGCCTTGGAGCCTGGGCCTTGGTAGGGAAGCTTCCCCACCCAGGGTGGCCCCGCCCTGGGCTTTCTCCAGACATCAGGAGTATTACAAAAAAACAACCTCACAGGTAGGAGGCAGTATTCTAGTAGTTATATTCTTGTATATAGGGGGCAGTATTCTAGTAGTAATATTCTTGTGCATAGGAGCAGTATTATAGTAGTTATATTCTTGTACATAGGAGCAGTAGTATAGTAGTTATATTCTTGTACATAGGAGGTAGTATTATAGTAGTTATATTCTTGTACATAGGAGTAGTATTATAGTAGTTATATTCTTGTACATAGGAGCAGTATTATAGTAGTTATATTCTTGTACATAGGAGCAGTATTATAGTAGTTATATTCTTGTACATAGGAGCAGTAGTATAGTAGTTATATTCTTGTACATAGGAGGTAGTATTATAGTAGTTATATTCTTGTACATAGGAGTAGTATTATAGTAGTTATATTATTGTACATAGGAGTAGTATTATAGTAGTTATATTCTTGTACATAGGAGCAGTATTACAGTAGTTATATTCTTGTACATAGGAGTAGTATTATAGTAGTTATATTCTTGTACATAGAAGCAGTATTACAGTAGTTATATTCTTGTACATAGGAGGCAGTATTATAGTAGTTATATTCTTGTACATAGGAGCAGTAGTATAGTAGTTATATTCTTGTACATAGGAGCACTATTATAGTAGTTATATTCTTGTACATAGGAGCAGTATTATAGTAGTTATATTCTTGTACATAGGAGGCAGTATTATAGTAGTTATATTCTTGTACATAGGAGGAAGTATTATAGTAGTTATATTCTTGTATATAGGAGGTAGTATTATAGTAGTTATATTCTTGTACATAGGAGCAGTAGTATAGTAGTTATATTCTTGTACATAGGAGTAGTATTATAGTAGTTATATTCTTGTACATAGGGACAGTATTATAGTAGTTATATTCTTGTACATAGAGACAGTATTATAGTAGTTATATTCTTGTACATAGGGGCAGTATTATAGTAGTTATATTCTTGTACATAGGAGCAGTATTATAGTAGTTATATCCTTGTACATAGGAGTAGTATTATAGTAGTTATATTCTTGTACATAGGAGCAGTATTACAGTAGTTATATTCTTGTACATAGGAGGCAGTATTATAGTAGTTATATTCTTGTACATAGGAGAAGTAGTATAGTACTTATATTCTTGTACATAGGAGCACTATTATAGTAGTTATATTCTTGTACATAGGAGCAGTATTATAGTAGTTATATTCTTGTACATAGGAGGCAGTATTATAGTAGTTATATTCTTGTACATAGGAGGCAGTATTATAGGAGTTATATTCTTGTACATAGGAGCAGTATTATAGTAGTTATATCCTTGTACATAGGAGTAGTATTATAGTAGTTATATTCTTGTACATAGGAGCAGTATTACAGTAGTTATATTCTTGTACATAGGAGGCAGTATTATAGTAGTTATATTCTTGTACATAGGAGCAGTAGTATAGTAGTTATATTCTTGTACATAGGAGCACTATTATAGTAGTTATATTCTTGTACATAGGAGCAGTATTACAGTAGTTATATTCTTGTACATAGGAGGCAGTATTATAGTAGTTATATTCTTGTACATAGGAGTGAAGTATTATAGTAGTTATATTCTTGTATATAGGAGGTAGTATTATAGTAGTTATATTCTTGTACATAGGAGCAGTAGTATAGTAGTTATATTCTTGTACATAGGAGTAGTATTATAGTAGTTATATTCTTGTACATAGGGACAGTATTATAGTAGTTATATTCTTGTACATAGAGACAGTATTATAGTAGTTATATTCTTGTACATAGGGGCAGTATTATAGTAGTTATATTCTTGTACATAGGAGCAGTATTATAGTAGTTATATCCTTGTACATAGGAGTAGTATTATAGTAGTTATATTCTTGTACATAGGAATATATTTTTTTATATTTTTTTTTGCAGTATTACAGTAGTTATATTCTTGTACATAGGAGGCAGTATTATAGTAGTTATATTCTTGTACATAGGAGCAGTATTATAGTACTTATATTCTTGTACATAGGAGCACTATTATAGTAGTTATATTCTTGTACATAGGAGCAGTATTATAGTAGTTATATTCTTGTACATAGGAGGCAGTATTATAGTAGTTATATTCTTGTACATAGGAGGCAGTATTATAGTAGTTATATTCTTGTACATAGGAGCAGTATTATAGTAGTTATATTCTTGTACATAGGAGCAGTATTATAGTAGTTATATTCTTGTACATAGGAGCAGTATTATAGTAGTTATATTCTTGTACATAGGAGGCAGTATTATAGGAGTTATATTCTTGTACATAGGAGCAGTAGTATAGTAGTTATATTCTTGTACATAGGAGCACTATTATAGTAGTTATATTCTTGTACATAGGAGCAGTATTATAGTAGTTATATTCTTGTACATAGGAGGCAGTATTATAGTAGTTATATTCTTGTACATAGGAGGCAGTATTATAGTAGTTATATTCTTGTACATGGAGGAGCAGTATTATAGTAGTTATATTCTTGTACATAGGAGCAGTATTATAGTAGTTCTTTCCTGGTTATCTGTCAGCATCACACACATGGGTTAATAGAGAGACAGGTTAATAAGTAGTAATAGAGATCAATTAATTAATCGCGGGCTGCCTATATAAGGCTGGAGAGACCACACTTGTATTTTATCTTTTCTTCAGGTACATAATAAGAGCTAAGATTTGACTCTGTCCTTTGTATTTTGTATGAAACCTATGTCTGTATTCTGGGCTGTATACCATGAAGTATCTGGTCCTTGGTCCCTACTCACTTAGCCCCCTTGCACTCGAGTTTATGAACGGTCAGTGTGCTATCCTGGTTTTTTCCAGATAGCACACTGACCCATTAATTTCTATGGGCCTGTACACATGACTGTGAATTACATAGTCACGTGTGCGGGCCAACAGTCCGGGCCGCTAAATATGGAACAGGTCCTATCCCTGTCCGATTTTGCAGCCCTGTTTCGGCGGCTCCTATTCAATGAATGAAAGGGCCGGGGGAAGCAAGGCTGGTGCACAGGTGGCGCACAGATGACATCCGTGTCACCCCCTGTGCGCTGCCCATGCCATTCATTAACAGTTGTGTGCAACTGGCTTTACATGATGTTAATAGGTTAGTGTATGTATGTGTACTATTATGTGGAGCTCCTCATGCTGGATGACATTATGTGAACATCTCCAAGCTGCTCTGTGCACATCTATGTGGATTATCATGCCGCATCCTGCAGGCTTCTACTTGGTTTGTTCCAGGCTGCATCCAGGGCTGGGCTCCTGTCCCTCTGCCTGAAAGTGTACAAAGATGGCCTCAGAACTCAGCCTCCATTTGGTGATATTTCTCCTATATTTTGCAGGTGATACCGTATAAATTGTGCTTTATCTGGTTACCTCTGGTCTCTGGTATTATAGAGTCCATTACCGGGGCTATCATGCTGGTCTCAGGTTTTATAAAGCATATTACTGGTGCTATCATTGTGCTGTTGTAGAGCATATAACCAGTGCTATTATGCAGTATGTCTTATGCTCTGTTGGTTTGGCTGCTGTACATATAACCTGTGTTATTTATATACAGTCATATGAAAAAGTTTGGGCACCCCTATTAATCTTAATCATTTTTAGTTCTAAATATTTGGGTGTTTGCAACAGCCATTTCAATTTGATATATCTAATAACTGATGGACACAGTAATATTTCAGGATTGAAAAGATGTTTATTGTACTAACAGAAAATGTGCAATATGCATTAAACCAAAATTTGACCGATGCAAAAGTATGGGCACCTCAACAGAAAAGTGACATTTAATATTTAGTAGATCCTCCTTTTGCAAAAATAACAGCCTCTAGTCGCTTCCTGTAGCTTTTAATCAGTTCCTGGATCCTGGATGAAGGTATTTTTGACCATTCCTCTTTACAAAACAATTCCAGTTCAGTTAAGTTTGATGGTCGCCGAGCATGGACAGCCCGCTTCAAATTATCCCACAGATGTTCAATGATATTCAGGTCTGGGGACTGGGATGGCCATTCCAGAACATTGTAATTGTTCCTCTGCATGAATGCCTGAGTAGATTTGGAGCTGTGTTTTGGATCATTGTCTTCCTGAAATATCCATCCCCGGCGTAACTTCAAATTCGTCACTGATTCTTGTACATTATTCTCAAGAATCTGCTGATACTGAGTTGAATCCATGCGACCCTCAACTTTAACAAGATTCCCGGTGCCGGCATTGGCCACACAGCCCCAAAGCATGATGGAACCTCCACCAAATTTTACAGTGGGTAGCAAGTGTTTTTCTTGGAATGCTGTGTTTTTTTGACGCCATGCATAACGCCTTTTTGTATGACCAAACAACTCAATCTTTGTTTCATCAGTCCACAGGACCTTCTTCCAAAATGAAGCTGGCTTGTCCAAATGTGCTTTTGCATACCTCAGGTGACTCTGTTTGTGGCGTGCTTTCAGAAACGGCTTCTTTCGCATCACTCTCCCATACAGCTTCTCCTTGTGCAAAGTGTGCTGTATTGTTGACCGATGCACAGTGACACCATCTGCAGCAAGATGATGCTGCAGCTCTTTGGAGGTGGTCTGTGGATTGTCCTTGACTGTTCTCACCATTCTTCTTCTCTGCCTTTCTGATATTTTTCTTGGCCTGCCACTTCTGGGCTTAACAAGAACTGTCCCTGTGGTCTTCCATTTCCTTACTATGTTCCTCACAGTGGAAACTGACAGGTTAAATCTCTGAGACAACTTTTTGTATCCTTCCCCTGAACAACTATGTTGAACAATCTTTGTTTTCAGATCATTTGAGAGTTGTTTTGAGGAGCCCATGATGCCACTCTTCAGAGGAGATTCAAATAGGAGAACAACTTGCAATTGGCCACCTTAAATACCTTTTCTCATGATTGGATACACCTGGCTATGAAGTTCAAAGCTCAGTGAGGTTATAAAACCAATTTTGTGCTTCAGTAAGTCAGTAAAAAGTAGTTAGGAGTATTCAAATCAATAAAATGATAAGGGTACCCAAATTTTTGCACTGGTCAAATTTTGGTTTAATGCATATTGCACATTTTCTGTTAGTACAATAAACCTAATTTCAATCCTGAAATATTACTGTGTCCATCAGTTATTAGATATATCAAATTGAAATGGCTGTTGCAAACACCCAAATATTTAGAACTAAAAATGATTAAGATTAATAGGGGTGCCCAAACTTTTTCATATGACTGTATATGTGTCCTGTGCTTTACATGTGTCTCAGATGAAGATCTCAGGTGATACCTTCTGTAACTGGTCACTGGCCAGCTATTCTACAGAATATAATCTCTGTTCATGCATATTGCCCTATATATTTGCAGGTTATATCGGCTGTCTTCCACCTCTGGTATCAGGTATTATTGAGTATATAACCTGTGTGACCGTGTATTATGTCATATACTCAGCTGATAATATCTGCTGTGCTCTCATCACTTCTGGTTTAGGATTTTATTTTACAGTAGTTGGGTACCGACACTTTCAAGTGATGTCTACTGTGATCCTTCTGTTCACCTCGGGTATCATAGAACAGATAACATGTGTGGTCCCGAATTATGTCATATACACTAATGATATATTTGGTGCTCTGATCACTTCTGACCTCAGGCATTATTGAACATAAAAACCGCATGTTCATATATTATGTGATATATTTTGCAGGTGATGTAGCGGGTTGCCTCCACTTTCAGGCAATACGTGCTGTGATTCGGATATGTCTGGTCAGGTGCTCTAGAGCACATAATCTGAATGTTGCCTTATATATTTGCAAGTGATATCTGTTGTGATCCATCTGTTTACCTCAGGTACTATAGAACATATTACCTGTGTGATCATGTATTATGTCATATACACTACTGTTGGCATTGGCTTTGCACTGATCTCATATGTAGCAGGCATATAATAATTTCTGTGTCTTTATTCCTAGATGTCATTAATATGCAAGAATCAAATCTTGTATCTTTTCTGGTTTACAGATCGCTCTCAGTCACTTTCCATGGTGTCACATCCTCACCGAAAGAAAGGAGAAATCTGCTGTAGCCTCTTCTTCTTCTTCTGGGGTGTCGTGTATGTATGAAAATGTGTTAAAGGAGGAATTATCAGATGAAGGTGAGATCTGTATGTCACACAGGTAAAACTAATAAAGAGGGAATTTTGTTGTCCTTAAACTCTAGATAAAAGTTTTCCAGATCACTCCCTGTTTATTGAATGTCTATAATAGGATTGGCAGAAAGGCAGATGTTCTACAGCTGCGGCCTGTAAGATTTACATTTACGTCTTCTATAGTAGATCTCTCAGAATATGGCTCAGCCGAAAATCACAAGATTTTCAATGGCGTCTCCAAAGTAGATTCTAGGATCTACCATTCATGAGTTACAGGACTGAATCCTGTAGGATGGCTGCTTAGATGTCATTAAGTTTCTATGGCGGCTTTCACTGTAGTAAGAGCTGCATAAAGTCATGACGTGGCAATATCCCATCATAGACCACTGCTCTGTCTTACCTTTCAAGACTAACAATCTATTCAGCCTTCGTGGAGAAACCTCTGGAAAACTTGTCAGAAGCCAATGGTCATGTGTTTCTATACCCATCCTATTATGACCAGCATGGGACATCTGGGAAATCTAGAGAAGGAGGGCTTTCAGAACAAACTGGGATAGAGTAGAAGTCATGAGGGGAACAATGAAGACTACAGGGGCCACCAGCAAGTTGTCTTCTACTATGGTGAAAGGATACATGTTCAAGTTCCTCAGAATTTCCACCAAAAGACTTCAGATGTGATGAATTCATTACAAGAATTTTCTGGCAAAAGGTTCCTCACTTCCGAGTAGGCAAGAAAATCTATTCCTGATTTTTTTTTTCTAAGCCAAAACCAGGCAACAAAATACCTCTCATTAAGGAAGTAGCAGATCTAGCAAGTGTCTAATGGAGAAGCTCAAAATGGAAACCTGACCGACAACTCTTACCTGACCGACATGTGTCTGTATTATCAGTTCTAATGCCTTGTGTTCTGCATCAATTCCAGTCAGGAAAAAAGTCTCATCTATTTCAGGTTCAAAATGTAAAATTTTTGGATACAGAATCCATTCTCAATTCTCACAGATGTCTATAAAGTCATCCACAGAACACATGGATGAACTATTTCAATTAGTGCTTTAGTTCACCTCAGTCATACTGCCTAGCAGATCACCTACGAGGATGTTGATCAGCCATTGATGCCATCCCTTGAACCAATGTAACTGTCCTGGTCTAACGTCAATCTTGTCAACTAATCTGATTTTGACATTTGGCAGCACATAATGCGAAACAAGATTGGCTCACCCACAGCACCCTCTGCTTCTCAGAATAGAGTCTGAATCATCTAGTTTTACCACAAATTGACAAGATAAAGGAGCTTCCTGCTGACTAGAAAGATGAGCAAGCAAGTGGATGCCATAGTCATAATGCTGTTGTCTCTTACATGAAGGTGCAGATGTTTAGGACTTTCGGACAGTTCAACAGGATCGATCTTCTCTTCCAGCAAGGGTTGGTTATTCTCATGTCAACCATCTTCAACTATGTTCTGGTCACCAAGGCATTCTGAGGCTCGGTATCCACAGTTAATGGACAAGAGTTTCAGGCTCATCTCAGAGCCATGCATTTACATCACTGTGTTCACCAGAGTTACAGTATTCACGTCTAAAGAACAGCGACCTGGCATTACTTTCAGTGATTACAGTGTGGATAGCCTGGCATGGAGAACAGAACAGTGTTAATAAAAGCTTCTCAGATCCCACCCAAATTATCACTGCTTTACAGTCCCATGTGTATGCTGCACATGTACGACCAGGAAAATGAAAATTTATTTACCAAAATTTTCATTTCCTGTAGTCTGGAGGCAGTACAACTTACCTACCCTTAGATATATTTAGCGTGGTGTGGTCTCTTCAGCTTTATATAGGCAGTCCATGATTAATTAATTGATATTAATTACTGCTTATTAACCTGTCTCTTCTAATTGTATCCAGGGAACTATTAACCCCAGACTACAGGAAATTTCTGAAAATAAATTTTTGTTATTCTTATACATAGGAGGCAGTATTATAGTAGTTATATTCTTGTACATAGGAGGCAGTATTATAATAGTTATATGCTTCTACATAGGACCAATATTATAATAGTTATATTCTTGTACATAGGAGTAGTATTATAATAGTTATATTCTTGTACATAGGGGCAGTATTATAGTAGTTATATTCTTGTACATAGGAGGCAATATTATAATAGTTATATTCTTGTACATAGGAGCAGTATTATAGTAGTTATATTTTTGTGCATAAGAGTAGTATTATTAGTGGTTATATTCTTGTACATAGGAGGTAGTATTATAGTAGTTCTATTCTTGTACATAGGAGCAGTATTATAGTAGTTCTATTCTTGTACATAGGTGGCAGTATTATAGTAGTTATATTCTTGTACATAGGAGGCAGTATTATAATAGTTATATTCTTGTACATAGGAGCAGTATTATAGTAGCTATATTCTTGTATATAGGGGCAGTATTATAGTAGTTATATTCTTGTATATAGGAGGCAGTATTATAGCTGAAATTTACCTTATGAAATTTGCATTTCCTGGACTCCGTCGGCAGTACACAATTGGGTATTTTTTTTCACCATTGGGATATTATTCCCTTAGGTACAATTAGAAGAGACAGGTTAACAAGCAAACATCACCAATTAAACAATTAAGACTTAATTTATTTATTTAATTTATTCTGTGGTGTTCCAATTAAAGAATTAGGACCCTCCTATAAAAGGGTGACCGTGCCACTCAGAGTCAGCATGGTACAAAAGCATAAGAGTCAATATTACTGCTTCTGAAAGGCCAGACGTTTTCAAGGCCTCCCTGTCAGTTTCCAAGCTGTCAGCTGTAGACTGTGAACTTGTGGATGGAACAGACCTTTCTGCAGCAGAATATCCTCCCAAAGTGGAAGTTTCCAACATCTGCCTTTCGAAAGATACAATGCAAGAGAAAACCATGCCCGACGGGGCCAAAATGGAATTACTACAATTGCTTCTGCTTCTTCCTCCAGGATTCTCCTCAGAACTTTTGGAATGAGAGGGATTGGAAGAAATACATACACTAGACTGCTGGACCAATTTATTGACAGACCATCTATGGCCACTGGATTCCCTTTCCGGGAAAGAGAGCAAAATTTTTCAGTCTTCGCGTTGTCCCATGATGCTAGAACATCCATTTGTGGATGTCTCATCTTCAAGGTAATTTCCTGAAAAACTTCTGGGTTCAAACTCCATTCTCTGGGATGCACTATTCGCCTGCTCAATGAATATGCCTTCTGGTTGTGTTCTCTCCGAATATGGACTGCTGTTATATCCTGTAAATTGACCTCGGCTCATTTCATTATCTTCCTGCACTCCGCTGATAGACTTTGACTCCTGGTACCTCCTTGTTTGTTTATGTAATAGACTGAGACCTGATTGTCTGTCTGGATTAGAACTTTTCCAGTAATGGTTGAAAACGCTGGAAAGCTAGCCTGATCGCCCTCAGTTCTCTCATGCTGGATGAGAGAAGAGACTCCTTGAGTGAACAGGGGCGTTGAACCTACTGGTTCTGTACATGGGCACCCCAGCCCCAGGAGAAAGCATCCGTAGTGAGAATAATCTGAGTATTTGGAAGTATAGTCTTCCCTGTCACTACCCTGTGGGGATTCAGCCACCATTTTAAATCTATTTTGCATAGTAGAGGAAGTGAGACTTTCCTGTCCAGATGGGCTGGCTCTTTGCTCAAGATTGACAACATATTTGACTGTAGGCATCTTACGTGGGCCTTCGCCCAAGGAACTCTGTCTATTGTCGAGGTTAAAAGTCCTATCACTCTCATGATGGTTCTGATAGCGACCTTGCATGTAGTAATTATGTGAGATACTTCTCGTACAATCTTTTGCCTTCTTTCCAACAATAGCCTCACTGTCATATCCCAAGAGTTGATGATGAAGCCCAAAAATTTTATCTCCTGTACATAAAGCTGTGACTTTCTGTTGTTTACAAGAAACCCGTGTTTTCCCAAGAGCTTCAGAGTCATCCAAAGATTCCTTTGAAGGGGCTATAAGCAACCAGTTGTCCAGGTATGGTATGACCGTAACACCTTTAAAACGTACTGTAGGGCTGCTGACAGAACCACTATTACCTTTGTAAACAGTCGCGGAGCTGAGGTGATTCTGAACGGGAGGCATCTGAATTGATAATGCAATATTCCCATACTCGACTGAATAGCGATTCTTAAAAATTTCCGATGCCCTTGGAAAATAGGCACATGTACAGTGGGGAAAAAAAAGTATTTAGTCAACCACCAATTGTGCAAGTTCTCCCACTTAAAAAGATGAGGCCGGCCTGTAATTTACATCATAGGTAGACCTCAACTATGAGAGACAAAATGAGAAAACAAATCCTGAAAATCACATTGTCTGATTTTTAAAGAATTTATTTGCAAATTATGGTGGAAAATAAGTATTTGGTCAATAACAAAAGTTCATCTCAATACTTTGTTATATATCCTTTGTTGGAAATGACAGAGGTCAAACATTTTCTGTAAGTCTTCACAAGGTTGGCACACACTGTTGCTGGTATGTTGGCCCATTCCTCCATGCAGATCTCCTCTAGAGCAGTGATGTTTTGGGGCTGTCGCTGGACAACACGGACTTTCAACTCCCTCCAAAGGTTTTCTATGGGGTTGAGATCTGGAGACTGGCTAGGCCACTCCAGGACCTTGAAATGCTTCTTACGAAGCCACTCCTTCGTTGCCCTGGCGGTGTGCTTGGGATCATTGTCATGCTGAAAGACCCAGCCACATTTCATCTTCAATGCCCTTGCTGATGGAAGGAGGTTTGCACTCAAAATCCCACGATACATGGCCCCATTCATTCTTTCATGTACACGGATCAGTCGTCCTGGTCCCTTTGCAGAGAAACAGCCTCGAAGCATGATGTTTCCACCTCCATGCTTCACAGTAGGTATGGTGTTCTTTGGATGCAACTCAGCATTCACTCTCCTCCAAAAACGATGAGTTGTGTTTCAACCAAACAGTTCTACTTTGGTTTCATCTGACCATATGACATTCTCCCAATACTCTTCTGGAACATCCAAATGCTCTTTAGCAAACTTCAGACGGCCCGGATATGTACTGGCATAAGCAGGGGGACACGTCTGGCACTGCAGGATCTGAGTCCCTGGCGGCGTAGTGTGTTACTGATGGTAGCTTTTGTTATGTTAGTCCCAGCTTTCTGCAGGTCATTCACTAGGTCCCCCTATGTGGGACATTATCAGTGGTCTTGTATGTCTTCCATTTTCTAATTATTGCTCCCACAGTTGATTTCTTCACATCAAGCTGATTGCCTATTGCAGATTCAGTCTTCCCAGCCTGGTGCAGGTCTACAATTTTGTTTCTGGTGTCCTTCCACAGCTCTTTGGTCTTCACCATAGTGGAGTTTGGAGTGTGGCTGTTTGAGGTTGTGGACAGGTGTCTTTTATACTGATAACAATGTCAAACAGGAGCCATTACTACAGGTAATGAGTGGAGGACAGAGAAGCCTCTTAAAGAAGAAGTTACAGGTCTATGAGAGCCAGAAATCTTGCTTGTTTGTAGGTGACTAAATACTTATTTTGCACCATAATTTGCAAATAAATTCTTAAAAAATCAGACAATGTGATATTTTGTCTCTCATAGTTGAGGTCTACCTATGATGTCAATTACAGGCCTCTCTCATCTTTTTATGCTGCTTTCCCTGCAAATTTGTTTATCAGTTGCATTAGGATCGGATTGACCTGATTGAAGAAAAATGTGTCTGCTGGAAAAGAGTGGAACTCTAAAGAGTATCATTTTTCTATAGTGGAACACACCCATCTGTCTGAGGAAGTCTGCAACCATGCTGGCAAAAAAAGACTTAGCCTTCCTCCTACTGGTGGAAGAGTGAAGAAATCAAGCGATACCTTTTAGAGGCTAACTGAGTACCTCTAAAAGGTATCGCCTGATTTCTTCACTCTTCCACTACTTTCAATGGCTAACACGGTACAACATTATACTACTATCCTACTGGTGAAGACACAGGTTCTTTGTCATAAATCTGTTTTTGCAACAACCTGCTTCTTCCTAAAGCTGGTTGTGAATTCTTGACGTTGCCTATAGTTTCCTTGCTTACCCTGGAACCTAGCATTCTTCTTGAATCTAGGAGGTCTCCTTTGGAAGTGAAAAAACTTATTATAAGTGTTAGGCTTCCTCATTTGTGGAAAAGAATGATCTCTGCCTTTCAACAGAAATTTTAATATTTCCATTAGTTGAGATCCAAATAAACTATCAGATTGGAAAGGCAAGTTCCAAAAATTTGTTTTAAATGGTACATCTCTGCCCCATAACTTTATCCATAATGTTCACCTAGCGGAGTTAGAGGATGCCATCACTTTGGATGAGTTTGTAATTAAATCTTTTAATGAATCGCACAAAAATTCTGCTGCGTTTTTTTATTAATGGAAGGGAGTTCAAAATTTCTTCTCTGGGAGTACAATTCTTTATGTCTTGAGTTAAATGACTTAGCCAAATACGAAGGGCCCTGGCCATCGCTACTGATGACATGGCCATAGATAGTTGCTCTTTGAACAAAGACAAAAAAGATTAAGTGTCTTCTCTCTGAGCGTCTTCCTCTTCTGGATCCCCACATACAGAACATAGATTATGAGGCGTATGCTCAGATAATGGTTGATTACAATTTTGGCACATCCTATGTTTAGTTTTTCTCTTTTTTTTTACCACTTTCCTGACAAGGTGAGAGCATAAGACAAGGGCATAACACTAATATGTATCATGCAACAATATGAAGACACCATGCTTAGCAGGGACTTGCCCTTAAGTCTTGCCATATTTGGACTAAAAAGTACTTCCAGTCAACAGCAGTTGCCCATATCAACACTGCTTACAGTAGATCAGCTGTATACTTACATTGGCCATCTGAAGGTCCAGCTTGTTCAGGCAGGTGGTACATGCACCATGCTGAACACTGGAAACTTATATCACATCCTGCGGGGTTTCCAAACCTCGCGCATACTCAGTAGGTCCTCTTACCTTTTCCAAGATGGCGTGGACAAGAAGAGAGCTGCTCCTTTGTTACACGCCAGCGGTGACCAGTATGCGGTGAAAACCTCAATCTTCCTCCCGCCAAGCGACTGTAAACAGGCTTACTGCGGGGATCTCTGCCAGTATAATCTATTATCTGGCTGGACTTTGTATGTAGCGCAATAGAAGCGCAATATGGTTTATCCTGACCCAAAAGCGACTACCAAGGCAGGCTTCCAGGGCATTTTGCCGGCATCATCCCATAACAGGGTTCTTCAGAGCGTTCTCCAGCTGGACTATGCTTCAGTTAAAGGGAACACCACAGAATAAATAAAATAAATAAATTAAGTCCTAATTGTTTAATTGGTGATTATTGCTTGTTAACCTGTGTCTTCTAATTGTACCTAGGGGAATAATATCCCAGTGGTGAAAAAATATACCCAATGGTGTACTGTCAACGAATGAACAGGAAAGTAGTTATATTCTTGTACATAGGAGCAGTATTATAGTAGTTATATTCTTGTACATAGGGGCAGTATTATAGTAGTTATATTCTTGTACATAGGAGGTAGTATTATAGTAGTTATATTCTTGTACATAGGGGGCAGTATTATCGTAGTTATATTCTTGTACATAGGAGGTAGTATTATAGTAGTTATATTCTTGTACATAGGAGCAGTATTATAGTAGTTATATTCTTGTACATAGGAGCAGTATTATAGTAGTTATGTTCTTGTACATAGGAGCAGTATTATAGTAGTTACAGTGCTGGCCAAAAGTATTGGCACCCCTGCAATTCTGTCAGATAATACTCAATTTCTTCCAGAAAATGATTGCAATCACAAATGCTTTGGTAATAATATCTTAATTTAATTTGTCTTCAATGGAAAACCACAAAAAGAATTGTCAAAAAGCCAAATTGGATATAATTCCACACCAAACATAAAAAAGGGGGTGGACAAAAGTATTGGCACCCTTTGAAAAATCATGTGATGCTTCTCTAATTTGTGTAATTAACAGCACCTGTTACTTACCTGTGGCACATAACAGGTGGTGGCAATAACTAAATCACACTTGCAGCCAGTTGAAATGGATTAAAGTTGACTCAACCTCTGTCCTGTGTCCTTGTGTGTACCACATTGAGCATGGAGAAAAGAAAGAAGACCAAAGAACTGTCTGAGGACTTGAGAAGCAAAATTGTGAGGAAGCATGAGCAATCTCAAGGCTACAAGTCCATCTCCAAAGACCTGAATGTTCCTGTGTCTACCGTGCGCAGTGTCATCAAGAAGTTTAAAGCCCATGGCACTGTGGCTAACCTCCCTAGATGTGGACGGAAAAGAAAAATTGACGAGAGATTTCAACGAAAGATTGTGCGGATGGTGGCTAAAGAACCTCGACTAACATCCAAACAAGTTCTAGCTGCCCTGCAGTGCGAGGGTACAACAGTGTCAACCCGTACTATCCGTTGGCGTCTGAATGAAAAGGGACTCTATGTAGGATACCCAGGAAGACCCCACTTCTGACCCAGAGACATAAAAAAGCCAGGCTGGAGTTTGCCAAAACTTACCTGAGAAAGCCAAAAACTTTTTGGAAGAATGTTCTCTGGTCAGATGAGTCAAAAGTAGAGCTTTTTGGGAAAAGGCATCAACATAGAGTTTACAGGAAAAAAAAAAGAGGCCTTCAAAGAAAAGAACACGGTCCCTACAGTCAAACATGGCGGAGGTTCCCTGATGTTTTGGGGTTGCTTTGCTGCCTCTGGCACTGGACTGCTTGACCGTGTGCATGGCATTATGAACTCTGAAGACTACCAACAAATTTTGCAGCATAATGTAGGGCCCAGTGTGAGAAAGCTGGGTCTCCCTCAGAGGTCATGGGTCTTCCAGCAGGACAATGACCCAAAACACACTTCAAAAAGCACTAGAAAATGGTTTGAGAGAAAGCACTGGAGACTTCTAAAGTGGCCAGCAATGAGTCCAGACCTGAATCCCATAGAACACCTGTGGAGAGATCTCAAAATGGCAGTTTGGAGAAGGCACCCTTCAAATCTCAGGGACCTGGAGAAATTTGCCAAAGAAGAATGGTCTAAAATTCCAGCAGAGCATTGTAAGAAACTCATTGATGGTTACCGGAAGCGGTTGTTCGCAGTTATTTTGTCTAAAGGTTGTGCTACCAAGTATTAGGCTGAGGGTGCCAATACTTTTGTCCGGCCCATTTTTGGAGTTTTGTGTAAAATGGTCAATGATTTGACTTTTTTTTTCATTCTCTTTTGTGTTTTTTCATTGCAAGCAAAATAAATGAAGATATTATTACCAAAGCATTTGTGATTGCAATCATTTTCTGGAAGAAATTGAGTATTATCTGACAGAATTGCAGGGGTGCCAATACTTTTGGCCAGCACTGTATATTCTTGTACATAGGAGGTAGTATTATAGTAGTTATATTCTTGTACATAGGAGCAGTATTATAGTAGTTATATTCTTGTACATAGGAGCAGTATTATAGTAGTTATATTCTTGTACATAGGAGCAGTATTATAGTAGTTATATTCTTGTACATAGGAGCAGTATTATAGTAGTTATATTCTGGTACATAGGAGCAGTATTATAGTAGTTATATTTTTGTACATAGGAGCAGTATTATAGTAGTTATATTTTTGTACATAGAGGGCAGTATTATAGTAGTTATTTCCTGGTCGTCCTCGGCAGCACAATACACACATGGGTTATGGTTCCCTAGGTATAACCACATAGAGACAGGTTAATTAAGCAGTTAAAACAAACAAACAATTAACCAATCAGACCCCAGCTATAAATAGGACACATAGAGTAGGACACAGTGTATTTTTCTTTTCTCTCATAGGTAACAGACATGGAGATAGGATCTCCCGAAGAAATTGGTGTATCACTACCATGCAGGCAGATGGGATGGCTTTTCCGCACTGTATACAGGGGTGATGCCTGTCCCTCAGTGGCGAGGGTGTACCATGATGGCGGCGCCCAAACAACAATCCTGGTGCAGGAGCTCAAATTTCGGGGTTCTCTGTCTTCCCTTATGCCTGCAGGACATATATTAAGGCAAGTTGCTGAAAGTAGTGTTGCTCACACTTTTACATATTATGGTGCCAGTCTGTGTTTGCTTTGCACACAGTACTTGTGGTTCTCCAGGAAGTGATGTTTTCCCTTCAGCAGAGGCTGAGTAAGGGCAGAAGTGACATCATCATGTGGACCAATGCCCCCTGCAGCTCATAATGCTGGCGGCTGCCTTGGCTATGGCGCACTCAGCCGATTACTCTGCCCTCTACTTGCTACTGTAAGTATGGCACATGCCTGCAGCCATTACCATCTATGTATCTGCCAGAAGAGTTTGGAGGTTTGTCCTGTGTCTCTGTAGCCTCTGTTTATCATGCTATATTGTTTTGCCTCATGTTACTTTGCATGTATATACCTAATGCTTTATGCTTGCTGTGCAGCCACTAAGCATGTGTTTCTTGTGTCTTAGATGTCATCTTCTCAAGAAAGTTCCCATAAAGCAAGACAGTCTGTAATAAGTGTGAACAGCCATTGCCTGATGACCTAATCTCTGACACATGTGAGGCCTGTTGTTATACCTGTGGATCTCCTCTTAAAATGGTTAAACAGCAAATGTCAGAGGCAGTGCAGGGGTTAAATCTGCATGAGGAACTACAAGACCCAGAGAGTCCTCCCCTACTGATGAGATTATACAGGAGTCAGCTGCACCTTCAGACTCTGAAGTAGATTCCTCCTCTGTGGCCTCTAATTCAGATGATTCTGAAGAAAATTAATTTTATGTCTAAGACAGCCTTAATAATTTACTTAAAAGTGTTAAAGACACGGTGGAGTTTCTCAAAGATGTGCAGTAGTATAATGTTGTACCGTGTTACATGTGCAGTATAAGCCTAAAAGGAAAAGGTGGTTTTATTTTCTGGCTTCTAAATACAAGTCATTCCCAAGTCACCCAGTGGTGGAGGAATGGATGAGGAGAGACTGGGATGAACCAGATAAGAAAGCCGACCCAGGGTCAAGAATCTAAACTATTTACAGTCTAGATTCTGTGGCAAAAGGCTGGGACTGTAGTCCCCAAGGTGGATTTACCAGTGGCCAGATTATCCAAAAAGGCTGTATTCCCATCTGAAGTCTCAGCGCTCCTGAGAGAGCCAGTGGACCGCAAAGCTGATTTTCTTAATAAAAAAATCCTATACTTCTGCAGTGGGGTCCTGTAAAGCAACATTAACCTCTGTCCCAGTGGTCAGGGCTCTCAAAATCTGGCTCAGCCACCTAAGGGTGGGTTCACACCTGCGCTTCAGTCCGTCCGTTGCCAATCCGAGAGAAAATCTCGGCGAACGGGATTGGCATCGGATACAGACGGGTCAGCGACGTGTTGGTTAAAAACCCATTCATTTGAATTGGTTTTTAAAGCAATGCGAGGGTGTCCGATTGTACCCTCTGCAAAGCCGTTTTTTTTTCCTCGGAAACAAAGTCGGACATGCAGGACTGTCTGTATCCGATGCCAATCCCGTTCGCCGAGATTTTCTCTCGGATTGGCAACGGACGGACTGAAGCGCAGGTGTGAACCCACCCTAACTAGGGATCTAGAAGAAGATGCTTCTAGAGAAGAAATATTACATTCTCTTCCCCTCTTGAAAACTGCTGCAGAATTTTTATGTGACTCACAATTAGATGTCATAAAATTTTCTTCCAGGTCTCTGGCCCTCTCAAATGCAGCCAGAAGAGCTTTGGGGCTCAAGTTGTGGTCAGGTGATAATCTGTCCAATAACAACTTTTGCAATTTACCATTCCAGCCAGAGTCCTTAATTGGTCCTCAACTCTAAGATTCTGGAATCCTTGAGTGGAGGCAAAGGCAAAAAATTTCCAGAAACATAAAAGGAGTTCCTTTGGCTCTTTTGTTCAGAGTTAAAAAAAAAGGTCACCTAAGTTCAGGAAACCATCTATTGGATTTTCTGATAGAGAATCTTCAGAATCAGAAGTCAAAATAAATCTTCCTTCAAAAAGAAGTCCACGAATCCCAAGACTTATGACGCCAGGCCCATGACTGTAGGCGCAAGATTAAAAAGTTTTGCTTCTCTGGTATCACAGACCTCTTTAGACGCATGGGTCACATCAACTATCAAAAACGGATACTCCCTCAAATTCTGGAAGATTCCCCCTCAATCATTTTGTGCTGAACTCACAGAAAAATCCAGTGATTCATCAGTTAATATCAGAGTTCTGGAGCAAAGCGGCCTTAGAAGAGGTTCCATCTGCAGAAAGAGGGCAAGGTGTCTATTCGAGAGTGTTCCTTGTGCCCAAGCCAGGGGGCAAGCAGAGGCTGGTGATAGATCTCACCTTCCTAAACCAGTTTTTGGAGAAAAAACACTGAAAATGGAGACCATACGCTCAGTAATAATCTTAGAGAGGAACGACTATATGGCGATAATCGATCTCACCAAGGCCTATCTACATCTGCCAATCCTTTACAGTCAAAGGAAGTTCCTTCAAATAGCTATCAAGGGGCCTCAGAGAAGTCATAATTTCCAAGTCACTTGCCTCCCTTTTAGGATCTTGTCAGCCCCTCAAGTTTTTACCCAAATTGTGGTGGTTTTGACAGCAGCCTTAAGGGTGAGAGGGATCAATGTGGTCCCATATCTGGATGACTGGTGGGTGAGAGCCTCCACGAATCAACTCCATCATCGCCTGTGTATCACTCTGAATCTTCCGCAAAATCAATTGGAAAAAAATCCCAGTCGTTGCCATATCGGAACCTAAAGTTTCTAGGGTTCAGGATGGTTTTAAAGTCGTGCTTTGAGAGATTATCTCCAGGGAGGATAAGAGTAACTCAGAGAGATCTCTCACCTAGCTTCTCATCCCAAAGTCTCCTTCAGAAGAGCTATGCAAGTATTGGGCCTCATGATGTTGTCCATAGAGGCTGTACCGTGGACAAAAGCACACCTAAGGTCCCTGCAGTTTGACATACTCAGATCTTGGGACAGATGGCCAAAATCCCTAGATGCGACCTTCAAGATCTCCGCTGCCACAATCTTGGACCAAAAGTTGTGGATTATACCTCTGACTCGTTGGCAGGGATGACTCCTGGCTCCCCAGCCCCAGAGAGTCCTCACCACAGATGCATCCTCCTGGGGTTGGAGTGTACATTAGAACTCAAATGGGTTCGGAGAAGCTGGGGTCCATCAGACCAGGACCGGTCCTCCAATCTATAGGCGTTGGAAAGTCAGGTTTCCCTCAAATAATTTTCACTCCCACCTACTTGGTTGGGAAGTCTTGGTCAAGTCAGACAATCTTGCGACAGTCTTCTATCTGAACAAACAGGGAGGCACCAAAAGCGATGTAATGGCAAAGGAGTGCAAGTTAATTTGGATCTGGCCGGAACAACACACTTTGGGGTTGTCAGCAGTACATATCAAGGAGGCTCTGAATCACACAGCAGATCTGTTGAACCACAACAGTCTTTATCCAGCAGAATAGAAACTCAACGCCGAAATATTCTACAGGATAAAAGCAAGACTATTAATCAAATATATAGAATAGAATAGAATAGAATAGAATATTATTATATTTAATATATATCAAATTCTTTGCCTGTATTTTTTTTTCCCTATCCACAATGGGAGGAACAAGCAAAATGGAATACTCTAGATGTCAAAAGAGCTGTACTTGTTATATCCAAAGAACATCATCGTTCCCATTGGCAGAAAATCTGTTTCTTCAGTTATTGGGTCCCAAAAAAAAACCCAGCAGAGTGACATTGGCCAGATGGAATAGATCAACCGTGGAAAGATGTTATCAACTGTCGGGCCAACAATCCCCTGTTCAGATCAGGGCTCACTCAACCCGTGCCACGGCTACTTCTTGGGCAGAAGCAGGCCACATTCCTCTTGTAGAGCAGCAACGGGGTCTTCCATCTCAACTTTCATCAAGCATTATAGGATTGATGCATTGGCAGCAGAAGAGGCATTGTTTGGCAAAAAAGTGCTGAAGTTGGCATCTTCTAACCCTCCCAATTAAAGTACTGCTTCACAGGTCCCATGTGTATTGTGCTGCCGAGGACGACCAGGAAAATGAAAATTTAACTCACCGAAATTTTTATTTCCTGTAGTCCAAGGCAGCACAAGTATCCCACCCTTTAATAAATTTTTATACTATTGCTTGCATCAGAATACACTGTGTCCTACTCTGTGTCCTATTTATGCCTGGGGTCTGATTGGTTAATTGTTTAATTGATTACTGCTTAATTAACCTGTCTCTATGTGGTTATACCTAGGGAACCATAACCCATGTGTATTGTGCTGCCTCGGACTACAGGAAATCAAAATTTCGGTGAGTTAAATTTTCATTATTCTTGTACATAGGAGCAGTATTATAGTAGTTATATTCTTGTACATAGGAGGTAGTATTATTAGTAGTTATATTCTTGTACATAGGAGGTAGTATTATAGTAATTATATTCTTGTACATAGAAGCAGTATTATAGTAGTTATATTCTTGTACATAGGGGGCAGTATTATAGTAGTTATATTCTTGTACATAGGAGGCAGTATTATTTATATTCTTTTATTTAGACAATTAATATCATAGTAATTCCATTTCTGATATCCGTGTCATGGTGTGTGGTTAGTTTTTGTGTAGTGTTGCGATATATTTCAACATACAAGAATAGACAGTGAGTAAACTCGGGTGCAGTAGTCCCAGGAATTGCATTATAAGTCATGTTATAAAACTGTCTTGTACAGTCTCACTATAGTAAATATGCCTGGTGCAGGTTTGCTAATTTCGTAAGAATCAGATGTTCTATCACTTCCTTTATTTAGGACACCAGACATATGAGACACTGGACACTGTGGTTGCTTTCAGAGTGTACTCAGTAGAGAAATCTTAAACATTTAAGGCTCACTGGCAGTTCTTGCTCAAGAAGTTTCCTTTTAGTATTGGTCAATGGATTTCATCAACATAATGTACTTTACTATATAGGAAAATCTGATGAATAATGGCGATATATAGCACAAGTGTCATAGGGATTGACTGTGGGCTCAAGGAGGCAGACAGCAGAGGGGGCATTAGCATATATCTTCTTGCCATAATGTGTCACCAAGGTCACTACATTTATAGGTGATCGAGAGGAGAAAATTTGGGATGAAGCAGCACAATGATGGAGAACTACTGTGGGCAGTGCGGTCAGTCCGGCATCTGTATGGCTCTTCCTGAACAATTTATTGACAACCTGCTTAGTGTAAGGGTTAATACTGCATATCCTGGTGGCATGAGATGCTTAAAGGGATTGGATCAAACCATGTAGAAGGTGAGTGAGGTGCAAAATAAAAAAAGGAAAGCATACTTACCTGTCCCTGGAGCTCCGTTGTCCAGCGTTGGTGTCCATTTGGTCTGTCAGCAACTCGTTGCTGGAACTCCTGCGCCCCAAGTGACCACTATCACCAATCAGTGGCCTTAGTCGTCACTGGAGAGGGAATTGTGATGTCATTCACATATGTCACCACCTTCTTACCAGCAACCACTGAGGTCACAGTGGTTACGTGGGGCAAAGGACTTCCAGCATCCAGGCCAGTGCAAAACCAAATGGACACTGGTAGCAGACAATGGAGCACCAATGACAGGTGAGTAGGCTTTTTTATTTTACACCTCCACACGGACTTGTCCAATTCCTGGACAACCCTAATAATAATAATAATATGGGGTCTTCAAGATTATTACATGGTACTCTAGGGAAGTTCTAGAAGGGATGAAAGAGCAGTAATAATATTGTAGGTACGGTATTTAAAGGGATTTAGTTAGCACTGCAGCTGCTGGTCTGGAGTAGTTAATGAAGTGGTTAACGTCACATCATATAAGGATTTTCCACAATGGTCAGTATAGAATGGGATACAGCTACTAGTGGGGTACCAAAGGGGCCAGTGTTGAATAAGATACAGTTCTTGGTTGGATACCACAAGGGTCAGTATTGTAAGGGATACAGTTACTAGTAGGGTACCACAGGGGTCAGTACTGAATGGGATACAGTTACTAGTAGGGTATCACAAGGGTCAGTTTTGAAGGGGATACAGTTACTAGTGGGGTCCCACAGGGGTCAGTATTGAAGGGGATACAGTTACTAGTGGGGTCCCACAGGGGTCAGTATTGAAGGGGATACAGTTACTAGTGGGGTCCCACAGGGGTCAGTATTGAAGGGGATACAGTTACTAGTAGGGTATCACAAGGGTCAGTATTGAAGGGGATACAGTTACTAGTGGGGTCCAACAGGGGTCAGTATTGAAGGGGATACAGTTACTAGTGGGGTCCCACAGGGGTCAGTATTGAAGGGGATACAGTTACTAGTAGGGTATCACAAGGGTCAGTATTGAAGGGGATACAGTTACTAGTGGGGTCCAACAGGGGTCAGTATTGAAGGGGATACAGTTACTAGTGGGGTCCCACAGGGGTCAGTATTGAAGGGGATACAGTTACTAGTGGGGTATCACAGGGGTCAGTATTGAAGGGGATACAGTTACTAGTGGGGTCCCACAGGGGTCAGTATTGAAGGGGATACAGTTACTAGTGGGATACTATAGGAATCAGTAATGAAAGGGATGCAGTTTCTCGTGAGGGACCACAGGGGTTTGTATTGAATTGGATACAGTTACTAGTGGGATACCACAGGGGTCAGTACTGAATGGGATAATGTTACTAGTAGGGCCTCACATGGGTCAGTATTTTAGGGGATATAGTTACTAGTGAGATACCACAAGGGTTAGTATTGAATAGGATACAGTTGCTAGAAGGGTATCACAGGGGTGAGTATTGAGGAGGAAACAGTTTGTAGTGGGATACCACAGGGGTCAGTGTTGATTGGGATACAGTTACTAGTGGAGTTCCACAAGGGTTAGTACTGAATGGAATACAGTCACTAGTAGGGTACCACAGGGGTCAGTGTTGAATGGGATATATTTACCAGTGGGGTACCGCAGGGGTCTGTATTGAGTGGGATACAGTTACTAATGGGGTACCACAGGGGTCTGTATTGAATGGGGTATAGTTACAAGTGGGATACCACAAGGGTTAGGATTGAATGGGATACAGTTACTAGTGGGGTATCACAGGGGTCAGTATTGAGGAGGATACAGTTACTAGTGGGATTCCACAAGGGTCATATTGAATGGGATAATGTTACTAGTGGGGTCCCACATGGGTCAGTATTTTAGGGGATACAGTTACTAGTGGGTAAAACAGCAGTCAGTATTATGGAGGATACAGTTACTGGTGGGATGCCACAAGGGTCAGTATTATAAGGGATACAGTTACTAGTGGGGTACTACAGGGGTCAGTACTGAATGGGATACAGTTACTAGAGGGGTATCACAGGGGTCTGTATTGAATGGGATACAGTTACTAGTAGGGTATCACAAGGGTCAGTATTGTAGGGGATACAGTTACTAGTGGGGTACTACAGGGGTCAGTACTGAATGGCATACAGTTACTAGTGGAGTTCCACAGGGGCTAGTACTGAATGGGATACAGTTACTAGTGGGGTATCACAGGGGTCTGTATTGAATGGGATACAGATACTAGTGGGGTTCCACAGGAGGTCAGTATTTATTGGGATACAAAATAGTACCATTTAGTGAACACATAACAGAACCACACACTGCTTACATAATAGTACCATATAGTGAACACATAATAGAACTATACACTGCCTACATAATAGTATCACACAGTGCTTACATAATACCTTATAGTGAACACATAATAGAACCATACACTGCCTACACAAGTTTCTTTATGCTATAGAAATGGCCGTTTCATCTCCTACATCCAATCACATGAGTTGTCACAGGGTCATGTGATACTAAGAGCAGTTACCGGCCTATCATGATGGATTACAGCAAACTGTTCTTAGATCTTAGATATATATAGATAGATTCTTCACTGGAGGGAACTTCACTATTTCCAGTTTCTGTTTCATAGTACAACTGACTACAACTTCATAGAGAAAGCTATGTAATAAAATATACCACACCCCCGATACTTATGTACTTTGTTTTATCTATCACCTATATATTTCATATGTTCTATCTATCTATCTGTTTACCTCATATCTATCCATCCCTAACATTGCTTAGCATGTGCTCCACTGGAATCAGCTGTACCACAGTTATATGGGTCGGCCTCATAATAATTTTGGCACATTGTGGAAGGAGTGTGCACAAGAAAATGAAACCTATTCCAGCAAGTAGCTGGGGTAAATTTCAGGATTTACAGAAAACTGGTGTAAATAATCTTGAATATGTTAGACTCTCAAGGCTCCGCCCCTCACCAGCCAACCCCGCCCATGCTCCACCTATTAGTTCAGAAAGCAGCCTGAACAGAAGAAAGTGGTTGTGAAAAGTGAAAACCTGCAGTGCTTAGAAAACAGTGACTTCCTCCTCATAGATTTAATTTAATACCATCCTGCCATACAATATATAAATAATTACTGCTGCCATACAGTAAATACATACTGCAATTCAGCATATAATACTGCTATACAGTATATAAATAATACTGCCATACAGCAAATATTGCCATGCAGTATATAAATAATACTGCTATACAGTATATAAATAATACTGGCATACAGCAAATAAATATTGCCATGCAGTGCATAAATAATACTACCATACAGTATATAAATAATTACTGCCATACAGTAAATAAATACTGCCATGCAGTATATAAATAATACTGCTATACAGTATATAATTAATTATTACTGCCATACAGTAAATATATACTGCCATGCAGTAAATAATACTACCATACAGCCAGAAAATAATTATTTATTTTTGCTTCTTTATATAGCGGCAAGCATATTCCGCAGTGCTTTACAGACATTGTCAACCACTGTCCCATATAGGGCTCACAATCTACATATTTCCAATCAGTCCATAAATACTACAATACAGTACAGAAATAAAACTGGCAAAGTGCATAAACAATACTACCATACTATATAGAAATAATACTGCTATACAGTATATAAATAATATTGCCATGCAGTACATAAATATAACCATATAGTATATAATACTGCCATACGGTAGATAATATTGCCTTACAGTAGATAAAACTACTATACAGTATATAAATATTGCCATATAAATATTCCTGCCTTACAGTATGTAAATACTGCATACAGTTTCTAAATTATACTGCCCTACAGTATATATAGATATTATGCTCATACAGTTTCTAAATAATACTGCCATACATTATATAAATAATACTACCATGCAGTATATAATTTCTGCCGTACCGTATATAACGATTACTGTTTAATATTATTAAACAGTAAAAGTTATATACAAAGGTTATACATAACTACCAAACAGTATATAAATACTGGCATACGGTATATAAATAATACTGACACACTGTGCACAATATCAGAACTGTGGTCTGAATGGTGGGAAAAACTTCCTCATCTGTCAGGTGCTACAAACAGCAGATACTAATGAGACATAAGTTATAAGAAACCCTCCACCCCCGGCCTGCAGACTACAAGAATCCTGTATGTGGTTTCATAGGGAAGTAACAAAATCGGCAGAATCCATAACAATGAAACTGGCCCCTGTCGCGCTGAACTCCCCTTTAATCTCGCTGGAAGAAGAGCGAGAGGAGTCAGATGTGTATTACACAATGGAGAATATAACTGCCATATGTGTTATATACTGTATGTAGCTACCTTATGTGCTATATACTATATCTAGCTTCCATATGTGCTATATATATATATATATATATATAGCTGCTATATATAACACTGTGGTATCAGGAACGGCTGCTGCACCAAGCTCAGTAACATATGCTCAGTATGCATGTTGGAAATGGCCCTCAAATATGTAGCCGTATCCTGTACATCCTATACATACCTATACAGTTATACATCTGCCATTAACCCCCATTGTGGAAAAAGCAAGTACTGTGCAGTCTATGATTTCTCCTGTATTGAAATGTGGTTGACAATGTCTTTCCATACATTCACCGGTCCTAAGACACTTCGTTGGTTATTGACATCTGTGGCAGCATTACACGTAGAGTGCAGGAGAGCGACACCTTGTATACAGCATCACAAAATGACCAAGTGCTCCATCCTTTAATTTTTTTTTTTGGATGCTCTTTCTATATTTTATATATATTTACTATATAATATATATTTTTTTATTTCATTTACGTTTCTCTTTTTTATTTTTAACATTTCTTTCTGAATTATTGAACAATTCATATTTTTGTAATTTTTAAACCGTTTTAAGGTTGAGGCCCCACGTTGCGGAAACGCAGCTTTTTTTTTGTTGCAGATTTTGCTGCAATTTTTTTGAGCCAAAGTGGCTACAAAAGGAATGGGAAATATATAGGAAGCTCTTATACTTCTACCTTCTGCTGCATCCACTACTGGCTTTGGCTCAATAAACCGCAGCAAAATCTGCAACGTAGGGGCTTCAGCCTCAAGGAGTTGTTCAGGAATTGGAGCAACCCATGTAGCAGGTGGGAGGTGTAAAATACTGTATGGTGGGGACCAGTGAAGGGGACACTGTATGGAGGGGAATAGTGAAGGTGCCACCATATAGGCCATACAGTGGCCCCTTCACTGGTACCCCTTATAGCAGTATTAGATGATTACTTACCAGTCAGCTCCCCGGTCCTGCTCCTTCTTGCTCCAGACGCACTGTTGTGACGTCATGTGCGCCTGGAGCAGGAAGGAGCAGGAGGGGCCGTAGAGCAGACAGGTTAGTACTGATACTCAGCTTGACTTTGGCCTTCAAGTTTGGGAGTAGTTGAGTAAGAAACCTATGGCCTATGGCTTCCTGCTCTACCAGTAGCAGTACCAGGTCGGGATACCACTTCTCCCCGATTCTGTCATTTGGTTATATTTTTCTTATCAATCAGTTTTATTGAGTTTTATAGACAATATAACACATAGAAAGGTATTTGCTTATAATCAATTAGAGTGGGTGTGGCTTACAATAAACACAGAATGATCAATGGAATAACATGTAGAGGAACTTTCCTCTACTACCTAAAAGATAAAGAGTCCTTGACCAATTAAAGGAGTTAACGCTAATGTATAGCAACGTATGATAACATTGACAATAATCAAAGTAATATTAAGGTGATACTACAGGGGTATATGGAAGGGCGGAGAAGAGAAGGTCAGTTCTACAATGGATGGTTTTGAATATATAATGTCCATGGAAACCAGTTCTTTTGAAACTTGTTGTCTCCAAAGACTCCATGCGAGAGGATTTTCTCGTATTGGTAGGTCTGCTCCATCATATTCACCAAGTCCCTTCTTGACGGAATGGTAGGTGATTTCCAGTGGCGTAGAAGAGCCAGTGATATTTGGTTATATTTTTAACAACCGGATCGCAGAACTGGGGAGAACTGCATTTACTTACCGATCTCCACTCTTGCTCACGGCCTCCTCTTCCCTCTTCAGCCTTCAATGGGCCCTGTGCACCACACATCATGTCGTAATGACTTAATGTACGGCACATGGGGCCCCCTGGAGGCTGGAGAGGGAGACAGCAGTGAGCAGTAGCGGGGATAGGTAAGTTAATAAGGGCCGTTATTGGACCTCCACTGCCTATTACAAAAGCAGTGGGGCTCCGGTAGGGCCTCCAGAAGGAATAGGGCCCACCGGAGGGTTAATCAGTACCCCGATGGACCAGTCCGAGCTTGTCTACTATTAGAGATGGGTGAACCTCTTCATCACAACCTGGGTTTGACCCGAATATTCTGAATTGTTTGGTTTTTAATTAAACCAAATAATTGGGAATTCCTTTTGAATGAATAAACATTTATACTCACCTGTTTGGGGCCTCCTCACAGCATCCGGTGCTCCCTGGTGATGTCATGCTCTGGGGTCACCACTGAGGCCTGTGATTAGGGCACAGCGGTCACATGGGCATGCCAAGTGTCATGACACCCAACGTATAATAATGTCACATACCGTTCTATCTGAATTTGTTCGACCTGAAACCAATCAGGGGTCTGAGCCCGAACCTGAAACGAAATCTGAGAGGTTGGCCCACGTCTATCTACTATTCATTCCATGTGTTATATATTTTTGTGTTTTATTTCTTACATCCTATTTTATTCCTTTCAGTATTTTCTTTTATATGTCAAATTATCATTTTATACTTTTGGATAATATTTTATGTTTTAACATTATCTGATTCTATTTCTATGAGAACGATAATAAATTATGGAAATAAATCATTGAGTTCATTATTTTATATGAATATTTGGAATTTTTTAACATTATTTTTAAATTCACAAAAAAAAAAATGTTCCCATGAAACTAAAAAAAAGGATTCATTCTGTGGTTGTCCCATAGATACTGCTGATGGTGCTCACATTCTGTGCAGATATTTCCGTTCAATTTCACAATGTATAGAGGTCGCAGTCTGACTAATTATATTTCAGGAGAAGATGGTGGTCATGACCATTACACATCTTTTTTTTTAATAGAGAGGAGCCATTTTTGTGCTTAATGGCAGGAGGGCCATTCTGGTGTTAGGATCTTCTCTTGTCTGCTCCAACAGAAATCTTCAGAGCGCAAGCATGTAACGTGGAAGCCGTGGAACCACTGTGCTACTAAACTGGTTTGGCTTTAGGCTGCTCCTGTATTTTGATCCCTTGCAGAGGACCACCATGTTGCTACCTTTAGGAGTAGTCTTGGTGTTAGTGACATCTGATCCAGATGGGTCAAGAGACATGGTTGCTGAGGAGATAGATACAGACATGGTCAAAGGACAATCCTAGCAGTTTGTGCAATACAGTATATCAGGCAGTAGGTCAGGGCAGACGGCACAGGGTCAGTACTGTAATGAGGCTGAGGTCAGGGCAGGCGGCAAAGGGTCAGTGCCATAATGAGGCTGAGGTCAGGGCATGTAGCACAGGGTCAGTACTGTAATGAAGCTGAGGTCAGAGCAGGCAGCACAGGGTCCGTACTGTAATGAGGCTGAGGTGAGGGTAGGCAGCACAGGGTCAGTACTGTAATGAGGCTGAGGTGAGGGCAGGCAGCACAGGGTCAGTACTGTAATGAGGCTGAGGTGAGGGCAGGCAGCACAGGGTCAGTACTGTAATGAGGCTGAGGTGAGGGCAGGTGGGACAGGGTCAGTACTATAATGAGGCTGAGGTGAGGGCAGGTGGGACAGGGTCAGTACTATAATGAGGCTGAGGTGAGGGCAGGCAGCACAGGGTCAGTACTGTAATGAGGCTGAGGTCAGGGCAGTCGGCAAAGGGTCAGTACTGTAATGAGGCTGAGGTCAGGTGGTACAGGTAGAGAGTCACATAATAGGTCAAACACAGAGGTCAGAGAATGCAGTACACAGATACACCGTCACTGGAACTACCATGCTAGGAACATTTTTGCTCCGACACCATCCCATAGGTGAAGGTGCATTAAATACCTGGGCAAAGACTTGCCATGTGTGCTGGCCCATTAAGAGCTGAACAGAACATACGCACCCTACAGGAAGGGTAGAGATGACCATCGGCATTACAAAGTGGATCCAGTGCAGCTTATCTACTCTGATGGATTTCTGGAGCTATAATACACTAATACTAGACTGTACTGATATACGACATTTTTATTAGGGTTGGTGTTGCCTCTTCTTATACATCGGTGGAATCCTGTATGTTGGCGGGAATTTCAAGAAACCAGCGACTCCTACACTTTCCCCTGTAAAAGTCACTTAAATGTGTAGAGGTCTGCAACACTGTGGTTACCTTTTTCTGTGCCCTGGTAGGGGTAATGGGGGGTCCCCACATAGGGGAAGGCCGCTGCACTGCCGGACTCTGGGGGACCACAGGTCTCTGGGTACTGATTTTAGTAGGTACCATGGATAGCTTAACCTTCAACTCTGGGTCCCAGTCGTGGCCCCATCCTACGCTCCACTGCGGGTTCTGTGACAGGAAGCCTGGATGATGGGGGCAGTTGTTAGGGACACGTTTAATGTCTGCTTCCACCTTGCTATGATATTGAGTAGCTCGTGTCAGTCTATAGATGGTTGTTTGTGTGTGTTTATAGTCGGTGTACTGTACACATTGCCTACTATTATCCAGGGCGGCTTTTGTGCAGTTGTGGGTCAGGACTGTCAGTGTATCATCTGTAAACACAGGGATATGTCACAAGTGCGCGTACAATGCACAATCCAGATACGTCAGTCTGTACACAACTCTCCGAGAAGAGCGAATCTACTTATAATAGACAACCAGCACCATATAGAATAGCACTGGAGGACTGGTATATACTGCCTGTAATATACAGCCACACTGTATACAGAACATCACTGGAGAACTATTATATACTGCCTGCCTGCAATATACAGCCACGGATCCTGCACCCCTGAGCTATGGGGCGAGCCATGAGGCTGTGGGTGCTGGGCTCAGCCCTAGTGGAAACTCTGTTATTTTCAGGATGTCTCCTTGGCTGGAATTCCCTCAGTCCCATCTTGATGGATGTGGGTGTGCTGTCTCAGGACTGTCACTCAGGTCTGTATCATTATCTCCTTGCTCTTGTGATGGGGTCTTCTTCTGCTCCCACATAAAATGTCCTCTTTGTTACTGTTTTCCCCAGATCTAGAGATGTCGGACGTGTGGAGTAATATTAGTACTGCTGGGGATCAACAACACACTCAGGGTGTAGGTACGTGATGGGGAATAAAACATGTTATACACATCTATATCTGATACGTCTATAGTTACATTATATAATGGCTGCGATATACCGCCAGCAATCCTACAACATATAGTATATCTGACTACCCCATAGTTATATAATAGCTATGATATACCGCTAGGGTGAGATATAGAGCAGGTTATATATACATCTATACCTGACACCCCATAGTTATATTATATTAATATTACTATTACCTTTCTTAGCTGTCTGACCGTCCCTCTTCAATTTTTTTATTTTTTTTTTTTTGCCATCTTTAGAAGCGCGTCTGATCTCCATTTCGGCTTCTACATTGAATATTTGTGATGCCGAATAAGAAAGTGTGTTTACACTGTGTGCAGAATTATTAGGCAAGTTGTATTTGAGATGATTATTTTTAGTATTGAACAACAACTATGTTCTCAATCAACCCAAAAGACTCATAAATATCAAAGCTTAATATTTTTGGAAGTTGGAGTGGGGTTTTTTTTTTTAGATTTGGCTATCTTAGGAGGATATCTGTTTGTGCAGGTAACTATTGCTGTGCAGAATTATTAGGCAACTTAATAAAAACCAAATATATATACCCATCTCACTTGTTTATTTTCACCAGGTAAACCAATATAACAGAAAATTTAGAAATAAACATTTCTGACATTCAAAAACAAAACCAAAAACAAATCAGTGACCGATATAGCCACCTTTCTTTACGATGACACTCAAAAGCCTTCCATCCATAGATTCTGCCAGTTGCTTGATCTGTTTACGATCACCATTGCGTGCCGCAGCCACCACGGCCTCACAGACACTGCTCAGAGAGGTGTACTGTTTTCCCTCCCTGTAGATCTCACATTTTATGAGGGACCACAGGTTCTCTATGGGGTTCAGATCAGGTGAAAAGGGAGCCATGTCATTATTTTTTTCTTCTTTTAGACCTTTACTGGAGTATTTGGATGCATGTGATGGAGCATTGTCCTGCATGAAAATCATGTTTTTCTTGAACGATACCGACTTCTTCCTGTACCACTGCTTGAAGAAGGTGTCTTCCAGAAATTGGCAGTAGGTCTGGGAGTTTAGCTTCACTCCATCCTCCACCCAAAAAGGTCCCACAAGTTCATCTTTGATGATACCAGCCCATACCAGTACCCCACCTCCACTTGCTGGCGTCTGAGTCGGAGTGGAGGTCTCTGCCCTTTACTGATCCATCCTCGGGCCCATCCATCTGGTCCATCAAGAGTCACTCTCATTTCATCAGTCCATAAAACCTTTGAAAAATCAGTCTTATGATATTTCTTGCCCCAGTCTTGACGTTTTATCTTATGTTTCTTGTTCAAAGGTGGTCGTTTTTCAGCCTTCCTTACCTTGGCCATGTCCCTGAGTATCGCACACCTTGTGCTTTTTAATACTCCAATAACGTTGCAGCTCTGAAATATGGCTAAACTGGTGGCTAATGGCATCTTGGCAGCTTCACGCTTGATTTTCCTCAATTCATTAGCAGTTATTTTGCGCCTTTTTTTTTCAACACGCTTCTTGCGACCTTGTTGGCTATTTACCATGAAACACTTGATTGTTCGGTGATCACGCTTCAAAAGTTTGGCAATTTCAAGACTGCTGCATCCCTCTGCAAGACATCTCACAATTTTTGACATTTCAGAGTTCATCAAATCTCTCTTCTGACCCATTTTGCCAAAGGAAAGGAAGTTGCCTAATAATTAAGTACACCTTATATAGGGTGTTGATGTCATTAGACCACACCCCTCCTCATTACAGAGATGCACATCACCAGATTTACTTAATTGGTAGTTGTCTTTCAAGCCTATACAGCTTGGAGTAGGACAACATGTATAAAAAAGGTGATGTGATCAAAATACTCATTTGCCTAATAATTGTGCACACAGTGTAGTATATTGAGCACATGAGGACGGTCAAATGTCCAAGCTAATCCATATAATACATTCCTAATGCCGACTCATCATATAGAGGCCAATAACATCTGCTTAAATATAAAAATTACAGATAAAAACATAATAGGAAAAGAAAATGATAGATAATAAATTATAAATTAATAAACATAAAAAATATAGATAATTATAATAGAAAAAATAGATAATAAAAGATAGATTCTAATAATAAATAAATGATATATAATAAATTATAAAAGACGGATAATAAAATCTAAATGATATATAATAAACATAAAAATGATAAATTATAATGATAAAAAAATAATACAAGATAAATAATAGATAACAAATATAAAAATAGATCATTTTTACCACACACTGTGAGGTATTAGTAGTGATGTCACTGCAGGGTAAGGGGATATTACAGTATATGGGGCAGGTGAGCAGTGACCTTTTAACCCCCCCTGTATTCTCACTTCTCTGATGTGTCTCTTCTCTTCCTGCATTTAGCGGTGGAGTCTTCCCTGGTGGAGATAATAACAAGGTCCAGCGAACCCCAAGATTCCTGCATATCTCAAGAGCGGTGCCTTAATATTGGGTTCACGATGGGCACATTCTTTGTCTGGGGGGCATTCCTACCCCTCCAGCTGCTCTTAGGATATGCCCACATCAGATCACTGCGCCAAATAGGAGGGTGAGAAACACCCCATGTGTCACCCATTATAGAAGAAACGCTGTCTACTGTCTGTCACTGACCACCCTAATCTCCCCATCCTGTACCCCACAGAGCCCTGGTATCTGTCTCCTACCTGATGCTGGCGTATTGTCTTAGTAACCCACAAAGTGAGTGTAAAAGTTATCCTTAGGGGCCAGTATTATAGTAGTTGTATTCTCATACATAGGGGGCAGTATTATAGTAGTTATATTCTTGTACATAGGAGCAGTATTATAGTAGTTATATTCTTGTACATAGGGGGCAGTATTATAGTAGTTATATTCTTGCACATAGGAGCAGTATTATAGTAGTTATATTCTTGTACATAGGAGTAGTATTATAGTAGATATATTCTTGTACATAGGAGCAGTATTATAGTAGTTATATTCTTGTACATAGGGGGCAGTATTATAGTAGTTATATTCTTGTACATAGGGGGCAGTATTATAGTAGTTATATTCTTGTACAGAGGGGGCAGTATTATAGTAGTTATATTCTTGTACATAGGGGGCAGTATTATAGTAGTTATATTCTTGTACATAGGGGGCAGTATTATAGTAGTTATATTCTTGTACATAGGAGCAGTATTATAGTAGTTATATTCTTGTACATAGGAGGCAGTATTATAGTAGCTATATTCTTGTACATAGGGGGCAGTATTATAGTAGTTATATTCTTGTACATAGGAGCAGTATTATAGTAGTTATATTCTTGTACATAGGGGGCAGTATTATAGTAGTTGTATTCTTGTACATAGGGGGCAGTATTATAGCAGTTATATTCTTATGCATATGAGCAGTAGTTATATTATTATACATGTTATGTTCCTTTATTCCCCAGACCTGTCTCTGTTCCTGCCCTTTGCTTTGCTGGCTCAGGGGCTTGGGGGTAGCTGTGTCCTCTTCTCCTCTCTCATGGTAAGGAGATCTCATCACTGGAATGCATATAATTCATCTTATCAGTGACCGATTTATTGTGTTTTTATATGATCTGCCTGTGACGTCTGATGTGTCACCTATAAACACCCTAAACGTTTACACAACAGATCCCTGATCACACCCAGGAACCCCGACCTCCGAGCACACTGACAGCCATTAATATGCCAGTGTGCCTAATCTTATCATGTGTGATACTGTCTGCTGAGTGGTGTATCTAATCCTGTCATGTGTGATACTATCTGCTATGCAGTGTATCTAAGCCGATCATGTGTGATACTGATTTCAGGGCTGCTGTATCTAAGTCTACCTTGTGTGATACAGAGTTGAAGCACCACATAGTGATGTGTTTAACTGATAGGTGCAGTATGTACATATATATGTATGTGTATGTGTATATATATATATATATATACAGTACAGACCAAAAGTTTGGACACGCCTTCTCATTCCAAGAGTTTTCTGTATTTTCATGACTAAAAAAATTGTAGATTCACACTGAAGGTATCAAAACTATGAATTAACACATGTGGAATTATATACTTAACAAAAAAGTGTGAAACAACTGAAAATATGTCTTATATTCTAGGTTCTTCAAAGTAGCCACCTTTTGCTTTGATTACTGCTTTGCACACTCTTGGCATTCTCTTGATGAACTTCAAGAGGTAGTCACCTGAAATGGTTTTCACTTCACAGGTGTGCCCTGTCAGGTTTAATAAGTGGGATTTCTTGCCTTATAAATGGGGTTGGGACCATCAGTTGTGTTGTTCAGAAGTCAGGTGGATACACAGCTGATAGTCCTACTTAATGGAGTGTTAGAATTTGTATTATGGCAAGAAAAAAGCAGCTAAGTAAAGAAAAACGAGTGGCCATCATTACTTTAAGAAATGAAGGTCAGTCAGTCCGAAAAATTGGGAAAACTTTGAAAGTATCCCCAAGTGCAGTGGCCAAAACCATCAAGCGCTACAAAGAAACTGGCTCACATGAGGACCGCCCCAGGAAAGGAAGACCAAGAGTCACCTCTGCTGCAGAGGATAAGTTCATCCGAGTCACCAGCCTCAGAAATCGCAGGTTAACAGCAGCTCAGATTAGAGACCAGGTCAATGTCACACAGAGTTCTAGCAGCAGACACATCTGTACAACAACTGTTAAGAGGAGACTGTGTGCAGCAGGCCTTCATGGTAAAATAGCTGCTAGGAAACCACTGCTAAGGACAGGCAACAAGCAGAAGAGACTTGTTTGGGCTAAAGAACACAAGGAATGGACATTAGACCTGTGGAAATCTGTGCTTTGGTCTGATGAGTCCAAATTTGAGATCTTTGGTTCCAACCACCGTGTCTTTGTGTGACGCAGAAAAGGTGAACGAATGCCCGGTTCCCACCGTGAAGCATGGAGGAGGAGGTGTGATGGTGTGGGGGTGCTTTGCTGGTGACACTGTTGGGGATTTATTCAAAATTGAAGGAATACTGAACCAGCATGGTTACCACAGCATCTTGCAGCGGCATGCTATTCCATCCGGTTTGCGTTTAGTTGGACCATCATTTATTTTTCAACAGGACAGTGACCCCAAACACACCTCCAGACTGTGTAAGGGCTATTTGACCAAGAAGGAGAGTGATGGGGTGCTACGCCAGATGACCTGGCCTCCACCGTCACCAGACCTGAACCCAATGGAGTTGGTTTGGGGTGAACTGGACCGCAGAGTGAAGGCAAAAGGGCCAACAAGTGCTAAGCATCTCTGGGAACTCCTTCAAGACTGTTGGAAGACCATTTCAGGTGACTACCTCTTGAAGCTCATCAAGAGAATGCCAAGAGTGTGCAAAGCAGTAATCAAAGCAAAAGGTGGCTACTTTGAAGAACCTAGAATATAAGACACATTTTCAGTTGTTTCACACTTTTTTGTTAAGTATATAATTCCACATGTGTTAATTCATAGTTTTGATGCCTTCAGTGTGAATCTACAATTTTTATAGTCATGAAAATACAGAAAACTCTTGGAATGAGAAGGTGTGTCCAAACTTTTGGTCTGTACTGTATATATATTTTTTTTTCTTTTATTTATATTGTTTGATATGTTTATTTCTTTGTCACATTGTAATGTCTCATATTGTCCTTTCATGTGTCCTCTGATTTGTTAAGTGCTGTGGATTATGTTGGTGCTATATAAATAAAATTATTATTATTAGTAGTATTATAATATCTCCTCCAGCTTCCTCATATCTTGGAGAATGTCGGGCCTGTCTTCTCCGCTCTGGTGATCGCCGCCTTCTCTGCCTCTGCCACAATCTTCACTATCATTAAGGTAAGGAAAGATAAATTGGTCAAAGCAAAGTTGTAAGTGGTACTTACTGGTCCAGGGTATGTCCAATGTCCTATTACTGTAGAATAGTCCCACACTCCTTGATTTATGACACAGAGTGCACTTGGGTGACACCAGAGAACAGCAGGAGTCCGTTGAGTAGATCAAAGCAAAAAAGGTTTAATCAAATACAACTAGTTAGGTTACAGAAAAATCTATTCCTAAAACATAGGTTAAAGTTAAACAGAAGATCAAGTGTTAGAACAAATAGAATGAGAGCAGTTGTGAAAAGGTGTTAGTGCTCTGTCCCTACTCCTAAAGCCTGCTTTTAAAGGCTGAGAAAGCCTTACCCCTGTCCATCATAATTCCTCATATGGTTAAGTTTTTGGTATGATGATCCATAGATTATGGATCATTCCACTTTAAGAACATGGTCCTAACTTAGGCTAGTATGATTTGTGTATCATATTGAGACCTTCTTTTACATCTACTCAGCACAAGCCTATTAAACATAGTCTGTCAAGAATGCCATGCCACATACAAATGTTATTCCATGACCTTTTCCATTTTTACTTAACTTATAGAAGATTTAACAATTACTCAGTGATGTAATGCAATCAGCACCATTGTGACCCTGTGGTATATTCAGTGCTCAGTCCCAAACGGCCCAATGGTGTATGCAGTGCTCAGTCCCCAGTGGTGTATACAGTGCTTGGTTCCCAGTGACCCAGTGGTGTATACAGTGCTCAGTCCCCGGTGGTGTATACAGTGCTCAGTCCCCAGTGGTGTATACAGTAATATATACAGTACTCAGTCCCCTGGTGGCTCAGTGGTGTATACAGTGCTCAGTTCCTGGTGGCCCAGTGGTGTATACAGTGCTCAGTCATTGGTGCTCCAGTAATATATACAGTACTCAGTCCCCCGGTGGCCCAGTGGTGTATACAGTGCTCAGTCATCATTCTGGTAAGATCCCATCATTTTAACGTCTTGATTCCTCTCTTTGTGCAGGTTATTTATTATTTGGAGGTCCCCATAGTTGCCATAATTTTAGGATACGGGGCCCTGTCCTGTGCCATGTTCCTGAACAGCACCCTCTGCTGGAACCTAAATCCAACTGGAAATGAAGAGAATATCTACAGGTGAGGAGGCCAAAGGGCCTGCAGTATCCCTTGTGGCAGTGCTGCCATAAAGTTCTTACCATATCCGGAGATGTTGAGTTGAAGTGAACGGCCATGTGGTGTCTCCTCAGTGTCAGTCTGCGCCTAAACTGCTACGAGGCTGTGAATAAGAAGCCACCGGCCCAGGAGAATGATTGGTGCCAGAAGTCTCTGAAACTCAGGTTCCAGGAATCTCTGAGGGACCGAGAGCGAATACTGAGCCTGAGGAGGACGCTGAGCTTCAAGAAGCCTGAGGGTAACCTCCCCCCTACTGTGGTCACTGGCTAGTCATGGCCACCAGGCCGGGGTCAGGAGACTTCTCAAGCACCTGCTATATCATAATGATATCAGTTCTGGGAAAGCAAATATGGCCAGGCGGGTTCTGATCTTAGGATCTACAGGAGCCCATGAGGACCATGGCATTTGACACTTGAACACCTTATGACATATCAAGTGCCAACATTAACCATTCGCTGACTCTTCTTTTCATCTCTCCAGTTCCTGCCCCGTTGCCTCTGCTGGAAAGTCTCCGGAGCCCCACGTTCCTGCTTCACCTGCTGTCGGACGCCATACTGCTCACCTGGATTTATTTCTACATCTCCTCGGTTGACACTCATCTTCAGAGTCAGGCAGATGATCAGTGGCGGCGGGCAGGTGAGCACCCTCAGCCATCTTTTCACGTCAGATCTATTGTAGTCCAGTCACTCTGTATAATGGCATCTCCTCTGCCTAGATCTCTTCTCCTCCGTGTTTGGGGCTCTGCAGATGCTTGGCCTGTTTGTGGCACCGCTGAGCTCCATCTTACTCCATAACCACCGGATGCGAAAAAGACCCCAAAAGAGCGGTCAGACCACAGCCAGGTGCGCCCATGATCTCTGATCACACACTCATCTTGGGGGTACAGAGCTATTGCCTCAAACTTATGTAATGGTGTCTTGCAGGAATTCTCACAAAATTACGTGCAGCACGAAGAGACTTTCTGCCGTCTACACCCTCCGCTGCCTCCTTGTCCTTTGCTTCGGAATAACTTGTCTTCTACCCTCCCTGCATGCCCAGGTAACTTGTCTTTCCTCTTTCAGTAAGGATGCAGTGCTGCCTCATGGTCAGCAGATGGTGCTGCATCACTTCCATAAACAATTCTCACTGCTCCACCTGCAGGCAGTGACTGGAATTGCACATAAATGACAATTCCAGGTATTTTGTTTCCATCTGACTTGATTCCTTGATGTTTTTGCCCCTAAGGTTGTCAGCTTCATCCTCCATGTGGTTATCAGAACGTCCATGTTTTTTGTCAGTGACACCCTTTATCGCTGCGTGTGAGTATAACACACAGGTCACGTGATCAGATGGCACTTCATATATGACCAGAGAAGGAATCACACTGTCCGCTCTGTCCCTCAGGTTCCCCAGTCACCATTTTGGAGCTCTGCTGGGAATTGGTACATTCATCGCTTCTATCCTCTCCCTTTTCCAATATCCAATCTTTCTGCTGCTCACGGGGCCCCTGGAGAGGAACCCATTCTGGGTAAGCGTCTGTCCTATTACATGTATGTCACAGCTGTTGATGACCCATTACAATGGAATCTCTAGAAGCCTACGCAAAATTAAGGACTTATACTCTAATCACATCCAGAGCTGCATTCACAATTCTGTTTGCTCCTACTTGAACTCAACTTGAAGTCATATGATCCATCTTCATAAAGAGTGGTCCCCATTTATCTACACTGTAAATCATAAATTACAGCATAGATTATACTCCAGAGCTGTATTTACAATTCTGCGGGTTGTTAAAGGAAACAGTCAGCAAGATTTTCACCCTATTAAGGGGATGGTTGTTACTTAAAATGTCTGTACAGAGCCTCATGTGAAGAGTACACATCCTAGCATGCAACTTTCTCTGTGCAGATGCTGCTGAAGCAAGGAATGCTGGGAGATTTCAGCTCTGGAGCACAATAATTATGTTTAACTGTACAATCTCCCATTTACCCCACAGATTCATGCTGCCTTCCTGTCCCTGTCTCTGGTTGCCGTGGCTCTACCGTTCAACCTCATTGTGAAGTATAATCGTCGCCACTGCCACCCATTCTCTCGCCCCATACACCTGCGCCAGGTGCCCCCTCCGACCCAGACCAAGGCTTGACCTAAATCTTTATACACTTCGGGGGTCACAACAAATCACAGATGACCGTGAACGTAATCCAAGAATTTTTTTTTTTTATTTCCATAAATGTGGTCACATGATACCTTTAAAAAAAAAAAAAAAAAAAAAATAATAATACTAAAGCCCCACCCACATGATTACAGCCCCAGTGAACATCCCTCCTGGTCCCTTCTCTTGCCACTTCTGGACCCCACAGGATATGAGAAGTAAGTGGCAGTGGACGTGCTGTGCCCGACGGCCTCCCCTACCAGTCTAAAATGGAACAATCCATAAGGGGGAAAGACATGGCACCACAATCCCCCTCACTTTTAGATAGCAGCATATCCCATTAACCCCTGTGCTGCTGGACTGGGGCATATTAACCACTCCACTACTGGACCATAGTGATCGTAGATGTCTTATAATAAATCTGACCATATATTCTGATGATTTCTGACAACCGTTAACTGTACAAATGTGGGGGGGGGGGGGTGTGCGTCCTCTCGGGCTAATCACACTGTTATACCGTCCAGAGGCAGTGAAGAGGTTAAAACAGCCAGGCAATGCCATGGACAGACAGTAGGGGGCAGACAAAACAAAAAAAAAAAAATTTAATAAGGAGGGCAAAGAATGAAGACATGAAAGACACAAAAGTAATGGGCTAGGAGGAATCCGCCGGGGGCGGGGTCAGCAGCTCCTCCGCTCCATTCATCGCATCTCAGACACGCCCCCCACGCAGATCAGCCAATGAGAGGAAGATGGTCCAAACTCTGTACGAGAGGGATCTAGGAACGACAAGAGACGCTATTAACAATTCTGCCGATAGATGTCATCAGCAGCGCAAGCTGATGCATCTCGTTACTGTCACCCTGTGGTCACTGCCAGTACTGCATCACAAACCTGATATAAAAGGGAATCTTGTCACAATAAAAAAAAAATTAATTATATAGGCAAAAAGTTCTAAAATAGTAATTTCCATTTTTTAAAAATTGTTTTTCACATGTCAGGAAATATTAAACGCTATAAAATAATGTTTATTATATCTCATGGTTAACCACTAGAGGGAGCTCAGCACAGTGTAAATACAGCACACAATACACACAGATCATTTATACTTGCTTAAGGACCATGAATTACATCATCAAAGGTCCTTAAGCAGTGCTATAGACTGTGCCGGTCAGGTTGCGGCAGCTATCTGACTGCTTCAGTGTCACACTGCAGAGCTGTATATGTATCATGGCTGTTGCTTAAGGACATACTCAAAAAGGTCCTTCTTAAGCAACTAGATATGCAGCAGTTTAGGAGACAGGAGAGGAGCTAACCCTATAGACTGCGGGCATGCTCCCTCTAATGGCCAACAGTGGGAAATATACATTATTTTAACATTTTAAAGATAAACAATATTTTGTTGACACATTCCCTAACCTGTTCAGTCCATGGACCCCAGGGCTTTATTCGTCTTTAGCAGACATTCCTCTGATTGTTCCTTTCTGCCTCATCTGTTGGGAGATAAGAAGATGCATCATCCCCAGAAATAAGATGTGCCCCCCCGGCCCTAGTGAACTTGTACCCCCATCACCTCGTCAAGTTCTCTCTGTGTCTCGTCTTCCATTCGACGGATGTCGTCCATGTTCAGGTCCACCCACCGGTCCAGCGAGCAGAAGAGCTGGCGGTGAAAGTTTGTGAAGAGGCGCTTCTCTTGCTATGATGAGAAATAAAGCAGTATTATACTCCTGTCACATGCAAAGCTGCATTTAAGTTTCTTGCTGCTTTCCTTTTTGGACCAGGTCTGATGTGATTTTCTGTAGCCTGGGATCTCTGTCTTTTGCAAAGTGTATTAAGTAGTGCAGTACATTGTGGGAAGTGTAAGAATTACAACAGTGGGGGGCACTACATCTCCCACAATGCAATGCAGCAGGAATACAGTGAAATTGACCTTATTAAAGAGGACCTTTCATGTGCTCAAGCACATGCGGTTTTATATACTGCTAGAAAGCAGAAAGTGCGCTGAATTCAGTGCACGGTCTGCTTTCCCATTATGGGCCCCGGGGTTGGAGATATCGGTGCTGTTAGTTTCGGCACTGATCTCTGCCCATCGTCAGAAGGGTGTTCCTGACAGTCTAGCTGGGCTGTGAAGAACGCCCCCCAGACAGTACTTGTCCATAGACTTGTACGGGGAGGGGGCGTTCTTCACCGCTCAGCATCATCGCTGGGCGGTAAAGAAGCCCCCTCTGACAGTACAGGGCTATGGACAAGTACAGTCAGGGGGGCGTTCATCACAGCCCAGGTAGACTGTCAGGAAAGCCCTTCTGACGATGGGCAGAGATCGGTGCCAAAACTAACAGCACTGATATCTCCAGCCCCGGGGCGGCCCATAACAGGAAAACCAACAGTGCGCTGAATTCAGTGCACTTTCAGCTTTCTAGCGGTATAAAAAAATAAAAAATTGCATGTGCTGAGGACTTGAAAGGTCCTCTTTAAGAGAGCTCTTACCTTGTGGATAAATTTCTCCACTCTGCCCTGAAGACCCCACCACCGGAACTTGACAGTGACCAGCTTGTAGGCACACATGTGAGGGCACGAGGGGTTGTTCAACACTTCTTTCTACAAACAAACATAAAGGAGCCAATTAGTATTCTACAAACCCCAAGAGGCATATAGAATGGACTGTTCTGCCTGTGTGTTAGTCCTCACTGCAGCTTTAGCATTCTATTCATGAACCAGAAAACACAGGATGAGCAGTGATATAAGACTATGGGTTAACTTAGTGCATAAGGAAGTAATAGGGGAAGGTTCTCATTATTAGAACGATAGTGGCTGTAGTCACAGTCTGAAGTGTGAAGTCCCTTAAAGGATCATACCATCCAATCCTTATTTAGGGGTCCTCTCCCCGTCTTCTCCGACCTGTACGTTGCAGGATCTTCTTCTGGTTTGTAGTCCTGTGAAGACACAAACAGAGCCAGGTAAATGTACAGTCCCATGTCTGATGGACATGTTGGCGACCGTTATTGTACTCACGTCTTCAGAAATCTCTGAGCGGTCTGCAATGTTGATCGGTACGACCTCCACGTCTTTCCAAGTCTCTGCATCCAGTCCATGGACCTGTGGGAGATGATGGAAAAATCCATGAATTACGGACTGGAGCGTCTCACACCTGGGCTTAGATACACAGGGGGAGGGTCAGTGTGAGAAGACTCACATTTTCCAGATTTCCAAAATCGGGTTTATGCCAGGTCTCGATTTTGATGAAGAAGTCATCTTTCATGTATTCGTTCTGGAAGACAAGTCATCCCATATTACAAGATACATCAGAAAACTCACAACAGACTACAATAGAACACTGCCACCTAGTGGTTCAGCCACATCAGTGCACAGGATACAGAGGGAAACACTGCTGCTGCTTAAAGGGAAAGTGTCGCAGGAAACAACCAGGACATCCATCACTGTGCAGACATGACCCTGTGACGAAAATACCAATCACCACATCTACACAGATTTACTAACACATAGATCCCACCAATGATGATGGGCCCGGCCGCTCGTCAGTAAGGGACACTGTTTATTTCTCTCTACAACTTTCTAACAAACTTTGTGTTTCAGTTCTTCATTTCTAAGATTTTTGCTTTATGTCATCCTGACCTAATCCTTCTCACAGTGGAGGGTTTGCTACAATTCTTTAAAAAGCCTACAGACCACTGGGTGACAGAGGATTATACTGAGCATCCCTGTACTGCTGGCGGGGCCTGGATATTATATACATTGTGTAATAAGGGTCACATGGTTTACTGGCCACTGTTAAGCTGAAGAAAGAGAAAGGGCACAGGAGGTGGAAGGGGAGGGGAGAAAGGAAGAGGGCACAGGAGGAGGCTGGATGGAGAAAGGGAGAGGGCACAGGAGGTGGCTGGATGGAGAAAGGGAGAGGGCACAGGAGGCGGCTGGAGGGGAGAAAGGAAGAGGGCACAGGAGGCAGCTGGATGGAGAAAGGGAGAGGGCACAGGAGGCGGCTGGAGGGGAGAAAGGAAGAGGGCACAGGAGGCGGCTGGATGGAGAAAGGGAGAGGGCACAGGAGGCGGCTGGATGGAGAAAGGGAGAGGGCACAGGAGGTGGCTGGATGGAGAAAGGGAGAGGGCACAGGAGGCGGCTGGAGGGGAGAAAGGAAGAGGGCACAGGAGGCAGCTGGATGGAGAAAGGGAGAGGGCACAGGAGGCGGCTGGAGGGGAGAAAGGAAGAGGGCACAGGAGGTGGCTGGATGGAGAAAGGGAGAGGGCACAGGAGGTGGCTGGATGGAGAAAGGAAGAGGGCACAGGAGGCGGCTGGATGGAGAAAGAGGGCACAGGAGGTGGCTGGATGGAGAAAGAGAGAGGGCACAGGAGGCGGCTGGATGGAGAAAGAGAGGGCACAGGAGGCGGCAGGGGAGGGGAGAAAGGAAGAAGGCACAGGAGGTGGCTGGATGGAGAAAGGGAGAGGGCACAGGAGGTGGCTGGATGGAGAAAGGGAGAGGGCACAGGAGGCGGCTGGAGGGGAGAAAGAGAGGGCACAGGAGGTGGCAGGGGAGGGGAGAAAGAGCACAGGAGGAAGCAGCTAAAGGGAGAAAAAGAGAGGGCACAGGAGGAGGCATGGGGGAGAAAGAGGGCACAGGAGGCAGCTGGAGGGGAGAAAGAGGGCACAGGAGGCAGCAGGGGGTGAGAAAAAGGGCACAGGAGGCAGCAGGGGGTGAGAAAAAGAGGGCACAGGAGGCGGCAGGGGGGGAGAAAGAGAAGGCACAGAAGGCGACAGGGTGAGAAAGAGAGGGCACAGGAGGCAGCTGGAGGGGAGAGAGGGCACAGGAGGCGGCAGAGTGGAAGAAGGAAAAGGGCACAGGAGTGAGAAAGAAAGAAGGCACAGGAAGCGGTTGGGGAGTAGAGAAAGAGAGAGGGCACAGGAGGCGGCAGGGGAGAGAAAGAGGGCACAGGAGGCGGCAGGGGGTGAGAAAGAGAGGGCACAGGAGGCAGCTAAAGGGAGAAAGAGAGAGGGGCACAGGAGGCAGCGGGAGGGGGAGAAAGAGACAGGGCACAGGAGGCAGCAGAGTGGAAGAAGGAAAAGGGCACAGGAGTGAGAAAGAAAGAGGGCACAGGAAGCGGTTGGGGGGTAGAGAGAGGGCACAGGAGGCGGCAGGGAGGAGGGAAGGAAGAAAGAAAGGGCACAGGAGTGAGAAATAAATAGGGCACAGGAAGCGGCAGGGGGGGGTTAAAGAGAGAGAGGGTGTAGGAGGAGGAGGAAGACGACACAGAGTGCACAGGAGGTAGATGGGAAAACAGAGCGTGCATAGAGGTCATAGAGGAGTGTGTATTTTAGAACACATTCACACACAGACATGTAGATATATTATATATACTCACAGTGACAACTGACGTCCCAGGAGAGCAGCGCGAGGAGAGAGAAGAGAGACATCATGTCATTATATTATTACAGTATGTTATACCCAGGTGTATCTGAGCAGGGTGTGATACTCACTGGTGCGGCAGTATGGATACGCGTTCCAGGCTTTCTCATGAAACACCAGCGATCCCTCTGGGGCCACCATCTTCACAAAGCTGGGGACCTTACTGCAAGGCAGGAGCAACACGACATGTATTACTATGACCTCATGATGATGTCATCAGGATAAAGCTGAATCCTCCTCTGTATAGCTCTGTTCACACTGTGGTACTACAGGTCAGACCTGATAGATGTCACATATTCCTCATACGCTTTTCTTATATTAAGATCTCTGCTATCTCTCAGTGATCAACCTGACCAAACCCAAAACTTTTCACAGCTGAGGTTGTGTCATAATATATTCAGCCTAGAAAATCCTCTGTGAACTAAACAGCCTGGAGTCCAGACTGATCTACTGTAACAAATGATCAGCACAGGACAGCGATTTGTGCTGCAAAGGATTGTCTACTGCATACAACTGTAACAAACCCTCAGCTGTGTGAAATGTATAGTCAGGACAGAGCAGAGGTTTATAAAAAGGTATAGGTATAGCAATCAGTCACACCACACTGGTTGCTATTGGTAACCACACAACATTTTCATCCACAGTAACCAGAACTCTCTGGGAGGAGATGAGTGCAGTCACTCGCTGGCGCCCCCTCACCTCTGTAAGTGGTAGATTTTGTGGGTGTACTGCCCCTTCTCTCCATCCCGCTCGTACGGCTCGTTCTTCAGGACTTCTATTCCTTCTCCTCCTCCTGTGTTGTCCTTACTGGCCTCCGCCACAGAGAACAGCTGCCCCACCTGGTACTGCAGGGAGAGACAAAGCGCACGTCACCGGGGGCGGAGCTACAGTGCGAAAATACAAGAAAGCTGGGTGACTTCAATATGGTTGTTATTAAAGGAAAGTCACCCAGCTCGCCTAGTTATAAGGGATCACGACCTAATATTAATGTATTCAGAACTCTGGGAAATCTGAGTGACAACATGTCAGAGAAGTCACCCAGCTCGCCCAGTTATATTGGATGATGAGCTAATTATACAGCAGTCAGGACTCTAGGAAAGCTGGGTGACATCAGTATGGCTGTCATGACAGAAGTCACCCAGCTCGCCTAGTTATAAGGGATCATGATCTAATATTAATGTATTCAGAACTCTAGGAAAGCTGAGTGACATCAACATGTCAGAGAAGTCACCCAGCTCGCCCAGTTATATTAGATGATGAGCTAATTATACAGCAGTCAGAACTCTAGGAAAGCTGGGTGACATCAATATGGCTGTAATGACAGAGAAGTCACCCAGTTATATGGGATGATGAGATAATTATACAGCAGTCAGGACTCTGGGAAAGCTGGGTGACATCAATATGGCTGTCATGACAGAAGTCACCCAGCTCGCCTAGTTATATGGGATCATGACCTAATATTAATGTATTCAGAACTCTAGGAAAGCTGAGTGACATCAACATGTCAGAGAAGTCACCCAGCTCGCCCAGTTATATGGGATGATGAGCTAATTATACAGCAGTCAGGACTGTGGGAAAGCTGGGTGACCTCATTGAAGAGCCAGATTGCCAACGGCCAGCTTTCCCAGGAACAGATATAGTAGTCAGACAAAGGAGCACAAGTCAAGATTTAAAGTGGAAGTCCACAAAAAGGTCTCCAGGCCGCCACTTACCTCTTCCACCGAGATGGGCAGACAGACACGGCTGTAAGAGAGAAAGTAGAAGGTCCGAATGATTACCAGGTTCAGCGCAAGTCACATGACACGACAGTCCACACTGCCCACCCACAACAGAAGTGTCTATAGAGGGCGACACCTGACACAGATTACTACAGCCGCCATACCACAAACATCTGTAGTCCATTAACTATGGCGGCATCAATAAAGCAGCTGTGAAGAACTACAAGCACCAGCCTCATACCTAAGGTTCTGTCACAGCTGGGAGCCCTAGAGGAGAGAATAGGGCCACAAAGTAGACCCTGGAGCCCTCCCTTGGCAGCTCCTGTCACAGCCTCCTCTCCAGCCCCCCAGGCCTCTCCTGACAGCAGCCCTTCCCCCACCCTGCTGCCCCCCGCTGTCTGGCCCCCCATCTGCCCACTATCCTGGGGGCCCTCTTGTCAGTCGGGGGCCCGGGCCACCCAGCACTTACTATTCCTTGATCACGACCATCCTTCCTCCCTCCGCTTCACCAGCCCCTGCAACACAGGCCGGAAACCGGAAGCCAGGCCGCCCAGACTGGAGGGAGGGAGGGACACATGCTTGTGCAGGAGCCGGGCGGAGGGAGCCGGCGGATGGTGACGTCATCTTCGAGCGACGCGCAATCTGAAAGCTGTGTATGCGGCCTCTGGCTGCTGGTTGCTAGGTGGCTGTTTAGTTGCTAGGGGCGGGGTGCGGTGACTAGAGAGACTAGGCCAATAGGAGAAGGCAGGGCTTTTGAGAAAGTTCTCGGAAAACAGGAAAAATCACCGATAAATTCCGGTATATGACGCAAAAGTGAGAGGTAGTCTGGGTAATTAATAGTATTAGTGACGTCACTGATGTAACATACCTCTTATAGCTGGAGAGTAGTGATGTCACTGATGTAATATACCCCTTATATCTTGAGAGAAGTGATGTCACTCCAGTAACACAACCTTATAGCTGGAGAGTAGTGATGTCACTGATGTAATATATCCCTTATATCTGGAGAGTAGTGATGTCACTCTTGTATCATACCCCTTATATCTGGAGAGTAGCAATGTCACTGATATAATATATCCCTTATATCAGGAGTGTAGTGACGTCACTCCAGTAACATTCCCTTATAGCTGGAGAGTAGTGATGTCACTCTTGTATCATACCCCTTATATGTGGAGAGTAGTGACGTCACTGATATAATATACAGTGACATGCAAAAGTTTGGACACCCCTGGTCAAAATAACTGTTATTGTGAACAGTTAAGCAAGTTGAAGATGAAATGATCTATAAAAGGCATAAAGTTAAAGATTAAACACACTTGTCTATAATCTAGCTATAACAGTGTATTATTATGTATGAGTACAATTTTAGAGTGAAAAAGGGAAAGGAGTACCTTGCAAAAGTTTGGGAACCCTTGTAGATTTGTGTGCTCAGATAACTTTGACCAAGGTCTCCGACTTTAATTAGCCAATTAGGGTTATGGCTTGTTCTCTATCATTGTTAGTTAGGAAAGGCCAAGTGATGCAAAATTTACAGTTTTATAAATACCCGGTCTCCTCTAACCTTGTGCAAAAAAACAGCAGCCATGGGTTCGTCTAAGCAGCTGCCTAGCACTCTGAAATTGGCGGAGGCCCACAAAGCAGGAGAAGGCTATAAGAAGATGGCAAAGCGTTTACAAGTTGCCCTTTCCTCAGTTCCAAATGTAACTAAGAAATGGCACTTACCAGGAACAGCAGAGGTCAAGATAAGGTCTGGAAGACCAAGAAATATTTCAGAGACAGCTGCTCGTAGAATTGCCAGAGTGGCAAATCAGATCCCCGCTTGACTGCAAAAGACCTTCAGGAAGATTTAGCAGACTCTGGAGTTGTGGTACATTGTTCTACTGTTCAGCGATACCTGCACAAATATGGCCTTCATGGAAGAGTCATCAGAAGAAAACATCTCCTGCGTCCTCACCAAAATTCAGCGTCAGAAGTTTGCAAAAGAACATCTAAACAAGCCTGAAGAATTTTGGAAACAAGTCCTGTGGATCGGTGAGGATAAAATATAACTCTTTGGCCACAATGATCAAAGGTATGTTTGGAGAAAAAATGGCACAGAATTTCAGGAAAAGAACATCTCTCCAACCAATAAGCATGGGGATGGATCAATCATGCTTTGGGGTTGTGCTGCAGCCAATGGCACCTGGAACATTTCACGGGTAGAGGGAAGAATGGATTCAATGAAATTTCAGCAAATTCTTGAAGCAAACATAACTCCAAGCTGAAATTGAAAAGAGGAGGAGAAGGATGGCTTCTACAAATGGATAATGATCCTAAACACACGTCAAAATCCACCATAGACTACCTAAAAAGGCGCAAGCAGAAGGTTTTACTGTGACACTCACAGTCCCCTGATCTGCACATCATTGAAAATCTGTGGCTAGACCTGAAAAGAGTAGAGCATGCAAGACGAGCCAGGAATCTCACAGAACTGGAAGACTTTTCCAGGCAAGAATGGATGAAAATCCCTCAAACAAGACTCTTGACTGGCTACAAAAAGCGTTTACAAGCTGTGATACTTGCCAAAGGGGGTGATACTAGGTACTAACCATTCAGGGTGCCTAAACTTTTGCATCGGGCCATTTTCATTTTTTTGTTATTTTGAAAATGTAAAATATGAAAATATTTTTTTTTTCCCAAAAATACATTGGGAATGTGTCATCTTTAATATTATGCTTTTTGAAGATCATTTTATCTTCAACTTGCTTAAAGGGAGTCTGTGATTCACAAAAGCACTTTTAAGGTAATGGCACGTTGGAATGGCCTTTAAAAAGGCCATTCTTCTCCTACCATTCCTTTTTTTCTTCTCCCAGCCGATTCCAAGATAATTTGTTTCTTCATGTAATGAGCACCCGGGGCGTACCTTCTCTTCTGTGAGCACCCATCGCGTCATCGCTTCTCACCGCCCCTTCGGCCGTTGCGGTGACTCCCCTCTTGGTCTTGGTCTTCTAAGTTCTCACTGGCAGCGAATTTTCGCGACTGCACACGCGCAGTTGGGCCGCCATTTTCCAGTTGGTCTGTCACAAGAGTGTGGCATAGCCGATTGTGCACAGCGCTGTGTATGAGGACTTAGAAGAAAGAAGATACAGAGAAGACCAAGAGGGGAGTCACCGCAACAGCCGAAGGGGCAGTGAGAAGCGATGACGCGATTGGTGCTCGCAAAAGAGAAGGTTCTCTCCGTGGTGCTCATTTACATACATGAAGAAACAAATTATCTTGGAATCGGCTGGGAGAAGAAAACAAGGAAATGTAGGAGAAGAATGGCCTTTTTAAAGGCCATTCCAACGTGCCATTACCTTAAAAGTGCTTTTGCGAATGATAGACTCCCTTTAACTGTTCACAATAACAGTTATTTTGATCAGGGGTGTCCAAACTTTTGCATGCCGATGTACCCTATCTGGAGAGTAGCGATGTCAGTTATATAATATACCCCTTATATAAGTGTAGCGATGTCACTCCTATAATATACCCCTTTAATCAGGAGTGTAGTGATGTCACTCCAGTAATATACCCTTATATCTGGAGAGTAGTGATGTCACTGATGTAATATATTTCTTATATCTGGAGAGTAGCGATGTCACTCCTGTTATATATCCCTTATATCAGGAGTGTAGTGATGTCACTCCAGTAACATAACCTTATATCTGGAGAGTAGCGATGTCACTGATGTAATATATCCCTTATATCTGAAGAGTAGTGATGCCACTCGTGTAACATACCCCTTATATCTGGAGAGTAGCGATGTCAGTTATATAATATACCCCTTATATAAGAAGTGTAGCGATGTCACACCTGTAATATACCCCTTTAATCAGGAGTGTAGTGATGTCACTCCAGTAATATACCCTTATATCTGGAGAGTAGTGATGTCACTGATGTAATATATTTCTTATATCTGGAGAGTAGCGATGTCACTCCTGTTATATATCCCTTATATCAGGAGTGTAGTGATGTCACTCCAGTAACATAACCTTATATCTGGAGAGTAGCGATGTCACTGATGTAATATATCCCTTATATCTGAAGAGTAGTGATGCCACTCGTGTAACATACCCCTTATATCTGGAGAGTAGCGATGTCAGTTATATAATATACCCCTTATATAAGAAGTGTAGCGATGTCACACCTGTAATATACCCCTTTTATCAGGAGTGTAGTGATGTCACTCCAGTAATATACCCTTATATCTGGAGAGTAGTGATGTCACTGATGTAATATATTTCTTATATCTGGAGAGTAGCGATGTCACTCCTGTAATATACCCCTTATATCAGGAGTGTAGTGATGTCACTCCAGTAACATAACCTTATATCTGGAGAGTAGCGATGTCACTGATGTAATATATCCCTTATATCTGAAGAGTAGTGATGCCACTCGTGTAACATACCCCTTTTATCAGGAGTGTAGTAACGTCACTCCTGTAAAATACCCTTATATCTGGAGAGTAGCGATGTCACTGATGTAATATATCCCTTATATCTGGAGAGTACTGATGTCACTCCTGTAACATTCCCTTATACAGTATCTGGAGAGTAGAAATGTCACTGATGTAATATATCCCTTATATTTGTAGTATATCTGAAGAGTAGTGATGTCACTCATATAACATACCCCTTATATCTGGAGAGTAGCGATGTCACTGATGTAATATATTTCTTATATCTGGAGAGTAGCGATGTCACTGATGTAATATACCCCTTTTACTATTCGCCCTGCGACAACACAGAAGGGTCTTTGTCCCCGCCTTCAACTCCTCCAAGGACTGGCCCACCTACATGCCTACAAACAATTAGTTAGCATATTCAGGGCTATAAGAACCCGCCCTTCTTACTATTCCTTTGTGTTTTAATTTGTCCTGGTCTTTCCTTGTGTTGGCCCACACAGGGGAGGAGGGGTTATATTTTGTAAAAAAAAATTTTAATTTTTTTCTATTGCCCAGGTTATATCTTAGGGGCTCTTGGATGGCTGAATAAGCGCCTGGAGGTATCCTCCTGTTTGGAGTTGAGGCACTACTGTAATATAAGCTGCTTATTCCTGGAGCAGTCATTGCCTTGCTGCATGTGCCGCCGGAACTGCCATTATTTCCGGTCTGTGCTTGCCGGTCATTGTGACTTCTTATGCGCATGCGCGGGGATGGTATCTCCATAGCTCCAGAAAGGAGCGTGGTATGGGATTGCTGAAGGTAAGATCTGTGTCAAGAGGGGAGTGACTTGTATCTGTGGTGGGCAAGGCAGGCAGGAGGGCTGGTGCGCTGTACTTGGCAGCTGTCTCCTCGGAGTGTTTAAAGAGGTTCTCCAGGCAAATGTTAATTGTTATATAAGCCGGGAGGAGGTGAAAAAAAAAAATTCATACTCACCTGTCCTCGATGCTCCAGTGTCCTCCCAGCGCGGTCCAGTCCTGCTGATCTGGCATCTACTCAAAGTGAGTCTGCTCGCTGTCTGTTACGTCACGGATCCCTTCTGCTGAAGCCACTGATTAGCCTCAGCGGTCACGTGACCGCTGAGGCCAAGTAGCGGCCTCAAGAAGAGACCAGTGATGTCACAGGTAGTGACATTGCATGCCCTTCGCTGAGGCCGCGAAGGGCATGTGGCTGGGACTTCTGCCACACGTCAACACTGGATCGAGAAGACCGGACCTTGCTGGTAGGCACCGGAGGATCTGGAAAGGTGAGTATAGATTTTTTTTTTTTTTTTTTTTACTGCCCCCGGCCTATTTAAATAATAAATTTAATGTCCAGTTTTGCCTGGACAACCCCTTTAAGGTATTCCCTGTTTCTGGGTCCCTTTTGTTTCTGCCATTCAGGGTTGTTGTTACTAAGCAGTTACTCTTGTTTGCTTGCAGATGTCCAGAGAGGGTAAAAAGGTCTCAAAGAGAAAACACAGAGCCTGTTTAGAATGTCAGCAGTTGTTATCTGATGATCATGTGCCTGATGTATGTATGATTTTCACTCAGCAGAATCAAGCCGCTCCTGCTAGACTTCATGCATCTTCTTCTAAGTATATGCAAAAAGCTAAATTTCAGCAATGTACTGTTTGTCTTCAGCATCTTCCGGAAAATTATTCTTCTAATATTTGTATCAACTGCGCTCGTTCTTCTGAAGATGAAGAGATGACTGACAGAAAGGCTAAAAAATTTGTTCCTGGATGAAATCTTTTATGTGTAGAAAGAAGAAATCTAAGAAATTCAAACGGAAAACGTCCCATTTGCTTGATTCTTCTGCTGGGGAAGTTCAGACGTCTGAGTCCGACTCTGACACTGCTATATCTGAGGATAATTATTTGTTAAAAAAAGAGAATACAGATAAGCTGATAAAAGAGGTAAAAAAAAAAGTTATGGAAATAAAACAAACTGCTCAGGACAGGGAGAGTTTATTTTATTTCCCTAAGAAAAAGGCTGTGATCCTTCCTGGTCATCCGGGGTTCTGAAAACTATTATGGAGAAAGAGTGGAAGTTTCCAGCCAGAATATTTGAACTTGGTTCCAGGTTCAAAACCATGTATAAATTAGATCCTTCGGAGTGTGAATCGTGGGAAGAGCCAGCCAGAGTAGATCCAGCAGTGGCCAATTTATCTAAAAAATCCTATTTTCCCCACAGACGACTCAAATCTTCTGAAGGATCCTATGGATTACAGAGCGGATATAAGATTTTTTTCAAACAAGTATCTCTCTGGCAGCTTTAACTAACACTGCTATGACGGCTGTTCCAGTTTCCCGTGCTTTGAGGTTATGGTTAAGCCAGTTAGGAAGAGATATTCAGGATGGAGTTCCTAGAGAGAAATTGTTGGATCAGCTTTATTCTCTTAAATTGGCTTCGGATTATGTTTCTGACTTACCCTTAGATACCTTGAGGGTTACCGCAAAAAATCTGGCAGTCTCTAATGCGGCTAGAGGAGCTATCTGGCTGAAGCCCTGGACAGAAGAAGCGACTTCGAAGAATAATCTGTGCACAATTCCTTTTGAGCCTGGAAGAGTTTTTGGCAAAAAGCTGGACCAGCTTTTAGAAGCCAATAAGAAGGGGAAATCTCGTATGTTTCCACAGACTAACAGGAGCTTTAAGTCTCGTTTTCGCTATCAAAGAAGACAGGATTTGTTTTCGCGAAGAGGAAATGGTAGGAGATCAGAACGAAGTAGACCTTATCAAAGATTCAGGGATTCTACTTCGGATAAATCCAAGAAGAATCAGAAGGACTCAGGAGCCAGCAAGCAGGATTTTTGACATCAGGAGTCATCAAGTTGGAGGATGTTTGCAGAGGTTTTTCCCAACTTGGTTAAAGATTACTTCAGACAAGTGGGTTTTGGATGTCGTTTTCTCCTAAACGATCAACAGAATACTTAAATTTTTCCTCAAATACAAGAATTTCTGGTTAAAGGTCCTCTAGAAGAAGTTCCAAAGGAAGAAGAGGGCTGTGGAGTCTATTCAAGACTCTTTCCAGTACCGAAGTCAGGAGGATTTTGGGGACTTATTATAGATATCAGATTCCTCAATCAGTATGTAAAAAAGATCCACTTCAGGATGGAAACAATAAGAACAGTCACTGCGATTTTGCAGAAGGACCAAGTTCTTGCATCTGTAGATCTAAAAGATGCCTATTTGCATATACCGATCCATCCAGATTCAAGACAATTCTTAAGAATAGCAGTGGATCATCAAGGAGGAATCAGACACTACTAATTTAAGGCTCTTCCTTTCAGTCTGACTTCTTCACCAAGAGTCTTCTTTACCAAGACGGCAGTAGTGGTAGTAGCATCCCTATGTCTTCAAGCCATTCAGGTTTTTCCGTACCTTGACGATTGGTTGGTAGCCGCTCCATCTGTTTCTCTGCTGCAAAATCACCTTTGCGTAGTAACTTCTCTTCTCAAGAACCTTTGATCCCAGATAAACTGGGAAAAATCCTGCTCAGTCCCAGAAATTTCAAGAATGTTTCTAGGCTTTGTCATAAATACAGAATTGCAAGCTCTTTTCCTGCCCCAAGAAAAAGTACAAAAAAAATTCAGTCTGCACTAAGATTCATGATCAAAGCACCATTCTCTATGATTCATCAGATCATGAAGACTTTGGGTCTGTTAACGGCCTGTATAGATGCCGGAGTCTCCAGCAAAATATTCTCCGCCATTGGATCGGAGATCTGAGAAAGCTGCATACAAGTGTAAAAATCGATCTAGCAACAAGAAGAGATTTGGAATGGTGGCTCGATCCATAGAACCTGGAAAAGAGAAAGCCTTTTCGTTTCAGAGAATCAGTAGTCTTCACTACAGATACTTCTCTGAGAGGCTGGGGTGCTCATCTACTAACCTTCTGGGCACAAGTTATATGGTGCAGACAAGACAGGCTCCAATCTTCAAATTTTTGGGAGAGGAAAACGATCAGGATGGCGCTCCTGCACTTCATCTCTAATTCAGGGCAAATCGGTCCTGATTCAGACAGACAACCTGGTCATTGCTTACTATTTAAACAAGCAAAGTGGAACACGAAGCAGAGTTTTGATGGCGGAGTGCAGGAAGATTTTCCAACTGGCAGAATCTGCCCTGCTGGATTTAAAAGCTCTGCGTATAAAAGGATCTCTGAGCCGGACGACTCTCAGACCATCGGAATGGGAGTTAAATCACACCGAAATTTTTATTTCCTGTAATCCGAGGCAGCACAAGTATCCCACCCTTTAATAAATTTTTATACTATTGCTTGCATCAGAATACATTGTGTCCTACTCCCTGTGTCCTATTTATGCCTGGGGTCTGATTGGTTAATTGTTTGATTACTGATTAATTAACCTGTCTCGATGTGGTTATACCTAGGGAACCATAACCCATGTGTATTGTGCTGCCGAGGACGACCAGGAAATGGGGTATTTCTGCCCCTGTGTGTTGATAGGACAGGTGAAATTTTTAATTAACATAACTTATTCATGACTATGATACCCTATAAGAGGGCAAAAGAGACCTCCCCCCCCTCATGTTTTTTTCTGTCCTGTGTGATGGGAGAGGTGGGGGATGTCTTTTTTGTCCTCCCATATTTTGTATTTTCCCCTAAACTTTGTTAACTTAGTTTTGGGGAGTCATCTTTACACCTCTCTTCTTTCTGTGAAAAGGTTGATTTCAGTAGTTCATGCAGCGGTAGTTGCATGCTGCATGTTCAAAGACCTGTAGTGCAGGCCACTTGTGCGGCCTTGATGTGGAGCATTGCCGTTTCACTTACCTTACAAGGTCTGTGGCCGCCAGAAGTGACGTCGGTCACTTTTTTCCTCCAGAACCTTTGTTTGTGTTCTGGTTTTCCGGGGACCAAATTCTTCGACGGACTTTTTGCGGCTTCCCCCCACCCAGAACCTGGTTTACCAGGGAACTCAGAAGTGCCAGGATCTGAAGAGATTCAACCTGACAACCAGGAGGTTGACTATTCCTTATGGAAATCCAGAAGCCATCTTGAAGACTCTTTCCTGCACCAGAGCAGAGTGTACCAATAAGAGCTATCTAAGGATAGGTAATGTCTTCAAAGAATGGTGCTCCAAACAGGAAGTGAACAGTTCAAATCCTACTACGGAAGAGATTCTAAAACTTTCTTCAGGACGGCATGGATATGGGCTTTTCCCCTGCCACACTCAAGGTACAGGTTTCAGCCCTTATCCGCCTGTTTAGGCAAACGATTGTCTCAGAATCCCTTAATTTCTAGATTCCTTAAGGGTGCTATAAGACTTAGACCAGTGGTTTAGCTTTAGTGGATGAGCTCCAGGCTTTTTTCTTCCAAGGAATCATATACTTCGTGCTTGAGGATAGGGTCCAGCTCAGATTTCTCCCTGGCTTTAACCCTAAGGTGCCTTCTTGTGTCAATATCAACCAGATGGTTTCCTTACCAGTGTTTTTTTCCAGCTCCTTCTTCTGAAGAAGAGGAAAGACTTCACACACTGGATGTAGTAAGGTGTCTTCAGACCTACCTTCTACGTACAGTACACAACCTTGCAGGAAATCCGAGAATCTCCTTATTAATATATATATGGTAGAGACAAAGGTCTCAGAGCTTCCAAACCTACCTTATCTAGATGGATCAAGGAAGCGATTAAAATGTATTTATCTGCTCAGGGGTTAACTCCACCTGAATTCTTTACAGCCCACTCAACTAGGGCTGTGTCAACCTCTTGGGCTGAGAGCCGTGTGGTACCTCTTGATCAGATTTGTGCAGCCAATTCTTGTTCATCTCAGCTGACCTTTGTAAAACATTACTAAATGTCCGGAGTTCAGAGGGGACTGCCTTTGGACAGTCAGTCCTAGGTACTGTACAGCGAGGAAACCCTTCCTTGCGGAATTACTTGCTGCATCCCCATATTGTGCTGCTGTAGGACATAAGGGAATCAATGATTATGATGTTAATCTGTTTTCCCTTAGTCCTAACAGCAGCACAAGCTTCCCTCCCTAAGATAGGATTATTTTCTTTATAAGTAACACGAGGTGGGGAGGTCTCTTTTGCCCTCTTATAGGGTACCATAGTCATGCATAACATTAGGTTAATTAAAAATTCCGTCTGTCCTATCAACACACAGGGGCAGAAATACCCCATATTGTGCTGGTGTTAGGACTAAGGGAAAACAGATTAACATCATAATCAATTATTCTTCCACCTGTCATGGCACTCACATGATGCAGTTTGACAATTTCCTTGGCCAAGAGACCGTTATCGATGAGCTGGATGATGCTGTTTCTCTTTTCCTGGGAAATCTTCATGGCTGATCCTTGATCTGAACCAGTGACCTTTCGCTTGGGAATCCACCTAATAACACACACTGAGCTACTAGGGAATGTGAGAACAGGTTGTAATTTGTCCTATACAAGAAGAAAAAGTTTTTTCCACCACCAGGAGCAAAACAGTAACAATGCAGATACACGACAAGAATCAATCACATGCTAAATAGTTGTAAGTCAAATTTATGTATGAGATAGCCAAGAGGATTGTCTATAAATTATGGTAGTCTTACGTTCCAAGCTGTAGTGGATGGTGAGATATGGAGCCTGAAAGTCACAAGTTCAAAACTTTGTTACCCTTTTGCCCAGCGGGGTATAGTAGTAGAGTAGCGATGTCACTCTTGTAATATATCTCAAGAGTAGTGATGTCACTCCTATAGTTAAGCACTGTGTCTAATTCCTAGAAATGCAAAGACTGACAACAAATCAGCCAGAATATCAGATCATGTGGCAGGGTCATCTCTGTCCCCAGAAATCAATACTATCTTGTACTATGACCGCTGCAGTGACACCTTGTCCTTGGCTTCCCATTGTTGGGGGAGTGACTATTAACGACACAGAACTCACTGGAAATTTTCCCTTTCTATTTTTTCATTCTTTTCCACCATAGGGGGCTGTCACCATGAATAGTATACCATCGTATTCTAGAGGGATATTCCCATTACCATCCCTTGCACATGCTATTACTGCTTGTGTCAGTCTTCAATGCAGACCTAGCATGCTATTCCCAGATCAGGATGAGCAGAGCTATAGCCATAGTGTAATGACAGTAGATCTGGAGGATGCAGGTCTTATCACAGGGCAGAGTACACGCACTCGCTCTGCTCTATGTTTGTTGTGTTACTTGGCCAGTGTCCGCTGATAACGCTGCCAGATTTAAGGAATGTTCTACATGGGGCTTGGAAGGTAAAGATTAAGAGACTGTCAGGAATAAAATCTTAAAGGGAAACTCCACACTTCATTTTTATTATTATCCCTGTATTGAGCCTCCTCCCCCTCAGTCTCTACAGCCAATTACAGCACTGGAACATACGTGTGCTAAGGGCAAGGGTGTAGAGGTGGTAGCCACTCCCTGGGCCCTCATGTCCGGGGAAGCCCTAAGTAGTCACAAAAACTTATTCTGCAATTTTTTTGTTATGTCAAGATGCCGGAGAGCAAGGCCTGATAAATTCTCTCATATCTAAGTTCCACATGGTTTTTGAGATTTCTTCTTCTCAGTGACAGGGATCTAAAGACGACGTCTCTGGGCAGCCAGTAGGTCCTGCCAGAATCAGCATCTAATAGGATGGGCCTTCAGATCTAAATACACAGCATTACAGAAGAGCTGGACTAGCAATCACACCCCCTGCTGGTTGAGTCCCATACACAAAATTAAGTCAAATACTGTGACATTTTTGAAAAATACCCCCCCCCCAAAAAAAAAAAAAAAAAAAATATCAGAGTCAACATTACAAAATTATTTATTGTGTAGAAAACAGTAGAAAATACACAGATTTGGTATTGACACCTCCATCTTGTGAGACGCATTCTTTATCCCATACGATGAACGTTACAAACAACTGCACAAAAGCTGATGTTTTTAGACAGGTCCCCAACAAAAAAAAAAAAAAAAAAGTTGGCTGTAGTCACACAGGTCAAATGGGATGTATGTACGTGCACTTATTCTCTCCGCCCAATGAGAAGAGGAACTGTAAAGACCCCAAGAAGGTGACGCTTAACCCTTCATGTGCCAGTCTAAAGGAAGGTGCCCCGGTCGAAGTGAAAAATCCAAAGAGAGACAGCAAATACAAGACGTATCAGACGGGGGGGGGGGGGGGGGGGGGGGTTAGGGGGAGAAGCTAGAGGGTCATGTAGAGCATGAGAGGAGAGATCTGGACTAAGGCCAGGGGATGTGGCTGAAACTTCGTGGCTCACATTCCATCCCAGCCCCTGAAACGACTCAGCCTGGTGACCTAGGGGTCATGTGCATCTACTCCTGCGAAGACTGGTTCTAGGGGCTCATCTCTAAAGGCACACACATTCCCAAAGTCCTCCTGGGACAGAGTAAACCCAGACTAGGCCGATGGCTGGTTCCCAGGAATTATCGGTGAATTGATGTCTCCAGGCTCATGTACAGTGTCAGATTGTGTAGCGGAACATCAGGGTGGACCCGGCCATCTTTTTTTTCATATTCCTCATCAAATATCATATTCTGAGACTCCGTGAAGTGATTCAGCCAATCACCAACTTCACCTAAAATAAAAATAAACTAGTTCTTTAAGGTGGGGAATCATTTCTGTAATTAGGTTGTGCATGTCAAGTCTGCCTATCCGGTCTCCAGTTGTCATTCTACCATTGTCAAGGAGCTGAAACTTAACAGCTAACGGCTTATAACATAACAGTTACAGCACACCATAAAGTGAGAAAGTCTGGAACTGCAGTGTCCTTTGTGTTGCCATCTAGTGGCCATTATGTAGACTGCAATGCATTATGATGGATACCAACAGTCATATGTACCTTTCCTCATGAAGGGGGACAGGGACTGGTCCAACACGTTGGAGGGGATGCTCGAGTAGTTGGCCATGGGATTGTCCTTCATGGCATCGAAGGATGTGTGTTGGTAGATCTTCTCCAGGGCATCTTCAGACAAGTCCTTCCCCAAGAATGCCATGACTTTTCGGATCTCCCGTTTGGGGTCCTGCATAAAAAAGTTGTATTCAATAACTCTTAGAACAAGATGTCTCCGGCTACTTGTCTCCAGCCAGCTGCTCACCTCCTTCATATCTTCATAGAATATATAGAGGATGTCATGCTTGTGTCTAGCGTCCCACCACCCAAGGACGTGGCTGAACCAGCTCCCCCAGGCCACTGCAGGAAGACAACATGTTAGTGGCCCTGCTCGTGTGAGGTTTTTACAGAACATACTCTGGTTCAGTGTATGGTAGATGTAGAATGTCAGAATTAACTGAGGAGTGCGACTATCAGAATGCTGACATATTGTTATGGACAACCAGCAGAATTTTGAGTGCAGCTCTTGAGTAAAATAAAGATATGCACCACAGTATGGAGATTTAACACAGTCACCCACCATCACCCTTCAGAAATTTTATCACATATTCATCCCATGTCCCGGGGTCAGGCTGTGTCTTGTTCATCTGATCGAAGAAATAATATGACACGGCGTTGTCCTTGGCGTTACGTGCAACATAAATCACCTGCAACACGAGAGAAAATAAGGAGGAGCAACCAACATGGAGAAGATTATGGGACACCGTCAGTGGTGGCGGGACACTGTGTTGGCATCAGGGACGGGGGAGACGAACTTACTTTACACTTCTGGTCCCAGAAAGATTGGGGCATCAGTTCATACTGTAGATGAGTCTTCACCAGCCTTGGAGACGGGGTCACTTCTAATAGATCAATTCCTGTGATATAAAGAGAATTCGATCAGCCCCCCCATCAGTAGTTCTATATGACAACCTGCTATATTCTCCAGTCACATCCAGAGCTGCACAACTCACATTTCAAGGCTTCCCCTTCTAATGTTGTACAATAGTCTGATGTGATGTCCCACAATGCAGTGTTGCAGGATGTTAGGATTACAAGCAGCATTCTGAATGCAGCTTTGGTAGGGATTGGAGTATAAGGCATAAGATTCTGCAGGTAAATGAATGGATTCACAGAGAAGTTATTATGTACTTACCGGACGGTACAGGGGGTGGAGAGCAGATCTCCAGGAACGGGGAGCGTACATGTGTGGGGGCCCGGCTGGTCTTCTCCACTTCTCCATCATTCAGTATGGAGTCCACAATCTCCTGCATCCATGTAGTCCCTGGAAGCAGATTATGGACAAACTAGAGTGGTACGGCCACAGTTTTGCCACATTGTGCCTGGTTGTACCCAACAGCAGCAATTTCGAGGTCTCTCTGCTTGCCATTACTGAATGGGAACAGTTTTAGTAACAACCTGACCTAATAAATCTCACAGCTGAGGGTTCGTTACAATGTATCCAATCTAGACAATCCTAAACAGAACAGCCTGGGCTCCGGACTGATACAATATAACAAACTATCAGTACAGGAGGCAGATGCCAGGTTCAGCTCACAAAGTTTTGTTTGCACTGATACAGTGTAACAAACCCCCACGCAGCAGCCATTACCTGCTTTGGGATAGGTGGCGATCAGGAGGTCGTCCGGCCTGGCCTGGAATTTCTCTATTCTCTCCCAGGAGTCAGCAATCGGCTTCATGAGGGGAACACCCTGGACTGGGATCAGGGTGAACCTGTAGAATGTGCCCTCCGGAACATTCTCAATGATCTCTGAGTATTCTACGGAGTCGTCCTGGAGGTGGCGAGACATATAATCAGACCCTACAGGGGTGGCACCCAGCTTTCCCAGTCTCCTGAACATCATGCACTGCTACATCTCTTAATCTAGGACATCACTGTTAAGGAGTCTAGGAAAGCTGGGTGACATCAGCATTGTAAGGGATATAACAGGAGCCATATTGGTTGTCACCCAACTTTTCCAGAAAGAATGGTAAGTCACAATCCAACAACAAGCTCTCAAAACACTGACTGTAGGGCAGGAGAATACAATCAATTATTCTCTGTTATCAGCCATGTCAGGAGGGAGAGGCTGACTGTAGGACAGGTGAATACAATCTATTGCTCCCTGTTATCAGCCATATCGGGCTGAGGAGAGTTTACAGGATCATGCATGTGCCCGGATTGCAGCATGGCCGCCCCGGAACTAATCTGGATATGCAGCTTCTCCGGTCAGGCGTGTGACCAGAGATTAATAAATGTCTGGATTTATTTGGCTTATCCGGTAACTATCTAATGGTACAGAGCAGACAGGCGACCTCACGTCAAGTATCAGGTCACCACCGCTAACTGCTCATATAGGCAGTCACACAACTTCCCATACATATACTGCCCGGCCTACGTCAGTCTTTACTGTGCTTCTGGCATTCTATTCATGAACCAGAATCCACAGAGTTATACATGTGAATATTACACATGATACACAGTAACCCTGCACCTCGGACCTTTCCTAGCCTACCCTCCGGTCACTCACCAAGTCTTCATTGTGAGGTGGACCAGTATTTCCTGTACCGCAGCTGCACAATCTAACAAGAATTCCCACACAGCAGCACTTCATGTCTGAGAGGAAGGACCTGTAGCTCCAACCATCCTGTGCTTTCATGTTTATGAATAGAATGTTAGAGTGACAGTGTAGCATGACACACTGGCAGGACAGTTATAGAGAAAACAGAAAAGATATGACTTTTCTTATATCTATGCTATAGCATTGCAGATTTTTAAGCCATTCCGGGTCTATGGAAAGCTTGGTGATTTCCCATAGAAGCAAGGCTTAACACAGTCAGTGCACTTTGCTTTGCACAGAAATATTACACGGTTGTCACTCCCATCACCTACACCCGCAGTCGTTGCCCTGTGTGCCCCACCATGCATTCATCCTGTGTTACTCACATCTGACCGCTCCATCCTGAGCGCTGTAGTCACCTCTCTCCACCTGATCCCTGACTGAGCTCTAGGAGGCAGCGCGTCCCAAAGAGATATAAAAGGTACATAACCCGCTACGTCAGAGAGGGTGTGCCCCCCCAAGTCCTCCGCCTGGGAGAGAGGCCAGGACACAGCCGACCAAGAGCATTGTTCTCTATGTGTGTAGATACAGATGTAGCAAAGCTGAAGTTGTCATTTAACTTTCTACTGTGCTTCATGATGTCATCTGCAGTCCTATGTAACACACAGTGATAACTCTCTGAGTACAGATAATGTAGTAGATGTCACCTGCAGTCCTATGTAACACCACAGATAACACAGTGATAACTCTGAGTACAGATAATGTAGTAGATGTCACCTGCAGTCCTATGTAACACCACAGATAACACAGTGATAACTCTCTGAGTACAGATAATGTAGTAGATGTCACCTGCAGTCCCATGTAACACCACAGATAATAGTGATAACTCTCTGAGTACAGATAATGTAGTAGATCTCAGCTGTAGTCCCACGTAACACTATATATGATATAATAGCTGTTACCTGTGATGCCGCCATTGTCCTGGGAGACCAGTTACAGGGCAGATACCTGAGCAGCAGACCCTGGCAGTCAGAGGTGTGGTCTTTATAAGGGTTGGGGGTTTATATAAAAAGGGTGTGGTTAAGGTCAGAGACCTGAATCCCTGGATAACACATCAAATTAATTCAGATAATAATAATAAAAATAATAATAATTTTCTTCTTCCTCTCTCTAAAATTTCTGGGGATTATATTAACCCATACAGCCCCACACAGTGTTACTGTACTGCGCTTCTCTTATATATTGTATTAACCCCTGAACAGCAGGCAAGGGTTCAATCTTTTCTATGTTAACTCCCTCTCATCTGTAAGATCACTTGCACACAAGCAAATGCAGTCTGGAAAATCCAGCCCATGTACTGCCTGACTTTTTCAGAATCTTGTTTCATGGTGACCTTTGATGCTGTGAGTCCCTGCCTGCAGCTCCACCGCCCTGCACTGTGTATATAGTATATTATATTATAGGCGCATGGAGACAGGAGACCTGAAGTCCTGACTGGGTTCGGGTCAGGAAATCTGGTTCATGTATGGACCGGACTTTCCAGTCGTATTCCCCTGTGTGCACGGGGCCTAACTGTCTACACCTGTCCTCACAACTCCTTTGCTGCTTAAGGCTAAGGTCCCTCTGCGGACTTTCTGCCCCTATTATACCTATACAAAAATTGCCAGCATGTTCGTAGGTATAATTGACATGCTGCGACTTTCAAAAACATCAGCATTGTTTAAATAGCAGCATTTCCGCTGTAGATGTTTTTCTGCAATATGTGGATGGGATCCCATCCACTTTGCAGGTACAGTATGTAAAAAAATATAAGTTTCCGCAACGGCCAAAACATTGCGTTCGGGTTTCCGTTCGGGGCAAAAAAATGTGGAGAGAGAAGTCCTGCTTGCACCTAGCCTAAAAGGAGTTTCCCATGAACATAACCATATTCACATTAATAGACAATTAGATTTTTTTTTGTACATTTTTATAAATAATTAAAAGTTTTGCAGTGTTTCATAGATTTCCTCTAACCATCTCAGTCGTGACATTCTGTTGTTTTGATGGGTTGCCAATGGACACGACCATAAATTCGGCAACTTTCAATGGTCTGGGACTTGTGAGAAGCTTAACCATAATTTCCTTATTGTGGCCAGGTTATCAGGAGGACACTACGTGTATGAGAAGATAACCCGACCACAACAAAGACATCATGGCTGGTTATCAGGAGGGACACTACATGTATGAGAAGATAACCTGACCACAACAAAGACATCATGGCTGGTTATCAGGAGGGGCACTACATGTATGAGAAGATAACCTGACCACAATAAGGACATCATGGCTGGGTTATCAGGAGGACACTACATGTATGAGAAGATAACCTGACCACAATAAGGACATCATGGCTGGTTATCAGGAGGACATTACATGTATGAGAAGATAACCTGACCACAATAAGGACATCATGGCTGGGTTATCAGGAGGACACTACGTGTATGAGAAGATAACCTGACCACAATAAGGACATCATGGCTGGGTTATCAGGAGGACACTACGTGTATGAGAAGATAACCCGACCACAATAGAGACATCATGGCTGGTTATCAGGAGGACACTACTGTATGAGAAGATAACCCGACCACAACAAGGACATCATGGCTGGTTATCAGGAGGGACACTACATGTATGAGAAGATAACCTGACCACAATAAGGACATCATGGCTGGGTTATCAGGAGGGACACTACATGTATGAGAAGATAACCTGACCACAATAAGGACATCATGGCTGGGTTATCAGGAGGGACACTACATGTATGAGAAGATAACCTGACCACAATAAGGACATCATGGCTGGGTTATCAGGAGGACACTACGTGTATGAGAAGATAACCTGACCACAATAAGGACATCATGGCTGGGTTATCAGGAGGACACTACTGTATGAGAAGATAACCCGACCACAACAAGGACATCATGGCTGGTTATCAGGAGGGACACTACATGTATGAGAAGATAACCCGACCACAACAAGGACATCATGGCTGGGTTATCAGGAGGACACTACGTGTATGAGAAGATAACCTGACCACAATAAGGACATCATGGCTGGGTTATCAGGAGGACACTACTGTATGAGAAGATAACCCGACCACAACAAGGACATCATGGCTGGTTATCAGGAGGACACTACATGTATGAGAAGATAACCTGACCACAATAGAGACATCATGGCTGGTTATCAGGAGGACACTACATGTATGAGAAGATAACCTGACCACAATAGAGACATCATGGCTGGTTATCAGGAGGACACTACTGTATGAGAAGATAACCCGACCACAATAAGGACCTCATGGCTGGTTATCAGGAGGGACACTACATGTTAGGAGAAGATAACCTAACCACTATAAGGACCTCATGGCTGGGTTTATGACAAGTCCAAGTCCATAGAAAGTTCCTACATTCAAGTTCGTATTCATTGGTAAGCACTACCGAGTTGAAGAAAGTTCTAAGAAGTGCCCCCCGGATTCCAAAGGCTCTCAGTTTCCTAAGCAGGTAGAGCCTGCTGTGGCCCTTCCTGTACAGGGCCTCCATATGATCTGCCCAGTCCAGCTTATTATTAAGGAGCAAACCCAGGTACTTATAGGTGTTCACAATCTCGATGCCCGTCCCCAGGATGTCCACTGGTTTAGGAGGGCTTCTGCCTTTGCGGAAGTCCACCACCATCTCCTTGGTCTTCCCCGCGTTAATCTTCAGGTGGTTCCGGTGGCACCAGTCCACAAAATCCTGGTTCAGTTCTCTGTACTCCCTGTCATCATCGTCTGTGATGAGACCCACTATTGCAGAGTCGTCAGAATACTTCTGTAGGTAGCAGCTGGATGAGTTGCACCTAAAATCTGCAGTGTACAGTGTGAAGAGGAAAGGGGCGAGAACCGTACCCTGAGGTGCCCCCGTATTACAGATCACGGTACCTGACACACAGTCTTGGGCTCTCACGTATTGAGGTCGATTTGTGAGGTAGTCTTGGATCCAGTTGGAGAGGTGGTGGTCCACTCCAGCAAGGCCCAGCTTGTCCCTCAATAACCTGGGCTGTATGGTGTTAAAAGCACTGGAGAAGTCAAAGAACATTATTCTTACTGTGTTCCCTGGTTTCTCCAGGTGAGACAGAGCCCTGTGCAGAAGATGGATGATGGCATCATCTACCCTAATGCCCGGCCGATAAGCAAACTGGAGGGGGTCCATAGCGGGGCTCACTAGAGGGCAGAGATGTGTGAGAACCAATCTCTCCAAGATCTTCATCAGGTGGGATGTCAGAGCTACAGGTCTGTAGTCGTTGAGGTCCATAGGGTGGGGTTTCTTTGGAACTGGTACCACACAAGAAGATTTCCATAATTCAGGGACTATTTCCTGCCTCAGGCTCATATTATACATATATGTAATTATACCACACAGCTGGTCCCCGCAAGTCTTAATTAGCCTTGCACTGATGTCATCTGGCCCTGCGGCTTTCCTCGCCTTGATCTTTTTCATCTCCTTCCTCACCTGGGCCCGTGTGAAGGTCAGACTGTGGCCAGATAAAGACGGATTTCTGGATTTACTGGTCTGTTGGGAAGTGGCCGCATGGGGAGAAGTCATTGTGGTGGGGGAAGCTGGTGTGTGATCAAATCTGTTGAAGAATAGGTTTAGTTCATTAAGCCAATTAACATCTGCCTCAATCTGGCAGACAGACTGTTTATGACCCGAAATTGACTTAAGCCCCTCCCAGACCCCCCTTATGTCTTTTCTTTCCATTTGCTTTTCCATTTTTTCTTTATAACTGGCTTTTCCCTGCCTGATTTGATTCCTCAGCTCCTTTTGTACTTCCCTCAACCCCTCCTTATCTCTTGTCCTGAATGCCATCTTTTTCTCCTTAAGTAGTGTTTTTATATCAGAGTTAATCCATGGTTTGTTATTGGAGAAGCACCTCACCACTTTTGTGGGTACTGTGTTGTCCACACAAAAATTAATGTAGTCTGTTATGCAGTGTGTGAGTCCTTCTATATCTTCTCCATAAGAATCCTGCAGATACTTCTCCATTCAGCTCAATCCACTCCTGGCTTTGGCTCAACAAAGCCTGTAAGAAAGTCGCAAAATGCAGTTTTTCTCTAATTCCACCCCATTATGAATTTTTCCAGCTTCCCAGTACATCGTACAGTAAATGAAATGGTACCTTTACAAACTACAATTCGTCCCACAAAAACTAAGCCCTCATATGTCTCTGTAAATGGAAAAAAATTAAAAAGTTATGGCTTTTGGAAGGTGTTTTTTCCACAACAACCGGCCCTACTGTAATTTAATGTCCTGCCAGGAGCTGAGGTGAGGGCTGTAAGTGATTGGGTGAGGGGGCATCAACACCAGGAGACTTCCTGCAAATCAGGGTGAGTAGATGTCTCTGCTGCAGTCCTATGTAACAGTCCTATATAACACCACAGATAACAGATATTATAACAGAGGTAAGTCTCTGGGGGGAAGGCAGATCCTGCACCAGTCCTAATATTGTGAGTGCAGGCAGCAGATGCATCAGAATTATCTGAAGAGCCAACTTCTTAATAATTCCAGCGCACCGAGAGAGGTCACATTAAGAGGAATCACTTCTACAGATAGATCTTACTATTTATATCATGTAGAATCATGGTTGTGGTGTCATATGAAATCTGTGCACTGCTTTGCACTGGTGAGTGGGTGGGTAGGTGGGCTCATGTATAATACAGGGAAGCTGAGGTGGGGAGAGTCACTTCTCAAGATAGATATGAGGATTTATATTATGTAGAACCATGGTTCTGGTGTCATATGAAAGAGGAGATTCTCAGCTTTCATATGGCACCAGGATCAAAGGACCTACCTGTATTTTTGGGTTGTCTCATGTATAATGCTGGGAAGCTGAGGCTGGAAGCTGGGTCACTTCTACAGATAGATCTCAGAATTCATATTGTGTAGAACCATAGTTCTGGTGTCACATCTGTACACTGTATGTCAGTGTGTATGGGTGTATGGGCTCCTGTATAATGCAGGAAAATAGAAGATGTGGAAGGGTCATTTCAAATACTTAAAGGGAGTCTATCATTGGTATTTTCAAATTTTAACCGACCCCACGTTATAAAGGCTATTCTAATCCCACCTTTCTTTTCTTGTTTTGTGCCATCATTTTCGAATTATTCTCCTTTTTTCTATTATGCAAATGATGCTCAGAGAGCACAGGCTCGTCATCCCCGCAAGGACGCCTCCGTTTCAATATACCTACGCCCCCTGTATCTTCAGACGTCCTCTTCACTGCCTCAGCAGCCAATGCTCTCTTTTTTGGGATAGAAATCCTGCGCATGCGCTGTCGGCTCGGGTAGTCATCGAGGCAAGATAGCGGGCGGAGTTTGCGCTGTCGGCTCTGCCCAAACCCAAAGAGACAGAGCCGTCAGCGCATGCGTAGGATTTTGATCCTGAAAAAAAAGAGTGCGCCGGCTGCTGATGCAGCGAAGAGGACGTTTGAAGATATAGGGGGCGTAGTTATATTGGAATGGAGTAGGCCTTGCGGGGATGACAAGCCTGTGCTCGGGGTACAGTGGAAACGCTCCCTGTGCTCCCTGAGCATCATTTACATAATAGAAAAAAGTAGAATAATTTGAAAATGACGGCGCAAAACAGGAAAAGAAAGGTAGGATTATAATAGCCTTTATAAAGGCTATTCCAACGTGGGATCAGTTAAAATTCGAAAATACCAATGATAGACTCCCTTTAAGCATTATAAAATATAGAAACATGGTTCTTGTGTCATACACAATCTATGCACTTTACTTATTGGTGAATGGGTGGGCTCATGCATAATGCAGGGAAGCTGAGGCTAGAAGCTGGGTCACTTCAACAAACAGATCTCAGGCATCATAACATGTAGAACCATGGCTCTGGTATCACATGAAAGAAGAGATTCTCAGCTTTCATATGGCACTAGGATCACAGAATCTACCTGTATTATGGGCCGAAATGCCATCAGTTTACACAGTCGGGATTGCGGCTGCTGCATATACAGTCATATGAAAAAGTTTGGGCACCCCTATTAATCTTAATCATTTTTAGTTCTAAATATTTGGGTGTTTGCAATAGCCATTTCAATTTGATATATCTAATAACTGATGGACACAGTAATATTTCAGGATTGAAATGAGGTTTATTGTACTAACAGAAAATGTGCAATATGCATTAAACCAAAATTTGACCGGTGCAAAAATTTGGGTACCCTTATCATTTTATTGATTTGAATACTCCTAACTACTTTTTACTGACTTACTGAAGCACAAAATTGGTTTTATAACCTCACTGAGCTTTGAACTTCATAGCCAGGTGTATCCAATCATGAGAAAAGGTATTTAAGGTGGCCAATTGCAAGTTGTTCTCCTATTTGAATCTCCTCTGAAGAGTGGCATCATGGGCTCCTCAAAACAACTCTCAAATGATCTGAAAACAAAGATTGTTCAACATAGTTGTTCAGGGGAAGGATACAAAAAGTTGCCTCAGAGATTTAACCTGTCAGTTTCCACTGTGAGGAACATAGTAAGGAAATGGAAGACCACATGGACAGTTCTTGTTAAGCCCAGAAGTGGCAGGCCAAGAAAAATATCAGAAAGGCAGAGAAGAAGAATGGTGAGAACAGTCAAGGACAATCCACAGACCACCTCCAAAGAGCTGCAGCATCATCTTGCTGCAGATGGTGTCACTGTGCATCAGTCAACAATACAGCACACTTTGCACAAGGAGAAGCTGTATGGGAGAGTGATGCGAAAGAAGCCGTTTCTGAAAGCACGCCACAAACAGAGTCGCCTGAGGTATGCAAAAGCACATTTGGACAAGCCAGCTTCATTTTGGAAGAAGGTCCTGTGGACTGATGAAACAAAGATTGAGTTGTTTGGTCATACAAAAAGGCGTTATGCATGGCGTCAAAAAAACACAGCATTCCAAGAAAAACACTTGCTACCCACTGTAAAATTTGGTGGAGGTTCCATCATGCTTTGGGGCTGTGTGGCCAATGCCGGCACCGGGAATCTTGTTAAAGTTGAGGGTCGCATGGATTCAACTCAGTATCAGCAGATTCTTGAGAATAATGTACAAGAATCAGTGACGAATTTGAAGTTACGCCGGGGATGGATATTTCAGCAAGACAATGATCCAAAACACAGCTCCAAATCTACTCAGGCATTCATGCAGAGGAACAATTCCAATGTTCTGGAATGGCCATCCCAGTCCCCAGACCTGAATATCATTGAACATCTGTGGGATAATTTGAAGCGGGCTGTCCATGCTCGGCGACCATCAAACTTAACTGAACTGGAATTGTTTTGTAAAGAGGAATGGTCAAAAATACCTTCATCCAGGATCCAGGAACTGATTAAAAGCTACAGGAAGCGACTAGAGGCTGTTATTTTTGCAAAAGGAGGATCTACTAAATATTAATGTCACTTTTCTGTTGAGGTGCCCATACTTTTGCACCGGTCAAATTTTGGTTTAATGCATATTGCACATTTTCTGTTAGTACAATAAACCTCATTTCAATCCTGAAATATTACTGTGTCCATCAGTTATTAGATATATCAAATTGAAATGGCTGTTGCAAACACCCAAATATTTAGAACTAAAAATGATTAAGATTAATAGGGGTGCCCAAACTTTTTCATATGACTGTACATATCCCATTCGGGTATCATATAAGAATCTCCACTTTTATATGACACCAGAACCTATGGCCTAGGTTATATATTTTCTGAGATATAACTGCCTAAAATGACACCCCTCTCAGAATCCCTGCATTATACAGGAGCCCGACCACTTGTACTCCTCGTACTCCAGTGAGAAGCAGTGTACAGATTTCTGTTGGCAGTAGAGAAACCGGAGAGAATACACAAGCAACAGAAAGTGGATTTCAGTGCAGAATATCATGAAAAGGATGCAAAATTCATTAATAAAATATATTGCACAGTGTATTAATGACACAAATACTGCCAGAAAATCAAAAGTTGTTCAAAAGTTTAGTTACACTTTAAATCTCCGCCAGTCAGCGATTGTCATAACTTTCAGGTTTGATTCAAGACGGTTTTCTGTTGTAAATTATAGTAAATCTATTGGACTGAGACATCCGCGCCCTACTCCACCCACAGACAAAAGTGGCAAGCAAGTCAGAAAATGGACAAAGTAGCACATTTTTGGTGCAAGCCAGCATGCACATGCCAAAAAATGAACATGGTAGCTTTCATAAATCCCCCTTCTGACTATAAAGTAGTCAACGTCACCTGCAGTCCTATGTAACACCACAGATAACACAGTGCTAACTCTCTGAGTACAGATAATGTAGTAGATGTCACCTGCAGTCCTATGTAACACCACAGATAACACAGTGATAACTCTCTGAGTACAGATAATGTAGTAGATGTCACCTGCAGTCCTATGTAACACCACAGATAACACAGTGATAACTCTCTGAGTACAGATAATGTAGTAGATGTCACCTGCAGTCCTATGTAACACCACAGATAACACAGTGATAACTCTCTGAGTACAGATAATGTAGTAGATCTCAGCTGCAGTCCTATGTAACACCACAGGTAACGCCCAGTGTCAGTAGTGGACTATTGACTCTTGGCAGTTTCTACTATTGGCGCCATCGCTCCACTCTGTGCGTGCTCGCTATTTTCAGTAGTTGGATCATAATATGGGCAGTTTTGGTAGTCCACCATCTTAAAGGGAAACTGTCACCAGGTTTCGGGCCTCTATAATAGCATCATGTTCTAATACTGGGCCTACACCTCATCCCTGTCTGCCACTCCATGTGGCATTTTTTTCATTTTAATCTGCCAGGGAGGAATCCCGAACCTATCTCCTGCGGCTCCCGACACTTTGTATCTTTTCACCGGGAGATAACGGAGATGAGCCTAGGATTCCTCTGCAAAAGACTAAATGTAGAAACCTGCCAAATGGAGAGATGGACGTAGGTGAGGTCACCAGGTTTGGGGCTGGGAAGGAGGAAGGGGGAGCAGTCTGCGGCAGAGGTGACTTATATGACAGCAGGCGGTGGGCAGCCAGAGGTTGATTGACTCAGTGTCGTCAGTGGCAGCAGAGTTTGTTGTGTTGCTCAGGTGTGCTGTTCATGGTGTCACTACACTAAACACACAAGCTCTGCTGCCTCTGGGACAGGCAACCTTAGAGGATCACAGTCAGGAAAGCTGTGTGATCAGAAGCAGGGACTGATTGGAGGAGCCACCTAGGGCGTGCTACCTGTGGTCATCATGGGTGTCAGAGGCTGCTTCGGTTTTATGAGGTCGATCACCCCAAGGTTGTCAGAGATGGCAGAGTTTGTATGTAGTATAATGACACTGTGAACAGCAGATACACACAACAACATCTGATGCCTCCGATGACCCTGGGATGATCAACTTCAGAGGACTGCAGCAGCAAATTTCTGGAAAAAGATCACAGTCATGGCCAATTATCCCAGGGTTGTCAGAGGAGCTTGTTGTGTGTTTTTTCTATTCTCAGGGTCACTATACTACACACAACAAGCTCTGCCGCCTCTGACGACTCTGGGATAATCGGCCTATGAGGAACACAGCCATGAGTGTGATCTTTTTCCAGAAATTTGCTGCTGCGGTCCTCTGAGGTTGATCATCTTAGGGTCGTCGGAGGCATCAGATCTTGTTGTCTGTGTATGCTTTTCACATCAGAGGCATCAGAGCTTGTATGTAGTATAGTGACACTGTGAACAGCAAACACACACAACAAGCTCTGCCGCCTCTGCCAACCTTGGGACAATCAGCCACAGGGTACCTTTTTCATGATGCTGCTGCTGCAGTTCTCTGAGGTTGATCATCCCAGGGTCGTAAGAGGCGGCAGAGTTTGTTGTGTGCAGTATAGTGACACTGTGAGTAGCAGACACATACAACAAGGTCTGCTGCCTCTGACGACACTGGTATGATCAGCTCATGAGGAACCCAGTCACAACCTGCTGGAATAACATCACAGTCAAGAAGGCGGCATCGGCAAGCTGTGTGATCAGTAGTAGGGACTGATTGGAGGAAGCTGCCCAGCGCCCGCTGTCACCAATCACCACACATGACAGGCCTCCCCATCGTCCTTCCGAACCCGTTTACAGCAGGGAATCATTTAAGATTGTGGGCAGTGGGCCCGGCCAGCCATCCAAACTGCCTATATTATTATTACTATGCCAGATGACAAATTCAGCTCTGCAACATCTGTACACAGACACGACTGTGAACACCCTGGGCAGTGACAGGCACGCCCTTCACTTTCCTCCCAAGACTCTTTCCCTCCTTCCTGTTCTTTCAGGCCCCCCGTAAACAAATCCAAGATCTCAGAGTTACACAGAGGTTTCCATCACACAGCGAATACCTCCGGTCATGTGTCCCTCACCAGGATGTTACATGATGTCGCTGGGCCAGTGACCTACAACTCTGTGTCACCCCAGAAATAGGTCAGGACGGGTTGTCGGCCTCTGTGCCACTCATTGTTACAATCATTGTTTGCAGTTAGTGAATGGAAACATTCAGAGGCTGAGAACTGAGGGTTTGCTACAATGTATCAGTGTTGGTAAGATCTATGATCCTGGAGTCAGGACTAGAGAGATTTTATTTTTGCTGCTGATGTATCTGACAGAGAATTGTTTACACAAATCCATTGTGACAATCCCTCAGCTGTGAGCAGGATTAGGTTGTGTAGGACCAGAGCAGAGGTGGAAGGTCGCTGCGTTACAATGTGTCGCCTTTGGCCTATAATAGATAAAACAACATGTAAACAGCGAGCCATAACCTCTAATACACTGTGATAAGAGCGAGGTACTCTGTGCCCCATGCCTCACTGACATCAGCAGCTCCTGAGATACCTACTGCCCATATACGGCTGATGGGACCATCGTGTAAAGTACGCAGGTCACCTGTGGCCCCTGTCAGGGTGGAGTTACTGCCACACCCTGTTAACCCCTTCCTTTCCAGCTGTCACCAGGAGCATAGCTAGATTACTTGCTGTTCCTTAGTGATACCGCACACTGCTGTATCGCATTGTAAGACATGTAACGTTTGTGCCTGCTATTGAGGTATAAACCCTGATCCTGCAGTGGACAGCAGCAAAATATGAATAAGAAAGTGTGAGAAATAGGGATGCAGCTTTGGATGTAACTCAGGATACAGGCAGTTAACAAACAGTTAATTAAATGCAACAATCCAATAAAACAAATTGCTATGTCAGGCATAGGGCTGGTTAAGGGCAAGTCAAAGAGTTTGGCAAGAAGGGGCGGGGCTGAGGGTGGGTGCTGGGCGGAGCTACAGCAGGGGGGCCAAAATTAGGAGGGACCTGGAGATGAGAAACAAGAATGAAATTGCAGACAAGTAGAATTAATACAACAAAAGTAGAACAGGAGAAGGGAGGAGGCCGCCAGCAGGTAGGAGAGGACGCCGCAGGGATTTCTGGCAGGTCATTACTCCTAGCATTTGGATCACCAGCCCTAGAAACTTTTTCTAAGTAATTCTTTATTTGCACCGAAAATTAGTCCGTGACCCCAGGATGGATCCAGAATTATTGAAGAAATTAGAAGAGAACATGAAGAATGTGAAAATTAAAATGGGTGCGGTCCAGGGCATCATGCTGCCCGAAAGCACTATTGACATCTGGGAGCAGATCTACAACTTCCAAGCACGAGAAGACGATATCCTGATTGCTACGTTTCCTAAAGCAGGTGAGTGAGGGTCCTGACAACACAAGTGTAGTCAGACAGGAGGGATGCGCACAGATTGGGCCCCGTCCTACACTGACAGCTCCACCTGCTACACCACTATTATGTTAAATTATATCATTCTGGTTGCCTGCTGTCAACACCAGGGTGAGCACAATGCATAGGTTTATATACAGCTGATATTGGCATCAATGGGGGCTGTATAAAAATGTGGGCAGGCAGCCTGCAGGGGAAGCAATTCAGTGATGCACTCCCTCCATAACAATCATAGGCAACTGGCAAACAATATCACACATGATAGGATAAGACACTTTCTGCTAAGGAGGAAGGGAATTAAAGAGCCAACACCTCAGGAATAATACACACAGTGATGTCATAGTACAGAAATAATACACACAATGATATCACAATACATGGATAATAAACAGTGATGTCACAGTGCAGGATAATACACACAGTGGTGTCACAGTGCAGGGATAATACACACAGTGATGTCATAATACAGGGATAATACACACAGTGATGTCACAGTACAGGGATAATAAACAGTGATGTCACAGTGCAGGATAATACACACAGTGGTGTCACAGTGCAGGGATAATACACACAGTGATGTCATAATACAGAAATAATACACACAGTGATGTCACAGTACAGGGATAATACACACAGTGATGGCACAATACAGAAATAATACACACAGTGATGTCACAGTACAGGGATAATACACACAGTGATGTCACAATACAGAAATAATACACACAGTGATGTCACAGTACAGGGATAATAAACAGTGATGTCATAGTACAGGGATAATAAACAGTGATGTCACAGTACAGGGATAATACACACAGTGATGCCACAGTACAGGGATAATACACAGTGATGTCAGTACAGGATAATACAAACAGCAATGACACAATACAGGGATAATACACACAGTGATGCCACAGTACAGGGATAAAACGCACAGTGTTGTCACAATACAGGGATACTACACACACACAAATCACTTTGTATACTGTGACATCAGAAGATATGAGGATAGTAATTGTAATGATGTCCCATGTTCCAGTAAAGTCATGGAAGTGCAGTAAGTTTTCCACATCTCCTTCGATCATCCATTGTTATCACTAATTCAATTGCCCACTTGTTCTCAGTGAAAATGGCCCTCGTAGTTGTTGGGCCCCATAGCATCTGTTACCCTGGTAGTTACTCCTATGATTTCATTATACCTGGGCACATGCGCCATTCAGGAGGCTGGAAAAGCTGGGTGTTGTATATCAAATGTATTGTAATCAGGTATAATCCTGTAATCCTTAGTAAACTATCTGCGCCCCTCCCCTCCCCCCTCATTAAGGTTTTGTATGATCTCGGCTGAAGCTCTCAAGAACCTGATACGGGTGACATCTTAATAATGGGTTCAAAGGCGGTAATCCAACTGGTTACCTCATCGCCACTCCATTACCAGCAGTGCCAGCTGTACCAGGTCACACCCCGCCACACTGCAAGAGCCTTGTAAGATGTTTACAGGGACGGTACCATACATAGTAATATAACATGATATATGCCATTCTCATGGCAGCCAGTAGTGGGTTTCACTCAAATAACATACTTAAAATATTCAAGGAAGACTAAAAATTAGGGAATTATACTGTAGTTACTGTCACTTTAAGATTTAAAGGGGAAATGCACTGTAATAGACTTTTTGGTTGGTTGTAGAAGATCAGCTGAAGTGTATGTGTATTTACAGGAACTACATGGATGCAGGAGATTGTGGACCTAATAATGCTAAACGGGGACGTAGAGAAGAGCATGCGGGCCCCGTGCTTTGTCAAGGTGCCCTTCATAGACCTAAATGTAAAGCCCATGGTGTCAGGTATTGGAGACCTCCGACCTACAACTATTATTAACAATGATGTTCTACTGTAACAAAACTGTGACAAAGATGTGATCTCTGTCTGATCTCTATCTGTTTTAGGAGTGGATGCCGCTGATGTCATGGAGTCACCACGCCTCATAAAAACTCATTTTCCAATACAACTTGTGCCACCATCTTTTTGGGAGAAGAATGTCAAGGTGAACATAAAGATACTGAAAAAGTGGAAATCCTCAAATTCAGATATCTCTGTCTGAAAATATAAAGCGTACTCTAACAACATTTGTAGGAGGTTCACTGACCTGGATCATCATCCATGTGACCTCGAGCCTTCTCAATGTCCATGTGGTCAGACTAAAGGGTTAAACTTGTATCATATTAGTTTAGGGTCTTCAAGAGGCTTGTATTTATAAATTGTCCGAGTACATTGAGGTGACCTCCACCATTCACCATCATAGGTGATGCCATGGTTCAGATTATGTATCTTCTAGTTCTAGTGGGAAGCGCAAAGGATGGCCTAAAGATGTCTTCTTTGGACAATGGTTTGTCCAGGTTTCTAACTTATGTTTTTTATCTCCTTCTCACAGGTAATTTACGTAGCTCGGAATGCCAAAGACTGCATGGTGTCCTACTTCTACTTCCAGAGGATGAACAAGGGTCTGCCAGATCCTGGGACCTGGAATGAATACTTCTCAGCATTCATGGCTGGAAACGGTGAGAAAAAGAAATTCAACTTGTTCAGTCTTTTCCACCATGTTTTCTCACATTGTACCCCAAGTCCTAAATCCTAACCATATATAGTGCTTTCTTGTTTCCTCACCATGTTCCTTGTTATTTTCACATCATAACTCTTGGTGTTTCCTCAGCATATACTTCAATTTTGAACCATATTCCTGCCCTATCTATCGAACCTACCCCTCTTTACTTTGTCACAATGTTCTTCATAATTTTCCCCACCGTGCTCCTTAGCTTTCTGCACCATGTTCCTCATAATTTTCTGCACCATTTTCCTCAGTCTCAGCCTTTCCTCGCGTGTTCCATAGCCTTTGCTTACCATTTTCTTACTACTTTCTTCATGCCATTTTCACTGCTTTCCGACCATGTTTATTTTGCTCACCATTTTGCTCAATAGTTACTCCACCATATTCCTCAATCTTTTTACTTATCATATTTCTTATTCTTTCCTCACTATGTTCTCCTTGTTTCCTCGACATGTTCTCCTTGTTTCGTCACCATGTTCCTTCGTGTTTCCTCACCATATTCCTCATCATTTCCTCTCCATGTTCCCCAGTCTTTCATAACAACGTTCCTCCTCATTTCTTCACCATGTTCTTTACTGTTTCTTCACCATATTCTTTATCATTCCCTTACCATATTCCTCAGTGTTTCTTTACCATGTTTTACAGAATTATTCCATCATGTTCCTTAGTCTTTTACACCATATTCTTCATGGTTTATGTCTCATACTAGTATATCAGCAACATGTTCTTCAGCGCTTTACAGACATTGTCAGTCACTGTCCCATATCCAGCTCGCAATCTAAGTTTCCTCACCGCCTCTTCAATGATCCCTGCTGTTTTCTTACTCTTTTGTTATCATTTCCTCACTGTTTTCAATATTTCCTCACCATGTTCCACAGCATTTCCACTATTTTCTTGTAACGCAACAAATGTGAACCCACTGTGTCAAAGATTGGTTTGATTGTGACTACTCCGGAGGCCATTTTCTAAGTGATCCCCTGGTATTTATTTAAACCCTGTATGAGGATTTGGACTACACTACACCACCAGGTTACTACCTCTAGGAGTAGTCACGATGTAAGTCACAGTTGACCCAGTTGAGTCGAGAGATGCCACTGCATAGGATAGAGGGACAGGCATAGAAATGGTCAAAGGGCAATCTGAGATCAAGGCAGGCCGAGTTCACCCAGCATGATTTATGAGGTACTAAGGGCAAGGCAGGCAGAGTCAGATAACAATCCAGGGTCAAACACAGGTAAACTGGAAAATACAGCAGTTTGGATACACATTCTCAGGATCTTGTAAGCTAAGAACTTTTTTGATCTTCCTGTGGGTGAAGATGCTTTTAAATAGCTCACAGTTGCAGGAGATTGTCTGGGAACAGACCGCAAGGTTTGTAGCTTCTTTTAGGGCTAGTGCACCCTACAGGTAAGGACTGAAACACAGAGCTCACAGCCTGGAAGAGCAGTGTTGGAGGCAGAGAGTGAATATCTGGCTTACCATGTTCTTCATTGTTTCCTCACCATTTTTCTCAGCACTTCCTCACAATGTTTTTTGGTATTTCCCAATCGTGATCCTCACCGTATTCACCTCATTTGCCTGCCATATTGCCCATACTTTCTCAACTTGTTCCTTTTCATTTCCTTACCATGTTCCTCACTGCCTCCTCACCATGTTCCTCACTGCCTCCTCACCATGTTCCTCACTGCCTCCTCACCATGTTCTTCTGTGTTTCCTTACCATTTTTCTCAACATTTTCTCACCATGTTCCTCATTGTCTTCTCACCACATTTCTCAGCATTTACTCACCATTTTCCTCACTGTTTCCTCACCATTTTTCTCAGCATTTCTTTGCCATGTTCCTCACTGTTTCCTCACCATGTTCCTCACTGTTTTCTCACCATATTTCTCAGCATTTCCTTACCATGTTCCTCACTGTTTCCTCACCATGTTCCTCATTGTTTACTCACATGTTTCTCAGTATTTCCTTACAATGTTTCTTACTGTTTCTCACAATATTTCTCTGCACTTCTTCACCATATCTCTTCTTATTTCATCACCCTGTTTTTCACTACTTCCTGTCCAAGATCCTGAGCAGTTCCTCATTTTGTCATCATAATTTGCCCTCCATATTTCTCACTCTTTCACAAATCCTTCCTTAGCCTTTTCTCACCATGTTCCTGTTCCTAATTTTGTGCCCTTCTTTCAGTTCCTTGGGGGAGTTGGTTTGACCATGTCATCGGATGGTGGAAAGCAAAAGACAAACACCAGATCCTCTATGTCTTCTATGAAGACATGATTGAGGTGAGGACAGTGGCTGGCACATAACATACTGTACATGGACAATCAGCTCAGTGTCTTATATTTTCCTACAAATTTTGTCACCAGGACCCAAGGAGAGAAATAAGAAAAATATCAAAATTTCTAGGCAAAGAGTTGACTGAGGAGGTTCTGGATATTATTCAACACCACACATCATTCAATGCCATGAAAGAGAACCCAATGACCAATTTCAGTGTCCTGCCATCATTTGTATTTGACCAGTCCGTCTCGCCCTCCATAAGGAAGGGGGGGAAACAAAAAAAAAAGTCTCTCACCCCCCCTCTTTTTTATCAAATAAGAGGGGGAGGTATTTTTTCTACCCTCTTTTTTTTATATACAAAAAATTTTAAAACTAATTTTTTATTTTATTAAATATTCCCCCTTTCCCCTTTTTTATATATAAGAAAGGATGTATGTGTTTATTATTATATAATTAAATTTAATAAAAAAAAAATTTTTCCCCCTTTTTAATAATAATTATTTTTTTTTTTTTTTTTTTTTTTTTTTTTTTAAATATATTTATTTATTAAATTTTATAAATATTTTGGACACAGTAATATTTCAGGATTGAAATGAGGTTTATTTGTACTAACAGAAAATGTGCAATATGCATTAAACCAAAATTTGACCGGTGCAAAAGAATGGGGAGACCGGGGCGGGGCTGCGCAGTAAAGCGCAGGGATCTTGACTGGGGGCGGGCTGTAGGGGGGACCAATAACGCGCTAGGGCGCGAAGAATTGGGGGGCGGGGCTTAACCCCGTTCGAATTGACTATGCCGCGCAGCCCGGGAAGCGGCCATTCTGGAGCTGCGCGGCATGCTAACGAGCGGTCAGCTCCCTCCCCCCACCTTTTCACTGTAATGGCTACCATCCTGGAGCAGATCAGAGCTGCTGCCGGCGTCCATGGTGAGGCCTGGCTGCAGGAGCGGCTGGCTGACATTATGCAGCCTGCCGCCCCCCCCCCCCCCCATTAACCCTTCACTACCCCCGGAGGCGTCTGAGCGGCGGCGGCGGCCGCGCAGGACTCGCCCGCCGGCACGTTTGAGCCCTGATGAGCCCCCTAGGGCCCGGCGACATAGGAGTCCCCTCTCGGGCCCCTCCAGGCCGGGCACCCCGCTCCACTGCTCAGGCGCGGAGGTCCCGGTCTGGGAGGAATCCTGCCAGTCGCCTGGCCCCTGCGGAGGTGGAGATCCCTGCCACTGGCCTCAGTGGGGGGGACCTCCACATCCAGTCTCCATATGGCTACAGCACGTGGTGCAGCGGTCCCCTCCTGTGATGCTCCAGCGGGAGGGGGACTGTGTCTTCAAGTCCCGTCGGTTCCGGCTTTCCAAGTGCCCTCGGTACAGCAGCGGGAAATTCTGAACGACGAGCAGCACGGCGCTGGCCCCTCCTTCACGGCACCACAGCCCCGGTCCGAGGTGCATCCAGTGGTTTCAAGTGCATACGCGGGTGCAGGTCAACCTTCCCAGGGATGTCGGTCGTGCTGCAGCTGTCAGCGGGATGGTTCTCAACAATCAACAGGCGCCAGCGTTCTCCTGTACAGCGACCCAGGTCAGCAGGATGCAGGACCGTCGACTGGTGGGCCCACAGCACCTACGCAGTCTGGTGAGTACCATTCATTGTCGTGTCCGTTTCCTCCTATTCTAATGTCCCAGGGGTTAGGGATAGATAGGCCGGAGTCCCCAGTGGGTGGTGGTGTAGCTTCTGAGGGGATTAGGGAGCTATTGGGTAGCGTGAGGGAGCTACTGTCGCGCTGCGAACAGAGTGTTAGCGGTTCCCCGGTGGCGGCGTGGGTCCCTCCTGCGGTTCAGTCAGTAGCGTCACAGAGTGCGCCGGTGGTAGGGGCTCCGGCGGGTGTCACAGTGTCTGTCCAGACAGATAAAGAGAAGGTTGATTCGGTGAGGCTAGACGACAGGGCTCGGGGGGAGGTTTATGTGTGTTTTGAGGGTCCTCTAGGGGCGCATTTAAAAAAGGAAGTGAGGGAGAAGATTTGGAAGGACGAGTACGTCGAAATCTTTTCCTTGCTCCCTTTAGCTAAATTTAACTTAGACAAGAGTAAGAAGGAGGATAGCAAAAAAGAGGAGGAAGAAAAACGTAGGTGGCGCCTGATTCCACAGACTTTTGCTAATTGGCTTCAGGCCTTTGCCATTTTAGCGAGTGTCATTGGTGAAAAGGCTCCTGACAACTGTTCGGGGCTTTTTTGCTATCAGGACTCTATAGGTGAGGCGTATCGGGTGTATGGGGGTCAGACATGGCTGCGGTATGATGAGCAGTTCCGTCAGCGTAAGGCGGTTCGGCCCAGCATACGGTGGGACCAGAAAGATATAGGTTTGTGGCTTCGGGTTATGGCGCCAGCTCGCTTTGGCCAGCCCTTTCCTGGGGCGGCCGGTGGAACCGGCCATGGTGGTCTCAGTTACGGCTCAGGGGGGGCAGGTGCACAGGCCCAGCAACGTTACGGGCTGTGTTGGCAGTTCAATGAAGCCCAATGTAAATTCGGCTTCAACTGTAGATTCAAACATGCCTGTTCATTCTGCGGAGGGGTGTCCCATGGTGCGGCACGTTGCTTGCGCAAACAAAGGACCAAGGCCTTGCCTAATAGTGGACAAGGGGCAGACGCCGGTGAAGCTGGAAGCCATGCTTCCGTACCTAAATAGTTATGTTAACAGGGAGAGTGCAAAGTTTCTGGTAGAAGGTTTTAGGGAGGGTTTTAGGATTCCCCTGCCGACGCACACAGTCCCCTTTTGTATAACTAACTTGAGGTCGGCAGCGGAACACTCGGGGGGTGGTGTCCAAAAAACTGAGGAAGGAGGTGGCCTTGGGGCGCATGGCGGGCCCCTTCGCATCACCCCCTTTGGAAGGTTTAATTGTATCTCCTTTGGGGGTGGTGCCGAAGAAGGAGCCGAATCAGTTTCGGCTCATACATCATTTGTCTTATCCCAAAGGAGCGTCGGTCAACGATGGTATTGCACCCGAGCTTTGTTCGGTAGTATATACCTCGTTTGATGCAGCTGTGCATTGGGTACGGCGTTGCGGTCCAGGGGCCCTCTTAGCTAAGACGGATGTGGAGGCGGCGTTCAGGTTACTGCCGGTACACCCTGACAGCGTTAGGTTACTGGGACGGCGGGTATTACGTGGATCGTTGCCTCCCTATGGGTTGCTCAATATCGTGCGCATACTTTGAGGCGTTCAGCACCTTTTTAGAGTCGGTAATTCGGGATGTGGCGGGGGTTGAGTCAGTGATACACTACCTCGATGATTTCCTCTGTATAGGTCCGGCGGGCTCCGATGTATGCGCGGTTTTGTTGGCAACCGCGCGGTGGGTCGCCAGTAAGTTTGGGGTACCGTTGTCACCGGAAAAGACTGAGGGTCCGTGCACTAGATTGAGTTTCTTGGGCATAGAGCTTGACACTGTGGCAATGGAGTTCCGGTTGCCTGGTGACAAGCTGGTTGATCTTAGAGAGAGGGTGAAGCGTGCTCGTCACATGCGAAAAATTGCGTTGCGCGACCTCCAGTCATTGTTAGGCAGTTTAAATTTTGCCTGCCGCATTATCCCCATGGGTAGGATTTTTTGTCGCCGGCTGGCAGGGGCCATGAACGGGGTGTCAAATCCACGACACTTTATTCGGCTGGGGGTGATACATCGGGAAGACCTGGCAGTATGGGACACTTTTTTAGACCAGTTCAATGGTAGATCACTGGTCCAGTCAGCAGTGATCGATGTGTTCGATTGTGACCTCTTTACGGATGCGGCAGGGGGCCACGGTTTTGGGGCCTATTACAGGGGGCAGTGGTGCGCCGCTCCTTGGCCTGCGTCGTGGCGTGAACAAGGTCTGACGCGGAATTTGACTGTACTTGAGTTATTCCCCGATTTTAGTCGCGGTGTCCATATGGGGTGGGGCGTTCCAGGATAAAAAAGTTAGATTTCATTGTGATAACATGTCAGTTGTGTCGGCCATTAATAATGTGACTGCGTCTTCTCCTCCAGTTATCAAGTTGCTTCAGCGTTTAGTATTGCGTTGCTTGTGCCTGAATGCATGGGTGGTGGCAGTGCATGTTCCGGGGGGTTAAAAATGACGTTGCTGATTCTTTGTCTCGTTTCCAGTGGGAGCGGTTTCGTGCCCTGGCTCCGGGGGCGGAAGTGGAAGGGATTCCATGTCCTCCAGAATTATGGGACTTGGTTTGCGAAAAGCAGGGACATTGATTCAGGCATCGTTGGCCCCCGGCACCTGGGATAAGTATTCAAGGGCTTGGCAGCTTTGGGAGGATTGGGTGGGAGATTTAGGTCAGGTACATACTGATGAGGATAGGGTTGGGGCTTTATTGTTCTTGTTAAGCCGTTGGTCTTCAGATGGATGGTCCGTGGCGAAAGTTAATGGTGCGGTAGCGGCGTTGGCATTTGGTTTCAAGTTGAGGGGTTTGGCGGACTTTACCAAACATTTCTTGGTTCAACGTGCGCTTAAGGGGTTCCGCAGGGGCAGGGGAAGTAGTGACACACGGCGCCCGGTTACATTTCAGCTTTTGGAGCGTTTGGGGTTGGAACTGGGCCGTTTTTGTTCTTCGCACTATGAATGCGTTTTGTTTCACCTGGCTTTTTCTCTAGCCTTTTTCGGGGCTCTCAGGGTGGGTGAGTTGGTGTCCGTGTCGACTAAGCGGCCGGGTGGTTTACAGGTGGATGATGTGTACATGGAGGAAGGGGTCCTAGTGGTCAGGGTTCGCAGGTCTAAGACGGATCAGGCGGGGGCAGGGAAGTATCTGCGCCTGGGTGCGGTTGTAGGGTCAGATATGTGCCCGGTGCGTTGTTTGCTTGTTTTTCGGGGGTTGGTTCCAGCTTCTGCGGGCGGTCCCCTCCTGCGTCATGAGGATGGTTCGTTCCTTTCCCGTTATCAGTTCTCGGCTGTTTTTAGGGGTTGTTTGGACTCGCTGGGCCTTGACGCCTCTCGATATGCTCCACACTCTTTTCGCATTGGCGCAGCGACAGAAGCAGCTAGTTGGGGGTTGAGCTCGGAGGTGGTCCGACGTATCGGTAGGTGGGAATCGCAGAGGTATAGATCATACATACGTCCACACCTTGCCCAAATGTGAATCATTGTGTTGTTGGGTATTTTCTCCGCCCTCCCCCTACTTTATTTCTTCTTTCGTAGGCCCTTCTGCTCGGTTAGTCTGGATCTTCGGCCATTCTTTTGTGTTCTGGGGCGCGGAGAGGGCCGGCGGAATGGTCGGCAGCTGGGGTTCGACAGGGCTGCGGTCGTTGTACGTTGGATTGGAGTCCGAGGTATGGTGTGGAGTCGGGTCATGCCCGAAATCCACAGGTGCACGAGGTTGGATCGGTCTCCGGACATTATCGTGATACATGCTGGTGGCAATGACCTGGGGGTTCGTCCCTTTCGCGATTTAGTGAGGGACATAAAGTATGACCTGTTGAGGTTGTGGTCCATGTTTCCGGGGATTGTTACCGTGTGGTCCGATATTGTACCGAGAAAAACATGGCGGGAGGCTAGGTCTGTTGAAAGGCTCAACAAGGCCAGGATTAAGGTTAACCGGGCTGTTGCGGGGTTTGTGTCCAGGAACGGCGGTGTGTGCGTGCGGCACAAGGAGTTGGAGTCTGGGGAGGGGGAGTTTTGGTTGCGGGACGGGGTCCATCTGAATGCGGTGGGGTATAGATTTGTGGACGCTAGGTATCCAGGAGGGTGTTGAGAGGGCCCTGGAAGTGTGGCGGGTCTCTCACGCTTAAGGGATTAAGGCGTGCTCGCAGTGGCGGGTGGGGTCCTTGGAGTTGGTGGTCAATTGGCTAAAAGGGTGGAGTCAAAGGTAGGCTCCACCTATACATTTGGTGGTAATTGCACATTTTGGTGGATGGCCTGGCGCACGGTGAACGGTTACAGGGTAAATTGGCCCTGGGAGCTGGTACATGGAAGAAGGAGTTCGTCTTTATTCATGGTGCCGCCGAGCCGGTGGTCGCGGCTGGTGGTAAATTTATGGTGTGGTTATGTTAGCGCCAGGCCGGGGGATTGATAGTTTTTTGTAGCTCCAAGGACTCTTACCCAGGTTAAGCGTTTATTGTTAAATTATTTTAAGTTATGCAAATTATAATAAGTTATACTTGTTGTTATTTATTTGTTGTTTGTTAATAAATACGGCTGCTGTGGCCGATTTAATCCAACCCTTTGGTCTTGGTTTATTTCTAAGGGGGTGGGGGGTTTGAGAGCTGGGGGGCAGGGGTCGAGGCTGGAAAAGAGGGGGAAGGCATTTAGGCCCAGCAGTTTGGGTATCAAAGGTGGTGGGGGGTTCATAGGGGGACCCCGTTATCAGCAATGCCCAGTCAGGGGAGACCGGAGCGCTGCGCAGTAAAGCGCAGGGATCTTGACTGGGGGCGGGCTGTAGGGGGGACCAATAACGCGCTAGGGCGCGAAGAATTGGGGGCGGGGCTTAACCCCGTTCGAATTGACTATGCCGCGCAGCCCGGGAAGCGGCCATTCTGGAGCTGCGCGGCATGCTAACGAGCGGTCCCTCCCTCCCGCCCCCCGCTTTTTTTTCTCTTTCTTGGGCTATTTTAACTTGTTTATCTTTTTGCAGGTGGTGTCACGGTGGCCTTGGCGGGTGGGGTCCTTGGAGTTGGTGGTCAATTGGCTAAAAGGGTGGAGTCAAAGGTAGGCTCCACCTATACATTTGGTGGTAATTGCACATTTTGGTGGATGGCCTGGCGCACGGTGAACGGTTACAGGGTAAATTGGCCCTGGGAGCTGGTACATGGAAGAAGGAGTTCGTCTTTATTCATGGTGCCGCCGAGCCGGTGGTCGCGGCTGGTGGTAAATTTATGGTGTGGTTATGTTAGCGCCAGGCCGGGGGATTGATAGTTTTTTGTAGCTCCAAGGACTCTTACCCAGGTTAAGCGTTTATTGTTAAATTATTTTAAGTTATGCAAATTATAATAAGTTATACTTGTTGTTATTTATTTGTTGTTTGTTAATAAATACGGCTGCTGTGGCCGATTTAATCCAACCCTTTGGTCTTGGTTTATTTCTAAGGGGGTGGGGGGTTTGAGAGCTGGGGGGCAGGGGTCGAGGCTGGAAAAGAGGGGGAAGGCATTTAGGCCCAGCAGTTTGGGTATCAAAGGTGGTGGG